>JAHHUM010000290.1:820261-1160261 GCA_036173005.1 Crenichthys baileyi
ACTGCACTGCAGTTGCTGGTTTTATGATACTGATTTTATTTTCTCATTGCTGCATAGAAACATTAGACTATATTTAAGTGAATATTTAATGTTTTTTATCGTTATAGCTCTTTCCTGATGAACATGATTCCTACTCTGTTGCTGATTGGATTTCTGCTGTTCACCCTGCGACGTGGACCAATGGGAGGAGGCGTTGGTGGTGGAAGGAGCCCCTTTAGCATGAGTGAGTCAACAGCCAAGATGATGAAAGACAACATAAGTGTTAAATTCAAGGATGTGGCCGGCTGTGAGGAAGCAAAGGTAGAGATCCTGGAGTTTGTGAACTTCCTGAAAAACCCACAGCAGTATCAGGACCTCGGAGCCAAAATCCCCAAGGTGAATCTGAAGTCTGAACTCGCCTGTCCTCATTCTTTAGGTGAACAGTAGTTGATTGATGCATGTGTGGTTGCAGGGTGCAGTGTTGTCTGGACCTCCTGGTACGGGAAAGACTCTACTGGCCAAAGCCACAGCAGGAGAGGCCAATGTCCCCTTCATCACCGTCAACGGCTCTGAGTTCCTGGAGATGTTTGTAGGGGTTGGCCCAGCCAGGGTGAGTGGAGCAAACTTCAACAACGTATAATGCAGTGTTTCTCACGAAGTAAATGTTGAACTAGCATGACTTCTGTAAAGGTGAGGGACATGTTTGCCATGGCGAGGAAGAATGCGCCCTGCATCCTTTTCATTGATGAGATTGATGCTGTGGGGAGAAAGAGAGGAGGAGGGAACTTTGGGGGTCAGAGTGAACAGGAGAACACGCTAAACCAGCTGCTGGTGGAGATGGATGGTAGGCTGTACAATGACCCCATTCTGATTTAGAGTTTGCTGCATTTTCTCTGCTTGGTTTTTTCTCATTTACCATCTTGTTCCTCAGGTTTTAACACAGCTACTAATGTAGTGGTCCTGGCTGGAACCAATAGACCTGACATCCTGGACCCTGCTCTGATGAGACCAGGGCGCTTTGACAGACAGATTTACATTGGTATAGTAACTCTTCTTGCTTACTGTAGCACACAGTAAAATGTGTTTGGTTGACAGGGTAAATTGCACTGTGTGAGAATCTGGTTAAGAATGAAGTTTTTTATGGAAAGCTGACCCATGTAATTAGATTATAGAAAATATTCAGGGTTGACATCAGCACTTTGGTTTCAGAGGGAATGTTTTGGAAGACCAGGTGCCTCATGTACAAAGGCTTGAGTGGATTTGCTACAAAAATTTGGCATATGCTAAAATCAAGAACAAAGTATAGAAAGAAATATAGTATGTAAAAAAACAATCCACAAGTATGAAACTGTGGGTGTTCATGGATCAAAGTACATTTCCTTTTTTTGCAACCTAATCAACATGTCATTGAGTGCGCATGTGGGATTACCAGATTCCTCGTAAAACAGGCCTCTGCTTACATAAGCAAATTGATGTCAAAAATCATGCTTTCTCACAGAAGACGAGTATCGAGTTGTAGTAATGGTGTGTGAGTTGGAGGTACTCCTAAATGAGACGTGTAAAACAGACTCAGCGACTTCTCATGTTTTATGAGCAAAATCAGACGTCTATTGATAACGTCTACAACTTTCATGGAGTGCACATAGTAAATGAATCCAGAACTGAAAAATTAGGCTGTGTAATTTCCAGTTTACACATGTAACTACTTATATTACCTACTGTAATCAGTGACGTTCCAGGCTTGGTAGAATGCTCTGAAAATCTAGTTTAAGCAACAAAAACAGGAAGTCACTAAATTTGACCATTTAAATGAATTCATACTGTAAAGACAGGATGGTGCCTTCACTGTAGCCCCTGTGCTCCCACAGGTGCACAGTCTCAGTGTGTATCAGGGAGATTAGTATTAGGATAATTAAATAATTTACTGGCCAAGATGCCACCGTTGTGAAACGTATTTTCAGATCTCTGGCTGTCGCTGAATGGGCCAGTAACACTACAAATGTGCCTGCACATTTCCATTGTCAAATTATTATTGATACATCAGGATGTTTGCAGTGAAATGTGGACACTAGGGTTTTATGCATGAGAATCCTGCTAATAATTGACTACAGTTCTGTTGCAGTGCCAAAGACTCACTTGCACATGTATTGGGTGGAGTGGTTGTAATTTTAATGCTTCACCAACTGAATAAAGTCGGACTGCACTCAGCAAGGTTTAAATTCTGGTGGTAAAATATTTACTCATTACATGTAGAGCTCTGAATTGAATTTCTTCAATGTTTAAAAAACCAATGCACCTTCTCAGTTTCAGAGAAAAGGCAGCAAACATGTTGATTTTTGGGTAAAGAAAATAGAGTGAAGAAAACTATGATCTTTTACTTGAGAAACAGAGCTTAGATGTTCTTTTTAGAATGAAATAATTGGTACATTTAATAGCCTCATTATGAAACAGTTACTGAGTCAAAATCAGAAAAATGGCAGCCAAGGATCAAATCCATTTGGTTAAAGCACCAGCTGTAAAATAATAGAAAGTATATTTATTGTTCTACAGATTCTTTCTTATATGTTGTAGTTCTGTTTTTCACACATTAGAGGAATATGAAGAAAACATCAGTATACGTACGCTTTCATATCCTCATGTGACAACTGATCCTTAACATAAATCAGTAAATCTGAACCGACGCTGAAACTGGCCAGCTTTAAATGGATCGATGCGCATGACTGATGTTTTTTCTGCCTCCTCTCAGGTCCTCCAGACATCAAAGGCAGGGCTTCCATCTTCAAAGTGCACCTGCGACCAATCAAACTGGATCCCAGTTTGGATAAAGATGCTCTTGCAAGAAAAATGGCAGCTGCTACACCAGGATTCACTGGTGTGTAACGTCTACTTAATTTACTTGAAACTTTTATTTGTTGTTTTTAAGCTTTTTATGACAGGAAACCACCAAGCCCATGTGGATGTGTCAGTGTGGCTAAGATTTAGATCAATAAAAATCTGCTTTATGATTGAAGAAATAGGTTGAAGAAAAAGGATTTATAAATACTGCATTTGTCAGCATTTTGACAGTGATTTAGAAATGGTATTCCATCTAGACTTAGATGTTGGGTCATGTTTTTTTGTCAATAAATCAGGTGCCGACATTGCTAACGTATGCAATGAAGCAGCATTGATTGCTGCCAGACACTTGAGCCCCGCCGTCAACCCAAAGCACTTTGAGCAAGCAATTGACCGAGTCATCGGAGGTCAGTGACCACGATTTCCAACTTTATAAACATTTTGATAGCTTTTTTACATTGTCAGTGAAAATCCTTGTTTAAAATCTTTTATGTTGTATACTGCACAGTATATTTTATATCCCTCTGTTTTCAGGCCTGGAGAAGAAGACTCAGGTCCTGCAGCCCACAGAGAAAAAGACTGTAGCGTATCATGAAGCCGGCCATGCTATCGTAGGCTGGTTCCTTCAGCACGCTGACCCCCTGCTTAAAGTAGGGAGTCTGAACACAACACAGTTACATTGTGGTCTGACTGCATAATAATATAAAATGTATGGTATGTTGTTTGTCATGAATGAGTGTGGTGGAAACCAAACCGAATCTTCACTCAATATTAATCTGAAAGAAAACCCAAAATATGAACAATAAAAACAGCAGAATCATTATCCAGCTGCTGAAATGCAAGGTTTTGTTTAGTTTTTCCACCAGACATGATGGTGTTGTGCACCATAAGAGACAATCTAGTTATTAGTCCTCGATAATTGTAACACACTCTCCAGACTCCTTACCGCAAATTTGGGACCACACCTGGCGCCCTGCTGCCAGGGAGCATTTTAACTACCGCGGCGACCGCTGCCACGGTGACGGAATCAGTTTCTCCTGCTGTCCTTCTGGCTACCCATTACCTTACTAATGCTTCAGGCATCCCCATGGACAACCAAGCCCTAAAGGGCTCGTTCTTGAGCCTGACTGCTTCCATCACCATTGGTGTGCACCAGTGTGTCCTCTGGTTGCCAGCATGTTCGCAGCTCACCCTCACCACCCATTTGTCTTTACCAGGGCTGTCCAGCAGCCCCTCCCGCCACTGGATGCAACTCACCACCAGGTGTTGATCAGTTGACAGCTCTGCCCCTCTCTTTACTCAAGTGTCCAAGATGTAACGCTGCAGGTCTGATGATACAATTACAAAATCAATTATCGCCCTTTGGCCCAAGATGGCCTGGTGCCAAGTAAACTTATGAACCAGCTTGTGCTCGAACACTAGGTGGTTGTGAAAATATTATTTATTTATTATTTATTTACAGATATTATTAAGAAAATGAGAAATGAGACAAATATTTTTGCAGGGCATTACCTGTAGATCAACAAAACGATTTTCAAAATAATTACTAAATCCTAACTCTCAATGGCTTATTGGGCTTTAATTATCAATCTGTATAGATATGACCACCATCATGTGGTTAGTCTGGTGTTGCAGCAAGATGACTGCTGTTACTAGAGCAACGGAATTCATTATAAGATGCTGGATCTGGTGGACTACCTGTTCCTATTCTGCAAACTTGTTTTGCTCATGGAAAAAAAAGTTAGCTGGAATTTTTTGTTGGTCCTGCAATGCTTATTGGATGGCAACAGTTGTCATCATCCTTTCTGGCACCTGTATTCCGGGCACAGGACCAGTGCAGAAGAAAGTTGTGGGGTCCTCTCAACCAAGTAGAGTTGGAGGCAAAGGAGCAAACGTGTAGAATGCTTAACCCCTGTGGGGCACATATCAATAAGATCAGTTGAGAGAAGATGTTTGTCTTTTTCCTGGTGGATGTCAAAGAGGAACTGAGTCATGTGGTTTGTTCCACATGGAGGAAGTGGTTTCACAAGAAAAGGCTGGAAATGCACATTAAAAGCTTTATTTCCCTTGCACAAATCAATTTCATTGTATAAATGCACATCTTTTGTAATTTAGCAAACCTTGATGTTGAACACATATTTGCATGTTGTGGTTTTGTGTGAATAGACAATTTTCACAATGTTATTACAAATACGAGACAAAACATTTAATAGTGAGCAGCGTAACTGGGACTGTCGCCGCTACTCTACTGCTGCTACTTTATTTGAAGAGCTTTCTTATTTTCAGGTGTCAATCATTCCACGGGGGAAGGGTCTGGGTTACGCTCAGTACCTGCCCAGAGAGCAGTACCTTTACACCAAAGAGCAGCTGTTTGACAGGATGTGCATGATGCTTGGAGGTCGTGTGGCTGAGCAGGTCTTCTTTAGCAGGATAACAACTGGGGCTCAGGATGACTTAAAGAAGGTCACACAGTCCGCCTATGCTCAGGTGCACACACACACACTTGCTGAGTCTGTGTAATATAGAGACAGGTGACTCTTTGTCAAGGTGTGACGCTCCTCTCCATTTGCTGACATCCAGGTGGTGCAGTTTGGGATGAGTGACAGGGTGGGCCAGGTTTCGTTTGACCTCCCCCGGCAGGGCGAGATGGTCCTGGAAAAGCCGTACAGCGAGGCTACAGCTGAACTCATTGATGAGGAAGTCAGAAGACTGGTGGACCGAGCATATGAGCGCACCCTGGAGCTCATCACGGACAAGAAGGACCAGGTGGAGAAGGTGAGACCTTTTAGGACAACATATTTATTCTGTAGCACAGGTAATGTTCAGTTCAATTCAGTTTTATTTATATTGCGCCAATTCGCAACCCTTCATCTCAAGGCACTTTACAAAGTCGATTTAATCAAATCATATAGATTTTAAGTCAGGTTCATACTTTCCAATTAATCCCAACTATCAATCAGTGCAGTCAGATTCAGTTTATTATTAAAATTGGTTAAAATATTTTTCTATCTAAGGAAACCCAGCAGATTGAATCGAGTCAGTTACTTGCAGCATTCGCTCCTCCTGGATGAGCATGTAGCAACAGTGGGCAAAAGAAAGAAAAGTGAAACATTAATGGTTATAGCTCCTTTAAAAGCTTCATCTAGGAGAGAAACACAGCGAAGGCGATGAACTCTGAGCCGGTTTTCAAGTCTAAAGTATGAAAGAGAGCACATACAGTTATGTACCGAATGTCTAGGAGAGACGGGGTTAAACACTGAAACACAGGGCAAAGTGTATCATCTGTATAAGGTGAGCATTAAGTTGTTGGCAGCAGAAGCTTGGCCGATGTCCCCCTCCAGAAAAGTGCCACAACTAAGCACAGAGCCAGGTCAGATGTAGCTTATAGAAAGAGGAAAGAACAGAGAGAGAACAAAGTTAAAAGCTGAAATAACAAATAATGCAAGATTGGAGAGTAGTATGAGAATGTGGAAGCGAGTGTGAAAGTGGCCATTATGTCCTCCAGCAGTGTAAGCTTATAGCAGCTTAACTACAGAGATAGCTCAGGATAACCTAAGCCACTCTAACTATAAGCTTTATCTAAAAGGAAAGTTTTAAGCCTAGCCTTAAAAATAGACAGGGTGTCTGCCTCACGGACTAAAACTGGGAGCTGGTTCCACAGGAGAGGAGCCTGATAACTAAAGGATCTGCCTCCCATTCTACTTCTAGAGACTCTAGGAACCACCAGTAAACCTGCAGTCTGAGAACAAAGTGCTCTGTTAGGAACGTATGGAACAATCAGATCTCTGATGTATGATGGAGCTAAATCATTAAGGGCTTTATATGTGAGGAGGAGAATTTTAAATTCTATTCTGGATTTAACAGGGAGCCAATGAAGGGAAGCTAAAATAGGAGAAATATGATCTCTCTTTTTAATTTTCAGCAAAACTCTTGCTGCAGCATTTTGAATCAGCTGAAGGCTTTTAACTGCATTTTGTGGACATCCTGATAGTAACGAATTACAATAGTCCAGCCTTGAAGTAACAAATGCATGGACTAGTTTTTCAGCGTCACTCCTGGATTGGATATTTCTAATTTTGGCAATGTTCCGGAGATAAAAGAAGGAAATCCTAGAAACCTGTTTAATGTGGGATTTAAATGACATGTCCTGGTCAAAAATAACACCAAGGTTTTTTACTTTATTATCGGAGGTCAATTTAATGCCATCCAGGTTAAGGGATTGACTAAGCAGCTTCTTTTTTAAAGACTCCGGTCCAAAGACGACAACTTCTGTCTTGTCTGAATTTAGAAGCAGAAAATTTAAAGTCATCCAAGTTTTTATGTCTTCAAGACATGCTTGTAGTCTATCTAACTGGTTGGGCTCATCAGGATTTATGGATAAGTAAAGCTGAGTGTCATCAGCGTAACAGTCAAAATTTATTCTATGTTGCCTGATAATTTTACCTATTGGAAGCATATATATAGTAAAGAGAATTGGGCCAAGTACTGAACCCTGTGGTACTCCACAATTAACCCTGGGGTTTAAAGATGATTTATCATTTACATGAACAAACTGGAATCTGTCAGACAAATAAGATTTAAACCAGCCTAGCGCTGTTCCCCTGATCCCTACAGTATATTCCAGCCTTTTTAAGAGAATATTGTGATTGACTGTATCAAATGCAGCACTGAGATGTAACAGGACAAGTACAGACACAAGTCCATTATCTGAGGCAATAAGAATATCATTAGTGACTTTCAGCAGAGCTGTTTCAGTGCTATGATGAGCTCGGAAGCCTGACTGAAACTCTTCAAACAGGTCATTGCTGTGTAAATGCTCACACATTTGATTAGCAACTATTTTCTCAAGAATTTTAGATTAAAACTGAAGATTGGATATAGGTCTGTAATTTATTAAGTCATCTCGATCAAGAAAAAGCTTCTTAAGTAAAGGTTTAATTACAGCTACCTTAAAAGCCTGTGGTACATATCAATTTACTAAGGATAGGTTAATCATATCTAAAATGGGGGAGGTTTTCAAAGGGAAAACTTTCTTAAATAATTTTGTTGTGATTGGGTCTAACATACAGGTTGAAGGTTTAGATGAAGCTAATATTTTTAATAACTCAGGAAGCTTCAAAGGATAAAAGCAGTCCAAACACAGATCACGTTCTACAGTTACCTCCAATGCTGTCTCACTTTGTGAGGATGAAGTAATCATGTTCGGGAGTATGCTGATGATTTAATTTTTAATATAATCAATTTTATTTAAAAAGAATCCCATAAAGTCAGTACTGCTGAGAACTGGGCGAATGCATGGCTCAACAGAGCTATAACTCTTTGTAAGTTTATCAACTGTACTTAAAAGAAACCTAGGATTATTCTTATTCTCTTCTACTAATGATGAGAAATAAGCTGTTCTAGCTTGGCGTAGTATCTTTTTATACAATAGTACGCTATTTTTCCAGATTAAGTAGGAGTCCTCTAGATGTGTAGAGCACCATGTTCTCTCCAATTTTCAAATATTGTGCTTTAAAGTATGCTGCTCTGAATTAAACCAGGGAGCCAGTCTCTAATGTCTAATGCACCATGCAAAGAGTAAGTAACAGCAGAACAAGAGAATCAATTTGTGAAGGGGAAGAAACTAAATTATTGTCCTCCTCTGTGTTTTTCTGTGATAATGGGGAACTTAAAAATGGAACAGATTCTTTAAAGGTTGTTACAGCATTGTCTGATAATGATGTACTATAATAAAATTTTCTTTAAGGTGTAGAGTTAAAGGTGTAAATTAAACTCAAAGGTTATTAAAATGGTCAGACAGGACAGGGTTATGAGAAAATATATTGTTATGCCTTTGCACTCAATGCCATATGTCAGCACAAGGTCCAGAGAATGAAGACAAAGGTGGGTAGGTTTTTTAATGTTTTGAGCAAAGCCAATTGAGTCTAAGATACCATTAAAGGCTATATTTAGACTATCACTTTCAGTGTCAACATGATTGTAAAATCCCCCACTGTAATGACCTTATCTGTATTTAACACTAAATTAGATAAGAAGTCTTAAAACTGATCTAAAAATTAAGAGTAAGGGCCTGGTGGACGGTACAAAACAACAAACAGAAGTGGTTTTAGTGCTTTGCAATTTGGATGAGGAAAACTAAGGATTAAATATTCAAAAGAGTTGTAGTTATATATTGGTCTGGGACTAATCAATAAATTGGACTGAAAGATGGTTGCTACTCCTCCTCCTCGCCCAGTATTTCGATGTATGTGGAAATTTAAATAATTGGAAGGAGTTGACTCATTTATAGTAACATAATCCTCTTGCTGCAGCCAGGTTTCTTTGAGACAAAATAAATCAATCTGATTGTCACAAATCAAGTCATTAACTAACAAAGTCTTTGAAGAGAGAGATCTTGTGTTCAATAAGCCACATTTAATGGTTTGATTTTCTTTTCAGTCCATGTTGTTTATTTTTATGAGATTTTCATGGTTTCCTCCTTTTAAGATTTTTTTTCAAACTATTTAATTTTGGCCATGGGCAAGACACTGTCTTAATAGGGTAATGGGTGGGTAACAGTACAGAAGCTGAAGAGAGGAGTGTTAAACTACGACCTTACTTCCTGGTCTGAACCCTGGGTTGTCAGAGTTTTGGAGAACTAATAAATTCGGCTTGATTCCTAGAAAGAAGAGCTGCTCCATCCAAAGTGGGATGGATGCCATCTCCAGACCAGGTTTTCCCCAAAAGCACTTTGTCGGAACATGCTCTCGACGTAATTTGCAGTGCACACTACTTTTTTTTTTTGGCCAACTTTAAATAGCCAAAATACAGCCACACGACTAAAGTGCTCGGACCCTACTTGTCATCGATGTCGTTCGCTCGGTCTTACATCTTTTCTTCTTCGGGGAACAAGTTTTTGTCTCTTTTTTCAGTGATGTCTTACTTGTTAACTGAAGTAAGAGGCTATAGCTGCACAAACATTAGCCGTTAGTGTGTCTGGCTGCTACTGTGCTGTATGTGTCAGCAGAACTTTACGTGGCTCAATTCCAACCACACATTTGGTCCAGCGCGGAGCAACTCCTATTATCATTGGCTATTCACCTTGCCTGTGCATTGAAGGTCTGTATGGACCCTTTCTCATATGTCCATCCAGGAAAAATTATATCAAGATATAAATTGCTATCATTTTATCGCCCAGCTCTCAGTCTGACATAGTTTTGGAAAACTTACACACCGAAGCAACAGTAAATTTAGTGGCCTCCGATTGGCGTAACCAGGTGTCATTTCCGCTAACTTGAATAACAATCTTACTGTATTTACACTTATCTTTAGCCAGCAGTTTCAGGTAGGATTTGATGTCGCCCGTTCTGGCCCCTGGCAAACATTTGACTATGGTCGCTGCTGTCTCTAGTGCCACGTTTCTGACTATGGAGCTGCCAATTACCAGACTCGGCTTCTCGGCGGGTGTGTCGCTGAGCAGGTAAAAATCTGTTAGAAACGCAGACAGGTTGGTGGTGACCTGTGGGCTGGGATCTAGGACTATGCTTTCTACGTACCGTCACCCAGCTGGCCTGAGTTCCCGGCTGCGCATGCTCTGCTTAAGGAGTGCTATGGGCAGGTACACTCGGTGGCTCTGCGCTGGCTAAGGGGCCTCAGCTATCTGCTGGTTTTTCAACAGCGCTGAGCCAGACCCTTTAATTCCGACACCCTTGCCTTCAAAGCTACAAAAATGCTACATTTATTACACGTACCATTAACAAAGGAGGCAGAGGAGTAACGTAATGTTATGCATATAACTACTGTTCCCTGAAGGAGAGTAACGCAGTACAACACGAGTATGGGATATAACGCCCTACGTGTCCCAGCCGAAGCACCTCTAATCACGCCTCTTAGGCAACTTACGTAAAGACGCCCAAACCGGGCGCTTCTAGTGCAAATGTTGTGTTGGTGGGGTAATTGTGCTTGGAAGACTATGGGGGGGGGGACACGGCGCCTCTTGGGACTGGGATCCCGAACAATATCAACTGAACATCTTTTGGGAGGCGGCTGCCAAAAACCGGCAAACATGTCTCCCTGCTCCTGAGACCCCTGAATTTTTAGTCTCACAGCTAGGGGAAGTATGTCTTCTTCTTCCAGGGCGTGGAGTCCCACTGGGGGCTCAAGCTCATGGGCCGCATCATCCTCTTCAGTGGGGGTTGTGGTACGGCCAGTTTACAAGTGCCTGAGCTAGATTTGGGTCTCACATCCCATCTGGGCATGATACAGCGCAGAGCTTCAGTCTTCTTTTTCCTCAGCTTGGATTATGGCTGTATGGTGTCGAGAGATTGCCCAAACAGCCCATCGGCTACCACCGAGGTAGCTAGTCATCCAGGTAAATGGCACTGTCCCTGTCTGGGATGTCAGAGAGCATCTGCCACAGATGACCACCGTTGATGCCATACCTCTGCCCAGTAAGTGCTGCACAGCGTGACACACAGAGGATGTAGTCAGCTGTGATCCTCACCTTATTTAAGAGTGGCATCAGAGGGCTCTCCAGCAGTGTTTGGGCTCCAAGCTCTGCCAAGCGCATTGCTTGGTATTTCTGGAACATGGTGATGGAGGTCAAGGCACGAGCAGTGGTCGCCTGAGCTCTGTAAATTTTTTCCAACTGTGCAGCGGAGAATCTACAGTGCTTGAAAGGAAGCGATGTTGGACCACCTACACCATGATTTTGGGACGGGCTCAGATATTCTGCAAAGTAGTGTTCTACAGACGGAATATTTACCAGTCCAGCTTTTTCAGCACCTTCTAGGTCCAGATAATGTCCATAGCACTGTGACGTGTTAAATTGTTTTTTGAAATGTGAATTTGTCTCAAGCTTTGTAAAAGTGTTTCAGATTTTGTAATGTATGTTTGCACCTCCTGGCCACCATAGGGGGGTGCAGCCAGGTTCTCACAATATTTACCAGCAGCGCTCCTTGGGATTGATAATGCATATCTTTGACATTTTAAAATTCCAAGTTAACAAATGCATTTAATTAGCAGCTCCTGGCTGCTGCTCTCCCTCTTAACTCCTATGGAAGCAGTAAGGATGGAGACACCCTATGCATTACTTAATTTTTTTTTTATGTTTGTTTTTAGGCACTATTTGCCTGTTATTTTTCAAAAGTAGGTAGACATAGTTTCAATTCAGTTTATTTATATAGTGTGTAGAGTGTGGAGATAGAGGAAAGGGCATGCAGTAAATGTCGACGGGCCGGGATTCGAACGGGCAGCAGCCTGCGTCGAGGACTAAGGCCTCCATTCATGGGTCTTGTGCTTAACTCCTTATGCCACCGGTGTTAAATAAAAAAAAAAAGAAAAAATGTATTCTTTGCTATTTTCATCAGCGTGTTTGATTAAAGGGTGTAATTTGAAATATGATGGCTGTTAGTATTCGTTTTAGAAAAAAAGCATGGCACATCTTGAACAGTGGTGGTCACAGCCCTTCCACAATCTTTCATCTGAATACAAATTTCCCCGTGGTCCGCCCGGGGACCACGGGGCAGGTCGGTGGGTCCTCACACTCGCTATTGCATATTTCTGTGGAGAAACCTTGTATACAAAGCGCATCCACACAGGTGTTGATAGATACACAGATGATCTATATTGGGCTGCACTTCTCACTAAGTACATTTTACATTCATAAATACCGTGTGTTATTTTGTGTATAAGCAAGCAAGGGTGTAATCTTTTATTCTATTCATCCTTCTTTCTCTCCTCCACTCTCTCCTCCTTTTTTCCCCTTTTTCCCTTTTGCCCCATCTCTCTCTTTGTCAAGCTTCTGTTTTCCTTTTCATTTCAGTCTCCGTGTCCGTAACAATTGAAATATTCCCAAAGAAGTTTATAATAAAGTTTCTTTTATAAATATCAAGCAGAGCCTTAAAGCAATAGCTGTGATGCTCCGCTTGTGAAAGTAAATCTGTTGGGCAATTTCTTGGCACTCAGACAACAATTCTGAGCGCTACTCTGCTGGACAGGACACGGTAAAAAAAAAAAAAAAAGTAACTTTTATTAGTTGTTATCTTTAATTTCCCGTTGTTGTTGCCAGCAGTCCTTGTAGACTTAACTGGTGCTGCATAAGAAGTCGCTCACTTTTCAAATTATTTTCCACTGCACTTCACTTAAATTAGTTCTATTTGCAGCCAAGATCATAACTTGGTTGAAACGCTAAATCGTTTGGTTATCTTTGCATTATTTAGCATTATATCACAGTTCAGATTATGGTTCAGTGGCTTGGTATTAACTTGCAAATAGTTGATGCAAAAGTTTCCTCTGAGTACACTAAGGTGTGCCTGAGTACCACAAGTGATGCATGGACTATATAGTCTGAGAATAATGGCGCATTATTAACTTGTTTTTTACAATGCTTTTTATTGAATGAGGCAGAACCTCTGGGTTCAAATGTGTCCTAACTACTGAGTGGTTAACAGAGGTTGTCTTTGTTGTGATGCTGAAATTCCCACTGCTGGGTTGGTCTGATTTATTGCATACAGCCATGTCATGTTTATCCCTGGTGCCATCCTCAGGTGGGGAAGCATTTGCTTGAGAAGGAGGTGCTAGACAAATCCGACATGGTGGAGCTGCTGGGTCCACGGCCATTCCAAGAGAAGTCAACCTACGAGGAGTTTGTGGAGGGGACAGGGAGCTTCGAGGAGGACACCAGCCTTCCAGAGGGCCTCAGGGACTGGAACCAGGAGAGAGGAGGGGAGGCTGAGGAGACAGGCCCCACACAGGACAGACAGCAGGCAATGTAGTGTCTGAAAAAACATGGAGACAACATATCCCAGCTGGACAAAAGACCTCTAGCTACTCACTTCTACTCAGTCTGAGAGGAGAAGAGAACAGATCAGTTAGATGAAAAAAACAAATTCACTTGTTTCATGCCTCGGCTCCCACCGTCAGCTTGACTGGATTTGATTTGAAATTTGGGCCTAAGTTGGGATACATCCTTATTATTTATATATATAGAGAGAGAGTGAAATGTTTTTTTTAAATTTTGTAGCAGTGTACAGCTGCTGCCTAAATGTAGCACTGATACAGAGAAGATGAACTCGGCTCAGACAAGAATGTGCTTTAAAGCGCCTTAAGATATTCCAGATTTAATTACACCAGAACTAAGGACTCACTGCTTTCTTCATTTATACATTTAAAATATGCCTGATAATTAGGAAGAAACACTTGACTGGAGGAATGTTTCTGTGGCCAAACAAGCTTGTAATATTTTTAGAAATTACAAGAAGATGTTTTTTCATCTGTTCTAAAGTTCATCCTGGAGAAACTGAGCACATTATGTTTCCCAACATAATGCAACAGTGACCTAAGGTTGGATTTTTATTATGGGTGTTTTAATGCTGTAAAAATATAATTATATCTAACTGTGTGTGTTAACGACTGGACAGGAGGTATTTTGTACCACTGGTCCAGAATAAAACACTTATTAAAGATTTCTGTTCTCTGTAGTAAAATTGTTTTTTACAAAACCATGCAGAAGACCATCATGGATGTCTGCAGTTTTACCTTCAGGTAGAACAGTCACGCCAGACTCTTCTCGGCAGCACGTTTTATTCTGTTGTCCATCTTATCCTTGGTTTTATTTTACACAGGACTTTTGAGATGTCTTCTCTGTTAACTTTAGTCTTTCTTTGTTTCTGTCATTTTTAATCGCAACTTTTAAATCTTATGGTTTGTTGCAGGACACATCAATAGTAAATGCAAAGGTAAAAGTGATTTGATGTGGGGAATAAAATGTGACCAACAGCTGATTTTGTTTGCTAACTCGGGCAAATTTACACACATCCTGGCTAATCCAGAGATCCTTTAGCAAGCCTATCAACGCTCTTCACACTTGGTATTCCAATCCATCCTCAACGATCAGATCTTTCCCGTACAGATCACTTAAACCGTGTGATTATTAACATGGTTCAGAACCATCAGAGCTGTGCTTTTGAGTTTTTGCAGCTAAACTCTTAATCTTGATATCTATGAGGCACTTCTAATCCAGTGAGTACAGTGGTACCTTTGGTTCCCAAAATGATAAAAATAGGCTACATGGCAGAGAAAAAAAAGCCACTCACCAATATGAAGTCCTGATATCCACTGATTAATAAAATCTGGACTTCTTAGACATTTCTTTAATTACGAATTACAATAGGTTTATTTGATCTGAAAAAGAGTTTTCGAGATGATTCTTTAATCTTTTTACATTAGCTGACAGCAAGGTGGATTTTGGCAACAGCTGTTTAGAGATGGTTTTGTTGTTCAGGTCACTGCTACTTGAGGGAGGTCCTTCAGGTCAGTAGGTCCTTCAATGGGTCTCAGCACTGATTGTGGTCAGACAGCCAAACTTGTCAAGTCAATGTCCTTGGGCTCCTCTGAAGGATTGCTCAGGTCAGATGTTGGAGTCAGGTGTAAATGTGGTCTTAGAAGGAAATAAACAGTCTCTTATTTAATTTAATTTTATTTTATGATCACTTTGTTTTGATGTGGAGAGACAGAATACTGTTAAAACATACTGAAAATCTCTCTTTACTCCTAAGCTGTAATGTGTAAAAATTTGAATTTGAAAAAATTCAAATTTGAAAAATTTGAATAAATAACTGAATCTGACTGCGCTGTTCAATGGTTAGGACTAATTGGAATGTATGTACCTGACTTTTGTGAAGTGCCTTGAGATGACGTGTTGTGAATTGGCGCTATATAAATAAAACTGAACTGACTTGAAAAAACTGAATTAATCCTGTTTTTACAGTATCCCACAGCATAAAGTATCCAGAGACAGTCCCTGCCTGTGTCCCAATAGAACCTTTGCTGTTTTAGAGGACATGGACCTGGGAGACTGTTGACCTTTATGCAGATAGAGATTTTGCTAATATTGTTCTTACTTTCTGTTTTGTGAATACAGCTCGATATGAAGCTGAGCTCATTGAGATTTTTTTTTTTACATAATGTGTCCCTACTTTGCTACGTGTCTTTATGTTTCATTGGAGCGGCACCAAATTAAAGTCCCTGCATAATCCACAGTCCAGGAGCTTCTCTTTGGCTTACTGGGGCCTCATTTTATGTCTTCAAGCCTGAATAATGACATTTCAATGTGGAAATCCAGTTTACTTCTGCTGAATTCTTAGTTTGCTCATGCTTGCGGATGTTTCTTTGTTGTTCCATTTGTTCCCTCTGGAAAAAAAGATTATTTAATAAATGGAATCTGAACATTTGAATTGGTTCACTGTAGCATTTCCGTGATTTTTGAACATAATCACAGAGAGGGAGTTGTGCAAGTCCATTGAATTAATTAATTTGGCTTTATGACGTATATTTAGTTTTTCACAAACTTTTATTTTTGTATTATCTTTAATAATTGATGATGCGATTGAACCTGTGGGGTGTGGTTTTATGGTTAAATACGTTTTGAACCTGGCAAAGACCAGATGATTTATACATTCAAAACCCAAGAACTGGTGCAGTGTGAGCACACTTTGTTCTTACCATGACTGTTTCTCTCCTGCTTGGGGTGCAATGTGTCTATTTTGACATGCTGACCACAGAAGAAGTGCCAGGCTTACCGATAATATTCTATAGAATGTGAAAATTCTGTATAACATAAAGGTCTTTGTTTCTGGTCATATGTATTTTTCATTTACCTCCTGCACTTTATTACCAAACACTTAATGCATTTTTGCATGTTTTTGTTTTTTATTGAATATTTAATATATTAATATAAAAAATTTGGACTTGTAATCTTGTTTTCCAGGCCTTTCACAGCTGCATACTATTAGGCTGATTGGTAGTTTTCTTTCAAAAGGAGTGTTACACTGAGGAAACAATGTCTCACGAAGTAAAAAGCTTGTAAAAAGATATTTGGCAACAGTGTGATAACATACAACTCTGTTTCCTCTTCAGAATGTTTCGTTATCAAATGATTGCCTTTTCTATCAGTCAGACTATGTTGACATTTTTCACAGATTTAACTAAAGAAACTGGATCTAGGTCAGTCACTGTACATGCTGATGGTAACAAAATACCTAAAGATCAAACTAGCAATGAGTTCATTGCTAAGTTGTCTGCCCTTGTGTTTAGGGTTCTGAATGGTTCATGAGTTAAATTAAACACAAACGACACACAAATAAAACTTTAACACAATTTCAGAAAACTTTGAGATATAGAAAATATTTTAGAAGATTATACAGAAAACCTTACCCTTAAACCTCAACCTTGGACCATGTGACTTTTGAAAGGTTTATAAAAAGCACCTTTATTTTCTACTCAAAGATTTTTTCACAATGTAAAACTTAACACACACACAACATTTCATGAAAAAGCTACATCTGTGAGTACCATGGCAACGTGCCTGCACACTGAAGCTGCACTTTTTATACCTGACCAGCAGGAGGCAACAAATTCCCCCAAAGAGTCAGTAAAGACACTTGGCAGCTGTTTCGGCTTCAGCTTCTTTTTGATCCATTTTTACCTATTCCAAAAATATTCTAAATTGAATAAAAAAAATATTAAGGTTAAAAAAATTAGCCCTTTATCCCTTTAGCATTAAGAAACAAGCATTTCTTATTCAATATCTACATAAAATAAAATTTGATTGTAACTGACTATAGTAGATATGCTCTGTGTTTTCTTTTCATGTCCTCTGCTGGTTTGATGATTTGTCCTGGTTTATGTCCACTGGAGGAAGACCGGTGACAACAGCAGAGAGGCAGAGAAGAGAGGAAGGGACAAGGAGGTGGCAGACGCCCCGCCACAGTCCTTAGCATCCTCCTGGTGGATCAATCAGACATTTTGAGACTTTGTTGAAAAGAAAAAAAGATTTTGTTCTTGTTGAGATTAACATGTTCTTTGTTTAGTGCCACTGACCTTTGGATGGTAGGAGTGGCAGGACTCTGGACGCCTTCGCACCTTCTGAGACTTCATCCTGTTGCACTTCACTGTCGCGTTATGTTTACTGATGTTAAGAAAAGCTACTCTGTGAGTATGCTGATAATGGAGGAGTGGAGATTATGTAACACTGGATAGAATGTCAGCAAACAGAGTAAAAAGCCCTGTGTTGATAAGATTTAAATGTAGACTGTACAGCAGCTAATATAAGATACATCTCCCAAAACAAAGTGTGTATGGGTCCAGTAGGGGGCAGTCATGTTGAGCTACCAAAGGATATATTTGATTTCCTTTGGCTGCAGCAGGATAGGTCCAAACTGACGGGAGCAGTCACAGCTGGCTTGTGTCACAACCAGAACCAAGTTACTGTCAGGAATCTGCTGCACCACAAACATCCTGAAACAAGATGACGCCTAATGATTTTCTGAGCTTTTTTGTTGCATTCAAGTCCATCTTGTACACTGGATTGTCTAAATATTAAAACAACTACAAAGTGTTTTAAATATTTTTTATTCTCAAATGTTTGGTCACTCTTATGAAAAATCCTAAACAACAGTGACCATTTTACTGGGTTGTTGTATCATCCATCCATCCATCCATTCAGTGTTTATATCAACTTATCTTTTATTAAATAAAACGATCAAACCAGATCTCTCAGTTCTATACTGGCTGCTTTTCATTTGTTTTCCTTGATTGATTGAAACTTATGGAACAGAATCATGTTTTCTGTATGCCCTTAGTAATAATCAATTAACCTTTTACTTTATAAAAATACTTAAGAGTTCAACAAATAAAACCAAACATTTTAGCTCCCAAAAGCTGCTAGCTGAAAACCTGGAAACAGAGGAGACTCAAGAAATTACATTTCAACTTTTTCGTACAATATAGTATATAACCATACTTCATTTGGTTATATCTTTTCAGCTATTTTTATCTAGCAATTTTTGCTCCCTATTTTTTTTTTCTTTTTCATCTGCCATTACTTAGAAAAGTACCCATTTGAATCTGTCAATAAAGTTTTTAAGTGTAACAACTCAAAAAAAGCATATTTCATAGCCTTTTATCCAGACCATCTGGATAAAGATCCCTCCGGTTTTATTGTTTTAACAACTATAACTTATAGCCCCGCAGAGCTCTGGATATAAGTTGCAGGGAGACATTGATCTGGCTGATGCTCGAGGTGCTGCAGTGTGCATTCTACGCACAGAAGCAGATGCTACTTGTTTGAAGTCACCACAACAAATGCTCTGGTGGGCTTACTTTTACCCCCCTCATTGCGTTGGTTCTTTCACAAAACACCAGGAAAGGGCAAAAAGGTGTGCCTTGAAGTGTTTTTGATAGGGTCTGTAGTTTGACCTACCCAATCCGAAAGAGGAATTCAGCAGGCCGGTTCTTCTCCTCTGGTAAAACCAGTTCATTCCTTTGTCAATATCCTGCAAATGCTGAATCATTTGGCTAGTGACGCCGGCCTTTTTGCTTAGTAGTGGTTGTGGCCTAGGAACATGGATACAATTTGTGCCTGTATAGTGCAATGCTTTAGATTTTTTCTGTTATTTTGTGGATGAGTTACTGATGCGCTCTTGGAATAATTTAGGTAGATCAGACGCATCTGGGATGGTTCACTATTGTTCCATGTTTTCTCCACATATGCATAATGGCTCTCACTGTGGTTCACTGGAGCCCCAAAGATTTAGAAATGGCTATGTAGCCCTTTCCAGACTGATAGATGTCAGTGATTTTGTTTATAACCGGTTCTTAAATCTTTCAGATTGTCTGTTTCTTTTGGGATCTTTTAGCCTGCTTCATGTTGTCAGACAGGTAGTTAAAATTATTTACATGATTTCTTGATTGTACAGGTCCGGCAGTAATCAGGCCCAGTTGGGACTAATTGATCCAAAATAAATGTGGCAATCACAGTTAATTCATGATTTAACAAGGGTGGTATTTATATTCTCATAGGTTAGTTTGGATAATTTTTCCCCAACATGAAATTATTATTTGAAAACCGCCTTTTGTATAAACCCAAGTCACATTTGATTTTAAAATGAGTTTGATGATCCAAAAATTTAAGTGTAATAAAAAAAATCTAAAGCTGACAAAAATCAGTAAGGGGCCAATACCTTTTCACAGTACTGTAAGATTGAATTCAATGTCATGTTTGAATTGACATATTGCAACCCATCCCATTTTTTTTTACAGATTCTGTGTTGTAAAAACAGTAACCCAAACAAATCAGAGCACTGGACACAATGTGATGCTCTGGCCAGGGTCCTGCCTGAATACTTCAATGGCTACATTCAGAACCCTATGTGAACTTTGACACAACATTTTACATTAGGTTTTTCACTTTCCCATCCACATGTTCACATATTTAACTGTGATATTTGTTTGAATGAAGGCTGGTAAGGCTGTTATATGGTCAGCATACTGATACATTATAACATGTCAGTGCAGTTTGTTTCCACTTAAAGATAATGAGGGGTCTGAATAAAGACTAGTCTCTAAAAAGAGGAAGTTAGTGGAAAGTTTAAGGTTTGTGTTAGAGTCCATACTTCTGGCAGCGTCCACACTTGATGAGACTGTTGGCCTCCCTGATAGACGAGTCATACATAAAGCCAGGGTATGCAGTATCACAGGGCTGAAGCGCATCCACCTTCTTCTGCTTATGAGCTGAAAATAGACAAACGTAAAATGCAATATTTTACATTTCCGATCAATTTCAATGGCATAAGTTTAAGACAGGAACATCTCAGCAGTTTTTCCAATACCACTCAGGCATGTTGTACTCACATGTGTGATAGCCAGCTTTGGCTGAATGCATGAAGAATGGCAGTGACCACACAGAGGGAGGGGATGGTGTTGAAAGTGATGATGAAGAGGATGACATGATGAAAATGAGACAGCGGTAGATGTGTTGTATTTGAAAATGAGAGATAAAGCTGTCATATGATGAAACATAAAGCGAAAATAAACAAATTCCAGACATGATTATCACACATGTGCATGTTTAATTTGCTCCTTTAGAATAGATATTTAATCATCGGGATCCTGGACAAAAATAATATGGAGCAGCAGATGTCATTAACTGTGTGTACTCTTTGTTTTTCTTCCCTATAGAAATTACTCAGGGACCAGTGCTTTCCCTCTCAGCACCCAGCAGGTGAAGACAGATGGTCACACATAGACTGACCCTGATTCTGCTAGGTTTCTTCCTGTTAAAATGGGGTGATGTCTTCCCCATGTCACCACAAGATGGCTAAGAAGGTAAGACTGCTGCAAAGTTAATGACTGACATCAATATGAGAGAACATTGTTGGTGCTACATAAACAAAATGAAACTTAAACTGAATTAATCTGTGTTCATAACCTTCTGCTCACTATTGTTTTCTGTCGTATCACATAAGAAAGGGCATATGATACTTAGACCTATTGATTTACTTTATTGGTTTATATTTTGCTGACCCTTCATATGAGGAGGACAACTATGGCTCAACTTTAGCATACTTGTAAACATACTATCTTAGAATATTTATGGTTTTGTGAATTTGGTTTGTTGATTTGAATGTTTTGACTTGGTTTAATGCACCAAACTCTCATTTGTTTAGTATTTGAAGTTATTTGTTCCTCACGTCTCACTGAGTTTGCATCTGGATCCACTTAAGCCAGAGCATAACGCAGCTCTAGATCATCACATCCATCAGGTTCTGAAAGCAGGCTTTAAACTGATTTTTCTCTATTGCACCGCTTTACCCGGATACTTATAGTTAAGGAGGTTCCGGGGCTGTAAAAGATGTCCTATTTTATTGCCGTACCTTAAACATGTCATCCATCACACTACAACAGCCATAAACTCGTTGCTTTAAAATTTCATGATAAGCCCAGGTCAGACTGGTTGCCTAGTAAGTACTCAAAGCATAACCCTAGGCCTGCTTCAACTTATATACTGTTCTAAAGCTTTAGTTCAAAATGCCATCATCTCCCTGCTTCAGAAGTACTGCAGAAGACTGTAGGTCAAGTTCCAATTCACAAATCAAACATCAATATTCTAATAAAAGTGTCTTGCATGGAGATCCTCAGATCAACTGGCAGTGGAGGACATCTTTGTGAAATGATGTGTGAGAACAAGGAACTCATCTTAGAATGTGCCCCTTCTCCACTAGTACTTCTCAGCATGGGTTGTCTTGGGTCAGTTTGGTTCATTCTCCATTATAGTTGAGCAGCATATCAATGTGGGGAGGGGGGGTCGTTAATAGCAAGTTTGAAAGAGCAACGTGATGTGATTTGTAGTGACACAAACACAACAACAATGAAGGATCTGCTGCTCAGTCTTGGGCTGGCATCAGACTCAGAGTGAATGAAGAGCCAGAGAAGGCTGCAGGCAGTGAGACGAAGCACTCTGGATTAGTACAGGAGAGAGCGGGAAGGGTAAAGAACATGTGAGGATAAGCTAACTAATTCTTGCTTGCTATAGTGGTATATACACCATAAGCCCAGTGTACAATAATTTAACGGTTGAAGATATCAGTTCGTTATTATAATATGTATGCTGTGACTAGCAGCGCTGCCTCCTACCCAGTCAGATACTAAAATTATTAAGTTACATGGAACCGTTACTAATGGAAAAGCCTAAACGAGTGGAGCTGTACCAAACCACGGAGTAGGGACTAGTGGAAAGGGGCATTTGAAAAACATAAAGATAAGGAAAAAGGGATTATAAGTGGTTTTGATGCTGTACTTCTGCTTTGTAATATCAGATGTAAACGGATAATTTTAAAACTGGCTATGTTTGATCAGATCAAGTTGGAGGAATGTTAGAACCAGAGCCATGAAGCTTTTCACAACTACTGAAGTAACCACAGCTGTTAACCCGCGGGTTCAGTGTACTCTGTCTCACAGTACTCTCTGACTGACTTCACAGAACTGTCATCTATAGCTATATATTCTTACACCATCACACATACATTTTTACTTATTTAAATATTCTATTCTAAATTTTATTTAAACTTTGGAGTGCTCAAAAGAACACTACTGAAACTGATGATTATATCAAGTTCATCTTACCATCCACAAAGTAATCAGAGTGCCAGAGACCGCAGAGGTTAAAGTCCAGCAGAAACCTGAAGGCAAACACACACATACCTTAGAAAAACAGGAGTTTGATTTGATTGAATTTAATGATTAAATGCTGGGTTGAGACCAGCCTAGATGAGTCCTTTATTGACCCAAAGGTTCAAACTTTTTTGTACCTACATTTGAACAGTGGAAATCAGATTTAGTCACTTATCAAAGCTAAACTTTGAGACACAGTTAGATTCTATTCAAACTAATCACAGACTATAGTTAGTAGTTACCATATAACAACGAGTCTGCAAAAAACTACTTACATCACAGCATTGGAGAAGAACCATCTCATCAAAGCCAAAATCATGTACAATGGCTACAGAAGAGAAAGTAAAATAAAAATATGCTAGATTTCAAAGGAAGAATACTTTTTTCACTTGTAAGTTAAGATAATGATAATAATAAATCATTTCACATGTGCCATTCTGACCCATTCTGTCCGAACTCTGTTACAGTGATGATTGGCTAACATTTGTTAACAAGTACTAACTGTGGTGAGAGGCAACAATGTGACTCACACTAAGCAAAGATCGAGCACTGCTGGCATGATGGTGGCTGTTCTTGCACATAGCCTGGTAGTCAAACAGAGACACTCTGCAAACAAACATTCAGATTCGGTTTGGACACAGCAGCAAACAGAAGAACTCATTTGACGTGTGTCTGAGAAGGTCCTACTTTTTAAACATTCCCATTTTGATCAGCGAAGCCATAACAGACCCATCCACCTCACCAAAGAATCGTCCAACCTGCAAAGAACATTGTATGTTATTACACTTTCGATATGGCACAGTTTTGTTTAATTGTTAATGTGTAAAACATCTAACAAACAAGTAAGTGCATGATGTATTAACCCTGAACTGCTCATTGGTTTATGTCAGAATTCTGTTGCAATGTAACACAAATATGGGTCAGAATACAATAACAAAGCGAGATGGCAAAAGAACCACTTTGGTGTGGTCTTCTATAATAGTCAGAGTTACTTAGCCAACCCTTTGGGAAAATGTATTGGCTACTTGTGATGAACATTGGAATACCATTCGGATGAAAGAGCAATCATAATTTGTTTGTAGATTACAAACTTAACGTCAGCCTATTTAATGCCATCACCTTCTGTTGTGAAATTGGTAGTATTAAACTCATCCTACTGATAGAGAGAGAATCCATTCAGTAACACTATGAAGGTCACCTTAAATCATGGGATTTTGACAACAGGTGACCTTCCTGTTTCTGTTAAACATCCAACCATCCATCCATCCTCTATTCCCACTTTTCCATTAATAGCCACGGGGAAGCTAGTCTATCTCCAGCGGTCACTGGAAAAAGCCTGTAAAGGTCACCAGTATATCACAGGGCAACACAGAGACACACAGGACAAACAACCATGCACACAATCCAATTTAATTCAAATAAGTTTATTTAAATAGCACCAAATCACAACACTTCTTCTCAAGGCACTTTGCAACAAATAAAATCAATTCAATCCAATCCAATCATACAGACAGATTCCAAGTCAATTACATACTGAGTATGTACTGACAACAGAAAGGAAAACTCCCCTTTAACAGGAAGAAACCTCCAGCAGAACCAGAACCTGGCTAAGTGTGAGCATCCATCTGCCACGTCCGACTAGGGATTTAAGAAGACATAGCATAAAACACAAAAAAACAAAAAACACAGAAGCACTGATCTAGGCATACTTCCTATACTAAAGAAAATTATGAGTTAAAACCAGCTTCTCCTTGAACCACCACCTAAACGTGGCGGAGGGGTTTGAGTGCTTGAAGGATCCTAAAGGCTATGTTGTTCGGATCTCCCTTGGCAAACAGGCTCTGGGTGACGTGTCATACAAGAGCGGTTCAGAAGCCTTCATGAGGACTAGCACGACGTCGCCTGATACCGCAGAGCCGTGGCCCCAGCCCAAAGCCAGGCCTGGGGTCGGGACACGTTGGCGAGTGTCTGGTGAATGGGTTACTCTTGCAGGACCTGGCAGGGCCAAGCCCGAAATCAGAGACGCAAGGCCATCCACCAGTGGGCCCACCACCTGTAAGGGGAACCATAAGGGACCGGTGCAAAAAGTTTCTTGCAGCGATCGTAGGTGGAGACCTCGACAACCCAATCTCCAGATGCATAAACTGGCTATAGGGATATGTAAGGTAAGGTAAGGTAAGTTTATTTATATAGCGCTTTTCAGTAACAAGACATTCAAAGCGCAGGATGTTGAATGTCACCTCACTGGGGGGGAAGGAGCCTGAGCTTGTGCAGGAGGTGGCGAGATATCGTCTAGAAATACTCAGGCTCACCTCCACGCACAGCGTAGGCTCTGGAACCCAGCTCCTTGAGAGAGGTTGGACTCTCTTCCATTCTGGAGTGGAAGAGAGTCCACCTGTGGGGAGAGGCAGCGGGCTGGGGTGGGTTTGCTTGTCGCCCCCCACCTCAGCCATCTTGTGTTGGGGTTTACCCCGGTAGATGAGAGGGTCGCATCCCTGTGCCTGTGGTTCGGGGAGAGGTCTCTGACTGTTGTTTCGGCCTACGGGCTGAGCAGCAATGCGGAGTACCGGGCCTTCTTGGCGTCCATGTCGGGGGTGCTGGACAGGGCCCTTCTCGGGGGCCAACATTCTGCTGGGGTCTTTTAATGCCCAAGTGGGAAATGACAGTGTCACCTTGAGGAGTGTGACTGGGAGGAATGGCCTTCCCGTTCTGAACCCGAGTGGTGTTTTGTTATTGGACTTCTGTGCCAGTCAGAATTCCAATAATGAAATGATGGTGTTTTGTCCATATTTTGTTATGATTTAGGGGTGTTTGGTTTTTGGTTGCGGGTTTTTCCTCTTATGTTTCTCACGGTTACGTTTTGGAACCTGTTTTTATTTATTGTTTTAGAGGTGGTGCTATGTTTTTGTTTTTTCTGATTGTTGTATTCTGTTCATATTGCTTTCTGGATTATGTTCTGTTATTGCTATGTTTCTTAGGTTTGATTATGTCCGGGTAGTATTTAGTTCCTGCCATGCTTTGTTTTCACTGTCTGTCTCTGTTAAGCAATCAGCTTCATTTGGCCCACCTGCAATATGTTAATCAGTTTTATTTTTCACCTGTGTCTTGCCATTTATATACACCCTCATTCTGTTCATTCTTGGCGGAAACATTTTGGATCATGTCACCTTGTTTTCAGTCACTTCATGCTGTTCATGCCAAGCCTGTCCATGCATGTTTTGTCATCATCTTCTGAAGTGGGTTTCATTTATTAAATCATTTACTCACCACCTATGCTTCCTGCCGGTCTGCATTCCGGGGTCCTCCGCGACACCGAACCTGACATATTTAAAGTTATTTGACAATTTTTGGTTTGCTACATAATTGCATATGTTTTCATTCACTGATTGATGCCTTTATTGAGAATCTACGTACAATTAACCATTAAATGAACAAAAGTCCCCTAAAACTTTTGACCGGTAGAGTGTGTGTGTGTATGTGTGTGTGTGTATATATATATATAGGTGCATTTAAAGACATTTTAATATTATTGAAAACCTAATTTATTTCAGTAACTTTCTGTTAGATAGGTTAATTACACACAGACCAGTGTGTTCAAGCATTTATTAACTATGATGATTTTCTGCTTACAGCTAATGAAAAGATGACATTTAATTTCTTAGAAGATCAGAAAATTTGACCAATAAAAAACTTTTTCAATACAGAAATGTATGTTAAATACCTGCTTAAAGGTTATTTTTAAAAGGCATTTTTGATCTGACAAAGAAGACTCATCAGAACGCATATTCCAATTTACTGAGATGAACCTGTATATGGGTACAAAGGAGCAAGAGGTGTGCCAAGAAAAAAGGCAGGATGGTTAATGGTGTAAATTTACATAGCGCTGTTCTGGTCATACTGACCACAACAAGCACTTTACACTAGAGTCACATTAACCCAATCACCCTCACAGATGCACACACTGTCATACATTGAAACGCAGATCGGTAGGCAACTTGGGGTTGAGTCCCTTGCCCAGGGGCACATCGACAAGTAGCAGGAGGAAGGTGGAATTGAACCCACAACTTTGCTATAGCAAGATGACTACCCACTGTTCCACAGTTTCCCCAAAATGCATCCATGGATCAACAAACAACATAAAACTGTTGTTTTCGCTACATTCTGACCCTACCATCTGAATGTTGATGACTCCTCAGAAACATTCTAGATTAAACTCGTCTGATTACTTGTTATCTATACAAGAATATGTCATTGCTTCAGTTTTCACAGACAAGTAACTTTGTGGTTTGCTATGTGTGTTTAAAATATTGCTCCTAATGTCTAATTACAACAGGAAGTTTTCAGAAGCAATTGTTAATATTTTTGCTGCACAAACGAAGAATCTCTGCTCAAGACATCTTTTTGCTGCTCACTGCTCTTCTCTCTGCCTTAATTTATTTAGTCAGCAATGATGTAATTTCTCTTCTGATGAAGTGTTCATTGCACCCTGCAATATTCTAAAGGCTGCTAAAGGCATTATGCATCAGTGGTGCACACTTTGGTGGATTCTTCGGGTTTCTACAACTGCCTGCAAAACCCAGAGCTCAGCAAAACATCAAGGCAGCGCTTTATCATATCTGCTTTGTAACACCACGGGGAATACAACAAACATGCAAATAAAAAATGAGCTTCTACTGCAGAGGATTCTTAAGGTCATTTTAGGTCAGACTTTTTCTGGGTGGTAGTTGTATTTTCTACTTTTGAACACAACTATACATTTAAGTCTGACACAAGTATTACAACAAATATCAATACATTTGCATTTGGAAAAGTCTTTAAAATAAAAAATGTGTATCTGTGTTGTACTGAGTAGCTGCCCTGGTGAGTGTGTGTTAATGTGTTGAATGAGTATATTTATAGCAACGTGGTGGGTTTAGGATTAATCTTGCTCTTAACAGTTAATCCAGATCTCACATGTAGCTGTAACATGGACATCTAATTCCTAATCTGCTTCTGCACTTCAACACAAACTCCTGAAAAACTTAAAAATTTTACAAATCTGATCCAATCCTATCTGTGCTACAATCAGCCATGTAGAAAGTTTACGGGCATATTTCACTAAATCTAAAAGTGAACTGGAAAGTGTGGTGTGTAAAAAGGCATAAATGGCTTTCAAGATTCAAACTAAATTCTGAAAGACCAAAAAGTGTTAATTACCAAATAACACTTTAACCCCATGAAAATCTAGATATTTTGTCTAAGAATTTTCCTTTTATCAAAAGTATTCTTCCATTCATCCATGTGTCTCTGTACCAGCTCAGTCTGAGAGTTTTCAGATCAGCAGGGTTGGGTGACGTTACCCTGGATGAATAAAAACCATCAGCCCTTCTGGAAACTGGCACCTCTCCTTAATGCTCCACCAAGGTCGAATGATGCTAGCAGGTGCAACAGCTGCTGTAATTACTCTAATGCAGCAGAAACATGTGGGTTAAATCCCAATCTGCCCTTAAATCCCATGAGCCATCCAGATGTTTTTCATGAGTCCATAAAGCAATCAAAATAGTTGCAAAACACTGAAATCAGCTTTTTCTACCAAGTGAAGGTCTGAGAGACCAAGAGCACGTCCACAATTCTGAGACTAAATCTGAATAATTGGAAAAGAGTCAGATTTGGGATTCTAAGTAGCCTGAACCTATATAACTAGAAATAAAACTTCAATTAATTTAAAAATATCTTTAGGTTTCATAAATCTTTAATCATTATGTAACTTTAGCTTTTTCCACAACTCTCCATTGTTGTGGTTTGATGAAGTAATTTTTCTACTTGATGTAGGTCTGTGAAATTTCACAGAGAGAACTACTGAACTGCTGCCTTGCAGATCAAACTGATCAAAATGAGCGTGATTCATTTTATAACTTTAATCTTGTTGGTTGGTTCACTGTTTACTTGCTCCATACATTAGCAGCTCTAAAAACGTTCTTCGCACACACGTTTTGGGTCAAATGAAAACCATAAAACTACAAACATTCTTCAGCTAAAACTACAAGGGTAAGGGTCAGGCATGACGTTTTAAAAATAAATGAATAGATACCACTTTGCAACCACAACCTTTTGTAAGATTAAACACAAAATTATTCACACCCTTGGGAGATTTAGGTTAAAGGTTAAATTTTAACTTCACAAACATGTTTGTTTTAACCGGAAGTAATATTAACATTTGGAAATGGCCCGACTTTATTCTGACTGATAATCTGTGAAGAGAGCTAGGATTGGGACCTTCCAACCTCAAAGACTAGGAGGCCATCAAAGAATAATCCATACATCTATTTTCTATACCCGTTTCTTCCATACAGGGTCGTGGGGGTGCTGGTGCCTATCTCCAGCAGTCTACGAGCGACAGGCAGGGTACTTCCTGGACAGGTCGCCAGTCATGTTTTTGGACTGTGGGAGGAAGCCATGCATGGGGAGAATATGCTAGTTTATAAGATGCTTTCATTTTTAATAATAACTGCCGATCATATGCACGAATTCCTAAGACATTTTAAGAAACTATGCTAAGAAAGAGAACTAAAATCAGCCAGGATGAAAGAGACAAGAAAGGCTGGGGTGTAAATACAGTCATTATTTTTGAATATTCATTCACAAAAATAATGTATGCTAATGGCAAGGATCATTACTTTCACAAGTCTCCAAAACACTTAAACAGTTTTCATTTGTGCTGTTTATGCTAAACCAAGCAGCAGTGCTGTGTCCAGCACCAACTGCTTCATTTACCTGGAGCCCCAGTTTTCACAATGGGTAATAAGTGTAAACTAGAGCTGTGTCTCCCTGGTTATGAACAGTGATATGTAGTATCAATGTCCCACCCATGACAGAAGGGTTTTAGATAACATTTTTCACAATGTGGACATTTATGTTGCTGTTGAAACAATAAAAGTTTATATAAGGTTCTGTGTGGTTTCTGAAAAAGTACATCCAAACAATAAACCTTACATAAAATAGGATCATTCAGCGTCGGAAAACAAGGAAGGCCTCAGGACCTGACAATGTCTCCCCATCATGCCTGAGAGCCTGTGCCAACCTACTGGTCCCCATTTTCACTGAGATCTTCAACAAGTCACTAGGGCTGTGTGAGGTTCCCTCTTGCTTCAAACACTCCACTATTATCCCAGTACCCAAGAAACCCACCATCATAGGATTCAATGACTACAGGCCTGTTGCACTGACATCTGTGGTCATGAAATCCTTTGAGGAACTGGTTTTGAAGCACCTGAAGAACATCAAAGAACCACCCGGAACTTAACCCACTCAAGACTGTACTTGCCATCCTCAACAACTCTATGTCTGCTGTGGACCACTTCTGGTTCTTAGGAACCGTCGTTTCTCAAAACCTGAGATGGTCCTCACACATAGACAATGTTCAGAAGAAGGCCTAGCAGAGACTTTACTTTCTGAGGCAACTCAAGAAGTTCAACCTTCCACAGTTATGGGACTCTATGAAAGCAGCAGCCAACATGACACATGGTGTCATGATGGTGTCTTATCACAGATGACGAACTTAAAAAAGCCAAAGAGCTTATTGACTTATTCATCAGGTTAGAAACATAGAGTGTGACAAAATGCTTCAGATTATAAATTTCACTGAATCCTTCCCAGTTTGATGGTTGATCCTTTTAAAATCCAGTCACTCTTTAGTGGGGTTTGCATAAATAAATCCACAGGCACAGACGGCATCTCTGCTTTTCTCTTAAAAACCTATGCCGAAGAGCTTACTGCGGTCTGGTGACCTATTTTTCAGCAATCTATCAATCAACATACTGTCTCTGTCCTTTGGAAAAGCTTAACTATCATAATTCATGTTAATATGTTGTGCTCCCGCCTACAGCAGAGAATGTTTTTTAATGTAGACTCAGGGTCTTCAGGGTTGACCAGAAGCTTGTGTTTTTATTCCATCAGGCCGTACTGGAAAGTAGCATTAGGCATGGCATATCAGCAAGACAATCTCTCTGCAACTAAAATCTAAAGTTAATCAGGCTTAATTAGTTATATCAGGGTGCAATGAGGGTCATAAGGAGGATTGACAACTCCTCCCTGCAGTCCAAACGAGGAGGCTGTCCTCAGAATTGCTCACATTCTCAATTCACAATATGAATTGCTACCCTCTGGGAATTGCTATATAGTCCCCACTGGTAAACTTAATAGATTCAAATATTAATTTGTCCCTACCTTCACCAGATCAATAAATAAAGTAGGCATATAGTAAGAGGATGAATTATTGCCATGTTAATGCTCTGTTGTGATTTGTTGCTTTGCTGTTGTTTGACATATGCGGTCACGATACAAGATGTTTTAAACTATATGCTTTAACAGAATCAAGGTTTTTTTAAAGAAGAACATCAATAGGGTTTTAACTCCCTTATGACCAAACTATATGCAATCTGGATATATTTAGATTTTATGGCTGTAGAATTATCAGAAAATATGTAGCGGGGGGGTGGCTGGCCGGCTCTGCACCTTTTCCAAGACACCCTCACCTTTCATTATATGATATTTACTCAGTGTGTATTTTTGACTTTGCAACAGCAGTTTGAAGGGTGAAGCAAAAAAAAAATCATGCCAAATTACGTGTGCGCTGATCACAGCAGGATCACCATTACAAACATAGTCTAAATTGACCACTTTTCAGTCAAAAATCACTCATTTTGTTTCCTGAAAACAAAAGCATTGAAATATATGTAACAGTTTTGGTAACTAAGTTCATAAAGTTTGGCTGGTGGACCGTGGACATGAATAAATTCATAGAACAAAGACTTATTTAAGGTCTAAAGAATATTAAAACATGTAGTATTTACCGATGATACCAATATTTTAGCTTCTGGGGAGAATTCAGAACAAAGACAGAAACAAAAACTTTAATTAAATAAATTATCTTTAACTCACAAGTAAAAATAACATAATACAGAAAGAATGTATGTAAAACAAGTTTCTGGGTATAATTCTTGATTACAGCTTTGGATGGAATATAACACATTAAATCAGAAACTCCTAAACTTTTCAGCTTGTGACCCCCAAAATAATAGTGCCAGAGACTGGTGAACCCTTAAGAATACATATAATTTTGACACTATATTTATTTCTAAAATATAAAGTGAACTAATTATATGTATTTTTAAATAAACTTACTTTTTAAAAATTAAATTTGCTTATTGTGCATTTCTTTTTTATGTCTTTTGAATTATTTCCATGTCATTGTGTTTCATACGTTCATGTTTCTATTGTAGGATTTCAATGCATTATACTGCATGTTTGAAATGAAGAACAATAAATAAAAATCCACACATTTCCCTTGCGATGTTTTCTCCTAATAAAAATATATATAGTAGTAACCGTATGGTCTAAGGGGTTTTTAGCTGCTTTCATGGTTTTATTAGAAATAAATGATAACTTAACTTATATGGCCCAACTATAGGGTTTTTAAAACTTACATTGAAGTTTACAACAAGGTCAGCATGTCTGGTCAAACTTACATCATTCCTCTCCTTAGACAGAAGGATAAAGCCATTGTTGTCAACTAGGAAACAACCCAGGTCCTGTTTAGAAATGAGCAAAACCAATTCATATATGTATTTGTTTTTAAAACCAAAGTGATGAGCTTTGTACAGAGCAACATATAAAAAGATAACAATATGTACTTACATCATTTTCACAGCTCAGAGGACACACACCCTCAACATTTGAGCACTGAAAGAACAAGAAAGAAGGTTATGGAGAACTTGATAATTCAAACAAAGAACTTACTGTAATAAAACCTGTTTACTTACATCTGTGTCGCTGGGCTAGAAGAAACAAAGACAGACAAGTGATGCACAGAAAAACTAATACTAATTTTACCTAGCTACAATCCTTAATCATTTCATGATTAAAGTATTTATAGCTGGGGTCAGAGGATTTTCCGATGCATGGAGATGTTTATGATTAATTAATGTCCAAACTGGATTTTCTTTTTTGATGAATGTGGAAGGCGGAAATCGAATGTGCGTAAGTGCGGCAGTTTATAATGAATGTAACATCAGAAGAGAAACTCATTTGGACAGGATCCATGCCATATGCAGGGTGTGTGAAATTGAAATGAAATCGTTTGAAATATTGCAAAAGGAACAATAACAATAGCATATGTATCGAACCAGAGGTGGATGTAAAACAACACCGCCACCCAGAACTCCATCAAGCTAGCAATTCTAAGGTTTCCAGTAACTCAGAAAAGGCATAGCTAACTACAAAGTTCAATCCAGTTATTCCTGTGAAGGATCTGCGACCATTTAGAGTCATTGTAAAACAAGGCTTTTGCTCTATGGAATGGTCTTTGGATCCTCCATATAAAGTATTTCTAAAGATCCCCACCCCTAACTGACAGGTCAAATTATCGATGACCTTCTTTTCTTTTTATTTTTTCTTATCTTCGTCGTTGGACAGGTTTTGTGATGGTTCATTTAGGATTTTCATTTTTAATAATTTTATTAATGTTGTGATTTTATCTGCCATTCCATATTATGTCATATTATGTCCAGAAATAACAAAAAAAAAAAAACAACCAAAAAACATGTAAGGCTTTTCTGGGGATCTGTGACCTCCATGGATTTAGACAGTTGCAGGACAGTCGGGTAGCAATCACAACAGATTTTTACTACAGCAAAAACTACAGTCACAAATCTAGCTGGAAACAAATGGGTTTAGTTTGTCTTTTACTGAAGACAAGGATCAGAAACTGAAAAGTCCTTTTTGGAAATGTTAATAAATGACCCCAATGTGGAGAAGAGACATTTGCTGTGTCACTGAGCGCAGATATGATTAGTATTCCTTCAAGAAGCTTCGAAAGCGATGTGAAATATTTATGTACGTAGGCAAAGAAGGGCTCTTAATTAAAAAGCAAAGAGCTAAGCATAGGTCAGCGTCATCAAATGCATCAAATATCCCAAAAGGTGTCAGTCTAGGGGTGCGTGAGTCTTGCATTCACCTGCTTGGCGATGGCCCAGAACCTTTTTTCCAGCCAATCCAAGGACATCTGTACCCCAACAGCTAAAAATAGAAGACACAAACAAATACACAGTGTATACACAGTGTACGATCAATCACAGGATAAGATGGAATCTGCAAAGGCAACACTTGTTTATGTGTGTTTATTGTGTTTATTGAGGAAGGACTGAGGGCAGGAACTTGCATACACTAGAGCTGTTGTTAGCACTTATAGCAACAATGGGATGTTTCTGCCAGGAGTTTGTATGTTTTACCTGTGCATGGATGGGTTCTCTTCGAACATGCGTGGTATGTTTACTGACCACTGTGAATTGCCATGACATGTAAGTGGGTGCATGTTTTTTTGTCTGTCCTTTGTGTTTCTATTTTGCACTGTGTTGGACCCACGACATGTCAACTGTGTGCCTACCTTTTCCCATAGATTAAGTGGGTAAAGAAAATGGATGGATGGATGGATGGATGGATTGAAATAGCCAATGCCTGTAAAGCTAAGTGTTGCCATTACATGCCTTGTTTCTTTCCATGCCACCATACAAATACAGGAGCTGTCAGGCAAAAACTTTGTATCTCCATTTTAGTAATTTTTGTTTTCTAATGAGAATCCAATCTAATGATCATCTTTTGTGTCTGTGCGTGGTTCCATTCATAAATTTAATATTGGAGATAGAATGTTTGAGTCCAAAAGTGCTGGTATATAACAAGAATCATGGTTGAAACCCAAAAGTAATCCTTTTAGGACATCTGCAAAAAAAAAACCCTCAAAAACTGGTATATCTTTATTAGTCCTAAAATGGTTAAACAAATAAATTTGATAACTCATCTTTAGTATAAAGACACATTTCATAATAGAGCACATTGATAAGGAATTATTTTTAAATACTTTCAGCATACAAAGTATCATAGAAAGAGATAAATAGGCATAGCCTAAGCCAGTGATGTCAAACTCCAGTCCTTGTGGAACAGTGTCCTGCAACTTTTTGATGCGTCCCAAGTTCAACTCATCGGGATAAAAAGGACAAAATTACCTCTTCGTGCACTCAAGGTCTACAGAGTCCTGCTAATGACATAATTATGTGAATCAGGTGCGCTGACAGACAGACAGATAGAGAGAGATATTTTTATTGTTACAGTAAGTCCTCTACATTGAAGGCCTAATGCAAAATGTGGAGGTGACCAGTAAAGAATGTTTAGGCTAGTGTCTTAGAGGTCTCTAATTTAAAGGGTTTACATGTTGTCCACAATACAGGGGCTTTTTCTTCATCTTTAGAAGAACCGCAAACCATTCAAACCATTTAATAACCAAGCACAGGGAGGTGTAAAAAGCAGGCACGATAAAAGAAAAAAAAGTCACGTGTCTGAAAAACTCTGAAAGCTAATGAGCTAGCTAGTAAGGTGTAGGTATGCTGAATTATTCCTTTCATCCCATCTACTATAAACAGAGCTACAGCCCAGCATTAGGTTGTCTACTGATCAATTATTGAATACATATTTTTCATTTTTATCTATCAAGCTATTTATTTTTAATTATGGCAGCATTGGTCCTCCATACTGATCGCTTAAATATTTCATAGTTCATAATATTCGAAATAGATATTAATAAAATAAGCAATACACAGGCCAACAGCAAATGTCGATTATGAACATCCGGCACTGCAGTTTTATCTGAACACTGTAGCAGAAAAAGCAGGTTCAACTGTCTAAATTACCCTTACATTTTGTACTTTCACAAAAATTTGAACCAGAACCATGCCTACTGTGAAAAGGCAAGCTTGTAGGGAGGACATATGACCCAGCATCATTTGATGACCTTTATGTCCACTAAAGCTCTCGAGGCATCACTCTCCTTCACTGAGCCTCCCTGCAGACACAATGGTATGCTGCTATTTGACTTATTTCCTGTCAGCAATGTCCTTATCACCACCCTTTAGCACTGCAGCTGAACCGTCCCTGCTGCAGTCCACAAGGACAAGACCATAACACAGCAAAACACCCCAGAAACATTTATTTTTGCTTTTCAAGGAAGCATTAGTAAGAACAAACATTTCCAACTCCACAGACATTGCTCTTGCACTATCAATGGAGTTAATAAGGAAAGAAACAAAGCAAGTGTGTGAGAACAAAAATTATTTTCTGGTCCTGCAGATCTATTCAGTTCAATTAAATTTATTTATTTAACACCAAGTTGTAACAAAAGCCAAACTAAGGACACTTTGCAGTAAACACGTAAAGTTCCTGTTTAGTTGTAGCATTATATTATATTATATTATATTATATTATATTATATTATATTATAACAGTATAATAAACTAATTAATTAGCTCAGTCTCATGTATTAATTAAATAAAAAAATTTAAAAAGATTAGGGCCCGTATTCACAAAGAGTCCAAAGACTAAAAGTAGCTCCTACAGACGTCATTCTAAGAATCTTCTTAAATTTAAAGATTTTTCTTAGAATTTTCCTTCGGTAAGATAATCTCAGGCCTTAAGAGAGCTCCTAACGTGAGGAAATGTTGAGTAGTGAGGACGACCTTTAGTGAGCCTAAGAGTGGCTTAACCAGAGAAGATGGTGGGAAAAGGAGAGATATTCTCCAAACAATGAACAACAGTCAATTAATAAAATGCTATTGGCTTGATCGCTCGGGGATCCACCCCCTTAATAGTTGAGTAAATCTAAACTTTTATAATAATCATACAATTAACAATTTAGAGATAAGATTAACCTATTCATGCCCCTAGGGTGGAATTAAATAGTTTCAGCAGCAGGACAGATACATATATATATATATATATATACATAAATACAAACTCTAGACAAGATACAGTACAATAATCTAAGCACTATCTAAATGCAGCAGGTACCAGAGCTGCTCACATTCCAGACTAGTGCTGAAACCAGAGGGAACGCCTCATTGATCTGCTGGGAATGCCTGTTTGTTCGCACCATGATCCCAGAACCAGATCTACCTTTCAACACTCCTCTCTACACCTCAACCAGCAGGCTCTGCTACTCTGTTCAGTTTTCTCCACCTTTTTTTCTCCATTTTGTTTTGGTCATCTTGCCAAACTAAACCTAATTATACAAGCAGGGGATCACAGTAAAAGGCTGAATTTCAATATTAATATGAAATGAATTAATATGAACTGGATGCAGTATGAAAACAATCAGAGTGGTGAGTAAACGTAATAAGCAAATCAAAATAATGATGAGCATGTAAATAAGCTATGTTCAAGCATGTTAATGTTGTGTGACAATAAATTTAATCTTGCTAAGTTTTATCATCATGATTTACGCATCCAGTCCAAATTCTATCATTGGTTCATTTCTCTCCATTGATTATTAGTAGCGCATTTGCTTTTTTGTTGTTTCTTATAACAACCAATCACAGCTCTTGGAAGACAGCGTCACACCTTGCGACAATCTCAGCCACACCTCCTCACTAAGATAGGAATTTCTGTCTTCTAGCTCAGTCGCTCTCAGCAGCGAACTGACTCACTCTTAAGCTAGGAGTCCTTGCCAAGAATTTTTAGGCTAAGATAGGAGCTCTCTGAGAGGACTTGGAGGATCTTTGTGAAAACGGTCCTAGGATTTTAACTTATTTCTTAGCACTGTCATTTCTTTTAGATCAGAAGACCTCGTCTTTTTTACAACTGCAAAATGTTGTACCTAGGCCACGCCTCTTTTTGGCAGTCTATAAAACTAGGTAAAACTCCACCAATTTCTTTTTCTTAAATATATCACAAGAGGAGGCTTTAATCTTCACAAAACAATTCCCCAAATGAGTTTTGCACAAATACGTTTTAGTTTTACTGCAACTTAAACACAGACAATGACATTTTAAGGTCCCTCAGACATAGCTGACTCTGTAAACAAAACGGTACAAAAAGCACTTTTCTCTTTTTAGCACCCCCAAATGTCTCATATTAAAACAAACTAGAGACACTCACCTTTCTAACAAGGCATAACTTGTCTTCTAGCACCTTCTCTGGTGATGTAATTTGCTTGCACATTACAGTCTGCTGGTTGCTGTCCGCCAGCTGCTAGCTTGTGTGCTACTCCGTTAGCTTCCAGTTATGTTTGCAACTGTGCATTTTGATGTTCAAAACTTTTGGCAAGGCTCAACAATGTTTATTATTTCTTAGTTTAATCACATATAAATCAGACATAGTAACAGTTACAACAGTGATTCCATTGGAAAAATATTCTTTTATGTTTTACCTTTACACAGGTACCAAAAGTTTGCATGTAGGCCTTAAAACTGTGGAGCTATACTTGATTTATTTAAGGTATGTAATTTCAGGCGGAAATTGCTCTAAAACCCTTTAGGGCTTAACAGGTTAAAGGTTCTCTACTGGTGTGCTGAGAATCTGCTGCATTTTCAATTGAGTCACTGTTCATTCAGGCATGCAACTGGAAAACTCATCTTTAAAGCACCTTACTCACTAGCAACACAGAGGACCAAGCGCTGACAAACACAAACACACACACACCGACACACATCAGCACCGCTCTCTCTCCCTTGCCTCTCCTCAGTAAGCTTGCAGGGTGAATGTTGGAAGGAGAGCTCCATCTGTCCTAGGAGTGAGATAGTGATGGTGAAGAGGAAGAGGCGGCAATTAAGGTGGTGACTGATGTGGACTAAAATTCTGGTCCAGCTTTGGATCCTCATTCGAGAGGAGACATAAGCTTCTGCAGCTTTAATCTTTTTTTTTTTTTTTTTTTACCTTCAGGGCAATTTCAGCACATTCAGAGTCAAGATCTTTAAAACCTAAAATCCTTTTCCTTAGAGCAGGTGCTGCTGTGAAAGATGCAGATGAACAGGAACAAGAATATTTTGTCTTCACTTCCTGTGTTTGGAGCCTAAAAAGCTGAGCAGATGGTGAGTTGATGGATTGTGTGTAGATTATGTTTTTAAAATAACCCAAGATATAGTGATTAGTTTTCAACATGACTCAATAATTTGCAATATTTCTTTCCCACTCTGTTTGTCTAGTTAGTTTGAAATTGTTGAAAATCAAACATTGCTATTTTCCTTAGTGTTCCAAACTTCCGTTAAAGTAAAAACATGTTGCAGGCCTGTGACTAATGTAAACAGCACAGAACCAGTTTAATGAACATGTATGTCCACTATTTTGGAGTGCAGGGGGAAAACTTGAAAAACTTGAAAGGTTTGATTCATAAATAAGAGTGTAATGACTGAGAGAAAGACCTTGTGGTCTTCAGTGCGGAACTTCTCTTTTTATTGCTGTTCAATAACAGAACAGCAGAATGACCCTCAGGGATCAGGAAAACACATGTAACAGACCTGTACAACCAGATATTGGTGACATTAATTTTGGTGATTTAAAGGAAAGTGAGTACACAGTCAAGTGGATATTACCTAGAGTGTGTATATGTCTGTGTGTAAATGCATTTGCATACATTTCCCTGTTCAGCTTTGCTTCAGTCTGAATGCTGCAGTTTGGTACTGCAGAGCTTTTGTTCTGCTGTTTTATACTCAAGCTGTTATTCTCAAGTTGAAAGGAAAATTGCCGCACAGGGGGTTGGGGGTGATGGGGTTAAAGTGGGGGGCTTTTCAGTAATCAGGGATGCTATATTACAACTGGAGAAAATGGAGCAATGCAGTACAAGTGAATTCCATGGAGTGAGTCAGTTCAATTCAATTCAATTCAATCAATTCAGTTTTATTTATATAGTGCTAATTCACGACACATGTGGTCTCATTGCACTTCATAAAGTCAATTCAGTTGAATCATACAGATTTCAAGTCGTGTACATACATTCCAATTAAGTCCAATGAGACAAATTCTGAAGAGTAAAAGTAAAGTCCTGAAGTTAAACCTCTTGTTTTCACCTGTGTGTGCTGTGTTAGCAATGTAAGCATACAAGGGAGATCCCAAAAAGTCAAAAATGTGAGCTTGAACACCTGCAAAGTCAAAATACTGTACATGTAATAAAAACATTTCAGCAGCAGTTAGGGATATTTTCTATACCATTAGCTTTCTTCTTTATATATATGAATCATGTCACTTACATGAGCTACTACTGTAGAATTACCGTAGAAGATTTAGAACAGCCCTGCAAAAAACTGGACACATTTAAGGCACCTGTTGGAGCCATTAAGCTAAAAGCAGATAATATTGTATCTGTTCCAACAACAAGTGGAAAAGAGAGTAAACCTCCCAAATCTACAAGGAGCTATAATGTGATTGCATTGGAAATAATTATGTTGAATAAAATAAATTAGACAGTATGTAATAAAAAATTTATTTGACTAGATTTACGTAAAGTGCAATGTGATGACATTAGCTTTAAATGAGAACTAAGAAAACTGAAACTGATTGAGACACAACAGAAAAAAAACTGTGAGTAACTGGGCCAGTTGTTTGACCACCATCTGGAATTCTGAGCAGGCATCTGTTGCCACAGTTTTAATCTGTTCCCCATAACTGTTATGTTGGCTATGTCTAAGCTGTTTTATTGTCCCTCGGCTCATATCCTCTTCAGCAACAGTACAACTTTTAGTGGAATGTTTGCAATACTGTATATAACAAAAATATTTTGTGAAATATCGATAAACATAGAAAATGCTGAAGGAAAACAAACCCAATCACAGAATCATTATAATTTTTAGGATGCACAATGTTTTCAGTATGTCATTATTGCATGATGAATATCAGTATCACCCAAAACCAGCTGTTAAGGTTATACAGTATCTGTCTTGTTTGGGGATAGGTTCAGGATTGTAGAGTGTAAATGCCCAGCCTTCTCTCTCCCAAGACACCTCCTCCAGCTTATCTGAGGGAAGCCCTAAGGTGTTCCCAAGCCACCCGAGAGGCATAGTCCCTCCAGTATTTCCTGTACCATGTCCTTGGTCTCCTCCAGTTGGGACGTGCCTGGAATTCCTCCCAAGGGAGGCGTCCAGGAGGCATCCGGAACAGATGCATGATCCAAATCAGCTGACTCCTCCTGATGTGGAAGAGCAGCGATTTCAGTCCGCGCTCCTCCCGGATAGCCGAGCTACTCTCTCTGTCTCTAAGGGAGTGGCCGGCCACCCTGCGGAGGAAGTTCATTTCCGCAACTTGTATCCGGGATCTCATTCTTTCAGTTATGACTCAAAGTTCATGCCGATTGGGGAAGGTAGGAATGTAAACTGACCAATAAATTGAGAGCTTCCCCTTCCAACTCAGCTCTCTCCTCTGGTGCAGGGTCCACATTACAGCGATGGCCGAACCGATCCATTTGTTGAACTCCCGCTTCATTTACCCTTCACTTGTGAACAAGACCTCAATATACTTGAACCTTTCCACTTGAGGCAGGAACTCCCCTCCAACCCGGAGAGGACAAGCCACCCTTTTCACTTCAAGAACCATGGCCTCAGACTTGTTGGAGCAGATCCTCATCCCTGCCGCATAGCACACAGCTGGGAAATGCCCCAGTGCATGCTATAGGTCTTGGCTAGAGGGAGCCCGCTGGGCTCACATCTGCAAGAAGACAAAATCCACTGCTCCCCAAACCAGATGGCCTCCATCCCTTGGCTATGCCCAAAAATCAATTCAATTCAATTCAATTCAGTTTATTTATATAGCGCCAATTCACAACACATGTCGTCTCAAGGCACTTCACAAAAGTCAGGTACATACATTTCAATTAATCTTAATCATTGAACAGTGCAGTCAGATTCTGTTATTTATTCAAATTGGATAAAAAGTTTTTCTATCTAAGGAAACCCAGCAGATTGCATCCAGTCATTGAGTTGCAGCATTCACTCCTCCTGGATGAGCATGTAGAGACAGTGGACAGTCACTGGCGTTGACTTTGCAGCAATCCCTCATACTGAGCATGCATGTAGCAACAGTGGAGACGAAAAACTCCCTTTTAACAGGAAGAAACCTTAATGGCAAGCTGCTTACCTTGGCGATGCGTGTTAAAGAGGCGTATCAGCTTCAACCGTCCACCAACATTGAGAGACCTGAGGCACTCAGGGTGGATCTCATTCACCCAAAAAGCCCTGCCACTGTGGAGCTTTTTAATGAATGAGTCCCTGTCCAAGTCCTTAGTCTCTGCTTCCATAAGGGAAGGTGTGACGGCAGGATTAAGGTGATCCTTGAAGTACTCCTTCCGCCAGCCAATAATGTCCCCAAGTCAAGGTCAGCAGCTCCCCACTCACAATGTAAACAGTGTTGTCGTTGTTCCCTCTCCTAGGGGCGCTAGACGTTTCCCAGAATTGCTTCGAGGCCGACCGATAGTCCTTCTCCATGGCCTCACGGAGCTCCTCACAGGGCTGTATCTTTGCCTCTGCTAATCCCCATGGCTCGCTTGGCCTCACTGTACCCATCAGCTGCCTCGGGAGTCCCACAAGCCAGCCAAGCTCAATAGGACTCCTTCTTCAGCTTGACAGCATCTCTTGATGCCAATGTCCACCACCGAGGGCGGGGATCGCCACCGCAAAAGGCACTGCAGACCTTACGGCCACAGCTATATGTGGCTGCATCGACAACAGAGGTAGAGAACATGGTCCACTTGGACTCTATGTCCCTAGCCTCCCCTGGGACCCGGGAAAAGCTCTCCCTGAGGTGGAAGTTGAATACGTCCTTGATCGAGGGCTCCGCCAGGCGTTCTCACTATATGCCTAGGCCTGCTAATTGTTTCCTGCTTTCTCCTCTTCCAGCAGATCCAACTCCCCACCAGATGGTGATCGGTGGACAGCTCAGCCCCTCCTCTTTACCTGAGTGTCCAAAACATGCGGCTGAAGGTCCGAAGACATGATTACAAAGTCGATCATCGTTTTGCCAAAAATTACTTCCATCTTATTTCAGCATCAGTATTATTTCAAATTACCTTCAACAAAAGCGTCATGCATTCCTGTTTATTTATTTGTGGCACTAATGACCTTTATCTGGCAGTTTGGAAGACAGGAAATGGGGCAAAGAGAAAAGGGGAAGACATGCAGCAAATGGCCAAGGCTGTGAATTTAACCCAGGACAGCAGCATCAATGACTGTTAGCCTTCCTACATGGGTGCCTGCTTTACCCACTGCAGCACGCAATATTCATTATTTCTAAAATGTATCATCATGATAACTGTGATGCTCTCTGTAAATCCTCAGTTTGTTTCACTGCTGCATAATTTAACTACTACGATTTAAAAAAACAACTTAGCAACATTTTGCCTTTAATTTGCAGAAAACACTGGCAGAGGAAGGGGGATAAGGTAGCCAAAAAAGGCAACCAGAGTAAAGTTAACAGTCAATTCTCAGAAACAATATGTCAGAAAATTAGAATATTAAATAAGATCAATAAAAAGGATATTTTAAAACAGAAATGCCAGGCTTCTGTAAAGTATGTTCATTTCTATACACTCAGTACTTGGTTGAGTCTTCTTTTGCATAAATTAATGAATCACTGCTGCCTGGCATAGAGGCAGTCAGCCAGTGGTTCTAATGAGGTGTAACGGAAGCACAGGTTGCCTTGATATTGGTCCTTTAGGTCATCTGCTTTGTTTGATCTGGTGTAATTCATCTTGCTTTTCCTCTTCCAATACCCTGTACATTGGATTCAGGTCATGCCAGTTTGCTGGCCAATCAAGCACAGTTATTGAACCAGTTTTTGGTACCTTTGGCAGTGTGGGTAGGTGCCAACTCCTGCTAGAAAATAAAATCAGCATCTCCATAAAGCTTGTCAGCAGAAGGAAGTGCTCTAATACGTCCTGGTAGACGGCTATATTGACTGTAAACTTTCATCTGAAAAGAGGACTTTGAAACACTGAGCAGCAATCTAGTTCTTCTTTTGTCTAAGCCCAGGTAAGACATTTCTGATGTTGGTTTAGGTGTGGCTTGACACTAGGAATTTGTAGCCCACGTGTAAGATTCATCTGTGGCTCTTAATGTGCTGACTCCAGCCTCAGTCGACTCCATGTGAAGCTCCCCAAAATTCCTGATTTTACTTGAAAATCCTCTCAAGGCTGTGGTTATCCCTGTTGCTGGTGCACTTTTTCATACCACACTTTTTCCTTCCACTAAACTGTCTTTGAATATGCTTGGATTCTGAGCTATGTGAATGACCAACTTCATTAGCAATGACAGTTTTTGGGTTACCCTTCTTGTGGATGGTGTCAGTGACTAACTTCTGGACATCTGTCAAGTCAGTAGTTTTGTCTATGGTGGTGTAGGCCAAAATACGGAGAATAGATCTACATAACATTTATACCAGGGGTCGCTTTACCCGATTATTTTCTGCTTTTGACTGTTTATTTTTAAACAGTGACGGAAGAATCTGAAGGCCATCGGTCATTTTGACAGGTTTTGACAGGTTGATGACTTCATTGGAGAAATGTTCCCTGATATCAAAACTTTGGCTGAAGTGGCGCTTGAAATTCCAAGTCTCCAGTGTGGCGTCAGAGTGCAGATTCAGCCTTTTTTTCTCTCTTGCTCTCGGTGGAAGACACACGCGTTTTCTCTCTTTCCCTCCCTCCCTGCTGATCCCTGTTTCTGCTTTTGTCTGTATTATTCTCAGAGCCTCGCTTTGCATATCCTCCAAACTTGTAAATTATAGATTTGGTCAGCTGGTCTCTAACGTAATTGATAAAATTTTTTCGACGGGAAGACAGGGTAAAGGAGAACCCTCTTGTCCAGACGGGACGTTCTTCTCTGGATACACAATGGATTCTTGGCAGCAGTGGAAGATTGTGTGCCTGACTATGATGTCGGTCGAGGACGTAGAAGATTTGTAGATATTTTGACTTTTGATAACAGGATTTCTGCTTTTTGGAGTTGGTGGTTACCTGGCTTATCAAGTGATTCGCACAACGTGGCCGGCTGTTCAAAGCGTTCCAAAGCTGCCTGCGATGTTGGATGGAGTCTGCAGAGCAGTTAACACTCAGACTGAAATGTTAAGAGAGCAGAATCGCAAGCTGACACGATTCTTGAACAGAATCGCAGCCTGGCAGCGGTTGAACTCAGAGGTTAAAGGATATAATCTCGGAGAAGTTGTATTCCGAAATTTGCGGAAAGTACCAGAAATTTGGCTATTTGGATTCGCAATTGAGAGACACCAGTAAAACTTTTAAGCTAATTGGAAATTCACAACTGGCTGAACCACAACATTTATTGTTTTTCTAAATCCGGTGCCACAATGTGGCCTTGGCAACTTCTGCTAACTGGCCATCGACAAAATATCTCCTGGATGTTATAAACACGACGCTCTTCCCCAGCACTCCCCTACCAGCTGTGTGCTGATAGGACTATGCGGCCGATTGATAAAACTTCCACCTCTCTTCTCAAGGACAGTGGCGCTTCTATCAGTATTGACAGTCTAATGTTGAAAGCCAAGTATCATTTTCCTGCAGTTTACAATTAGGATGGACCTTTTTGGTTTATTACATAAAATCAGATTAAAATACACTACAGTTTGTGGTATTAATATACTTCTGAAATATTTGTAACACACTGTAAAACCCTTCATAGTTGTAAAAGTATGTATCAGATAAAACAAAAGAAGAAAATCCCTCTCACGAAAAGTCTGCTGAATAAACTTTAGTCCAGCTAGTGCACCATCTTAATAGGATCGCAAAAGGACCTTAGGATACTTAGCAATGCCATGCTTTTTACATGAAGCAGGTCATAAACTTATGAGATAAAAATGACCCTGGCACTACATTTAAGTCTGGAAATCGCCTTGGTGATCATTCACTGTCAAACTGTAAGGCGCAAAAGTAATCCGCTTTGATTACTTTTTTAGATCATTACTTTATACTAATGCATCCGACACTTTGTATTGCAATGTTTGGATGCAGCTGCGTGGCCATGGAAACCCAACCATTAAGCTTTCCATGCACTTGAGCTAATCTGAAGACCATATAAAGTTTGAAAGTTTGTAGAAATTTACTGACCCACCTCTGTGATTTCACCTGCCCTACCACTTCGGGGCTGACTTGCCGTTGTTAACAATTACTTCCAATTTGTCATAATGTCACTAAGAGCTGATTGTGGATTATATAGTAGCAAGGAAATTCATGACTACATTTAATCTGCAGGTGGCCTATCATCAAGGTACCATAATGAAATTCACTGAACCCCTGAGAGCAACCCATTCTGTCACAAACAGTAGAAGCAGTCTGCGTGCTGGTTTTTATACACCAGTGACCATGGAAGTGATTGACACGCCTGAAATCAATACCTTTGTATAACTATATATTGTTTTATATATTGTTTTGCTACCAAATCTCTGTAAACCTTTGTTTTTTTTTACTGTATCTAACACCCAGTACTACTTCTGTCATAACTCCATAATGTTTTCACATTTTCTTTAAATATCTCTGTTTTTAGTTTTTCAGGTTGATCTCCAAACTTGCACGTCAGCTCAAAGGAACATGAACCAAATGTAAAAGTGCACTCACTGCAGGGTTAATGTTGAAGACATGAAGAATGAATGGAATCATGTTGGGAGTCTGGGTGAGTTTCGATAACTCCATCCTTCACATCGTAGAAATGTAGTAACTCCTTCCGCCTTCTGAGGTTGTACAACTCCAAACAAACAATGACTTTGTAAGAACTGAAATATCTATGTGAACATGAGTCTTTCTAAGAATGCTATTCTTCTTACTTTTCATATCATCTAGTCTATGAAGCATCCACCTGGGGGTCCCTGGTTCTGTTGGGGATTCTGGGCTCAGTTAGCAGTTGTCCTGCTATCTGCACCTGCTACAGTAACACAACTGATTGCTCTGCTGTGGGGCTTGCCTCTCTGATGCCCATCCTAGAGCAGCTGGACTTGGACTCCCTGGTGCTCCATCTTTCTCAGAACAATCTCTCCTCCTTGGGTAGCAATGACATGTTAAATCTCAGTAGTGTGGAGCGACTAGATCTGTCCCAGAATAATTTTTACAGCTTGCAACCCAGAGCTTTCCTTGGCCTGAGCAGCTTGCGATGGTTAAATCTCTCTTCTAACTACCTTGGCATTCATGTAGCAGCCTCCGACCTCCCTAACAGCATAGCAATTGGCCAAGACCTGAATGGAGGTTTTGAGAGTGTTGGTTTAAACATGGAGGTCTTTAAGGGTTTGTGGCAACTGCGGGGGCTTGATCTGTCCTCTAATGGCCTCCTATTGCTGCCTAAGGGCCTGCTGGATGGACTTCAGAGACTCACCTGGTTATCCCTGGCTTGCAATCGGCTAGTGGCCCTGGAAAGACTTACATTTGAGCCCCTAAGGAACCTCCAGCAGCTCCAGCTGGCTGGAAACCCCTGGGAGTGTGACTGCAAATTGAGGGATTTCAAGCACTGGATGGAGTGGTTAATTTACAGGGGTAAGCAGGCCTGTTAGCATGTTCCAAATAGACAATATGTATAGTTTAATATTAGACTTGAAGTTATTGAAGAAATATTGAATACACAACCAAAGTAATTAATCTTCTCTTTTACAGGAGATATGTGTGCTGAGTTGTGTTGTCTTCTTCCCTGTCCCTTTGTTTTACAGATGGGCAGGTAGATATGATGCAGTGCAGTTTTCCCAGGAACCTGAAGGGCAGGGACATCCGTAGCATCCCAGCAGAGATGTTCACCTACTGTCTAAATCCAACCAAGGACGGTGCATTAAATCTGGCCACTAGGCCTCCCTGCCCCCCTGGGCGGGTCAGCAGCATGGATGAGTGTGTCCGCCAACGACATAGGGCAGTCAGCGTGCGCCGGGCACATGGCACACAAATGGTGGCGGGAGTGGTGTGTGGCACAGTGTGCATCATGATGGTTGTCGCAGCGACTTACGGCTGCGTCTATGCCTCCCTCATGGCAAGGTACCAGAGAAAGATGAAGAGCCGCGGGCAGCCTCTGATAGCCAAGTCTGGAGCTGAGACTGACCAGCATGATGGGGAAGCTTCATCTCCTGATACACCAGAGGCGCCACCTAAAGAAGGCTATGACTTTGTGTATGGCTATCGAATCAGCAGCTTCTGACACACTGTAGCATCAACACTTTGGCAGCTTTGGTCCTTGGCTCTCTGACACTGTCTGTAGAGAAAAATCCCACAGTTCTGCCAATGCGCTACAACTCTTTGGGCATGGTGTAACAGTACAAATAATTTAGCAGATTAGATTAGCTGAAGCTGAAAAGATGAAGCTCGTTTGAAATGGCTTGGTGCTCTGCATATGAAACCTCCCTACAGCTGCGGATTGGCACTTCTTCACATTCAAGTGTTTTTATTTGTGTTTTCCTTTGTTCTGAAACTCTTTTTCTTCACCTGTGTGTCTTACATCTGGATACAAGCTTAAGTAGCACACCAATGCAACTATATTTCTCTCACACAAACTGTGTCGATTTCGTATTTGACATGCTGTGAATTATTGAAGGTTTTAGTATTTTTCTGTCACATTTTCTCATTACAGACCATGATGTGTGGATAAATACAGCTTTGAACTTCAACTTACTGCACATAAATAATTCCAGACGTCTGGTGTCACCTAGAGGAGACACTTTGAACTACAAAGCCTCTTATCCAGGAACAACATTTAAAATCAGAGTTATGGCAACTATAATTTTAAACATGAACTGATACTGAAACATGTGATGTCAACCCTGAATAATTGTGAAGCACCAAGCATTTGTCTTGATTTTGTTTTGTTGATAAGCAACACTGTTTATCAAGTTAAAGATAATAAAATCATCCTCTCTCAACCGTGTTGTCTTTAAAAATATGTTCACACAGACAAGTTCAGTTTTCAGCACAACAAACAAATTCCCTTCATTTCCGGTATAATCAAATTAGATTACAATAACAGCAATCGGTTGTTATACGTAATAATTAAATCGACCTACTGTCTGCAGGACACTGCTGTGATGGAGGGTGAGCCACAAATTATCATCATCAGAATTGTTTAAAAAGCTTGCTTCCATGTACCACTTTTACAGTCATGTCTGAATGAGCATTCTGGAGCCTTTCTATTGCAACTGGCATGTTAAGTATGTCCAGCTCTTACATTCTAATTAATATGTCACATGCAACTAAGCACAGGTCTGAACTGTTTCACATTTGCAGCCAGGAACACTGATCACTGCAGCAGTGGGTTAATTTAGTAGCTCAACCAAATCCAGACAGATTGCATCAGAAATAATAATAAAAAAAACACCTGCTGTTCTTTGTGGTTTCACCTACAAGTAGTGGCACATATGAGTTTGATATTTCACAGTCTGGATCAAATAACAAGAAAGAAATGCTTTGAGCTGCAGCTGTAACTTCTGCTCTCTGTGAACTAATCACAGTAATTCAGTCTCTTTCCTGGAGAGAGCCATAAACGGAACTATTGCCACAATTAACATTTTCCATTTGCTCTCCCTGTTTTTCTATAGAAAGTATTTTAGGCTCAGATCCTCTGTGTCTTTCTTTGTCTGCTTTCTGTCCCTTTAACCCTTAGCCAGTCACGACAGATGGTCATTCAAAGTAAGACTGGTTCTTCTAGAGGTCTCGTCCTGTAATAAATGCAGCGCTTCCTCCACCGTTACCACATCCTTGCTTAGGATAAAGGATTGCTTCAAACTCATTGATTCAATAAAACCAACTGAGCTGAAATTTTTTTTAACAATCGGCATTATGTAAAAAACTGACTTTGACTGGTTTGTACTGTAACTGGTATGACATCTATCATGAATTAGAGTAATTTAAAAAAACAACCAAATTTTGGTTATTTGGTAAATGCCAAACAGTATAACATATGTACTGGGCCAATTACAATTTCCAGAGATTTAAGTGAAGTATATACAGGAAAAGGAAATGCTAAACTGACAAACTCCTTGAAAAAAAGATTTTTCATGAAAAAACAAAACCTTCCAATGATCATATATTAATGTGAGAAATCCAGACCAATAACAATGTTATTGAGAAAATAAACTGCTGTTTTTCCTAAATGTCCCAGAGGCATATAATGGTTATTTAGCAGACTAAACAGCCCCTTTTACTCATGAGTCCCTTCAAAATAACATCTTGCATACAGTGACTCCTACACACACTCCCGTTAAAAAGTAATGGTTTTCTGACAAAAAAATTACACCATGAAAAAAGATTTGAAAAGATTTTTCACCCAATGTGACATATCTACAATTCAACTGAAACAAAAAACACATTTATTGGAGGGAACAATATGAAAACAACAAAAGCTGCAATAACCTGGTTGTATATCATACTAAAACACCTTTTGATTTAAACTCCATTCTTTCCTAAGAGTTTATTAGCATGCCACACATGACATAGTAATATTTGCCCACTTCAACTTGCAAAACTCCTATGGATCTGTCAGACTGTGAGGACATGTCTTGTCCATAGTCACTCTACGGATGTTCAGTCAGATTTAGTACTGGTCAAAAATAGGCCATCCCCCCTACCCCCTCCATCAAAATACCCTATATCATTAAGTTTTCATTATACCTATTACGCAGTGTGTCTCGTCCCAACTGGCCAAACATTGAATAGGATTAAAAATAATCTAAAACGAGAAAATCAGGAAATTCCTAATAAAACACTAACACACACTCAGACTAAAAAGAAAAATAAAACATTTAATTGCGGCTTACTGAACATACAAGATCTCTGTCTTCAAAGACATTGCTAAGTTTATGACCTGATTTGTGACATCAGATTGATTTATTTTGCTAACAGAAACCTGGCTGCAGCAAGTAGATTATGTTACTATAAATGAGTCAACCTACAAATTATTTAAATTTTTCACATTCCTCGACAATACTGGGCGAGGAGGAGTAGCAACCATCTTTCAGTGCCGATTTATGACTAGTCCAGACCAATCAATAGCTACAACTCTTTTGTTGAATATTTAATCCTTAGTTTTCCTCATCCAAATTGCAAAGCGCTAAAACCAACTCTGTTGATTCTGTTTTGCTTGTACCGTCCACAGGCCCTTTTACTCTCATTTGTTTTGATCAGTTTTCAGACCTTTTTATCTGATTTAGTTTAAATACAGATAAGGTTATTATAGTGGGGGATTTTAACATTCATGTTGACACTGAAAGTGATAGCTTAAAAATATAGCCTTAATGCTATCTTAAACTCAATTGCCTTTGTGCACATACACATTCCAAACCTACCCACCTTTGTCCTTCATTCTCTGGACCTGCGTCAGCTGACATAAGGCTATTGAGGGTCAAAGACAACAATATTTTCTCATAACCCGTGTCCTGTCTGATACCATTTTAATAACCCTTTGAGTTTATTTAACCGATACTCCACACCTGAAAGAAAATTTCATTATAGTAGACCATTATCAGACAATGCTGTAACAACCTTTAAAGAATCTGTTTCCACTCTTGGCTTTCCTCATTTATCACAAAAAATACAGTGTGGGCAATAATTTTGTTCTTTCCCTTCACAAATTGATCTTCTTGTTCATTAGTGTTACTTCATCATTGTGTGGGTGCATTAGACAATGCAGCCCCCCTTGAAAAGCAGGTACTTTTTCATAGGAGGCAGGTCTCGTTGGTTTAATTTAGATCTGCGTACTTTAAAGCACATATGTTAGAAAATTGGGAGAGATAAATGGCGCTCTATACACACCTTAATGATTCCGTACTTGAACCTGGAAAAAATGCCTCCTGTGTATAAAAAGACACTTCACCAAGCTAGAACAGCTTACTATGTATCTTCATCATTAATGAAGGAGAACAAGTATAATCCTAGGTTTCCTTTAGTACAGTTGCTAAACTTACACCGAGGCCATAGCTGTTGTTAGCACCATTCTCGTTAGCTCTTAGCAGTCATGAGTTTATGGGATTCTTCCTAAATTAAATTGATTCCTATTTTTAAAAAGAAAATCTTGATATACTCCCGAATAACTTCATCCTCAGCAAGTGAGACAACATTGGGAAAGTAACTGTTAAACCTGATCTGTGCTTTGACTGCTTTGATCCTTGTGGAGCTTCCTGAGTTATCAGAAATATTAGCTTCATCTCACCGTCAATTTGTATGTTAACCCCAATCCCACCAATTATTTAAGGGGTGTTCCCTCTTAATTACCAGCCCCATTTTAAGATTTTGATTAATTTATCCTTAGTAAATGGATATGTACCACAAGCTTTTAAGGTAGCTGTATTAAACCTTTACTTAAGAAAACCTCCTTGATCGAGATGACTTGAAATTACAGACCTATATCCAATCTTCAGTTTTAATCTAAAATTCTTGAGAAAATAATTTGCCTATCAATGTGTGAGCATTTACACAGCAATGACCTGTTTGAAGAGTTTTCAGTCCGGCTCCGAGCTCATCATAGCACTGAAACACTCTGCTGAAAGTCACTAATTATGATTCTTATGGCCTCAGATAATGACTTGTGTCTGTACTTGTCCCTTTAGATCTCAGTGCTGCATTTTGATACAGTCAATGCACAATATTCTCTTAGAAAGGCTGGAATATGCACTGGGATCAGGGGAACAGCGCTAGCATGGTTTAAATCTTATTTCCACTTTGTTCATGTAAATGATAAATCATCTTTAAACTCCAGGTAATTGGTGGAGTACCACCGGGTTCAGTACTTGGGCCAATTCTCTTGACTATATTATATGCTTCCAATAGGTAAAATTATCAGCAGCATGTAATACCTATTTGCACTGTTACGCTGATGATTCTCAGCTTTACTTATCGCATAAATCCTGATGAGCCCAACCATTTTAATAGACTACAAGCATGTCTTGAAGACATAAAAACTTGGATGACTTTAAATTTTCTGCTTCTTAAATTCAGACAAGACAGAAGCTGTCGTCTTGGGACGGAGTCTTTAAAAAGAAACTGCTTAAGTTATCAGGCTCCTCTCCTGGGAACCAGCTCCGGTTTTAGTCCGTGAGGCAGACACTCCGTGTCTACTGTTTAAGGCTAGGGTCTAAACTTTCCTCTTTTGATAAAGCTTATAGTTATAAGTGGCTTAGTATCCTGAGCTATCTTCTTATTTTACCTCCGTCTTCTTCCCTCCTGTTGTCTTGGAGTATGTGGTGGTCGAGAATTAGCCTAAACCGGCTCAGTTATGTTTGAGGTTCGTCATAAACACACCTCCGATTCTGCTACCTGTATGACCCCCTCTCTTTTCCAATCGTTATAATCAATCTGAAAGAGAGAGGTATCCCAATCGTTGTGGTTTTTGTATAACATGGCCATCAGTGGGCTCTAGATGGACAAACTGCTACTTTTTAAGGCTACGTTTACAAACTTTCCTTTTTGATAAAGCTTATAGTTGGAGTGGCTTAGTTTATCCTAACCTATCTCTGTAGTTATGCTGCTATAGGCCTTAGGTTTTTTTGTTTCTTTTGTTTTTTTTTTTTTTTTTTTTGTGGGTTTTGGAGGAGGGGGGGGAAGAGGTTTTTGTTGTTTTCGTTATTTTTTTTTTTTTTTTTTTTTTTTTTTTTTTTTTTTTTTTTTTTTTTTTTATTCTTTTGTTTTTTTTTTTTTTTTTTTTTTTGGTTTTTTTTTTTTTTTTGGTTGGGAGGGGCAAAAAGAAGGGACCAATTCACTCTCTCGCTACATTCTCACACTACTCTATATTTTTGCATTATTGACTGTTTATTCAGCTTTTACGGTTGGTATCATCTCTTTCTCTTCCTAGAAGCTACACCTGGCCTGACTCTGTGCTACCTGTGACCCTTTCTGGAGAGGGGCATCATCCAAGCTTCCTGCTGGCAACAATTAATGCTCACCCTCTACCGATGATCCACATGACCCTGTCTTTTAGCGTTTAACCCTTTCTCTCTCCTAGACATGGCAATTGGACGTGAGCTTTTACTTTAACTAACTCTATTTGCTCTCTTTCAGACTCTAACCTTGAAAACTGGCTCAGAGTTTATCTGTTCTTTCTTCTAGGTGAAACGACTAAAAGGAGCAACATCCACGAACATTTACTTTGCTCCCATAGAAAGGACTCCTGATCAGTGCTTCTTTGTTCTCTTTGGGTCTACTGCTCTGTTCTCTCAACCCCCAGTCGGTTTGGCTCTGACCGTGGTTTCGACTGTGGAGCTTTCTTCCTGTTAAAAAGTGAGTTTTTTACCTCTCCACTTTCGCTACATGCCTGCTCAGTATGAGGGACTGCTCCAAGTCAACGCCAGTGACTGTCCACTGTCTCTACCATGCTCATCCGGGAGGAGTGAATGCTACAAATCTCTGACTCGATGCAATCTGTTGGGTTTTCTTTGATAGAAAAACTTTTTATCCAATTTGAATAAATAACTGAATCTGACTGCACTGTTCAATGGTTAGAATTAACTGGAATGTAAGTAGCTGCGTTTTGTGAAGTGCCTTGAGACGACAGGTGTTGTGAATTGGCGCAATATAAATAAAACTTAATTGAATTGAATTGAATTGAAATAAAGCAAGTAAAGAAAAGTCAAAACAAGCTGCAGTGTTGGAGATGGAGAATATAAACATGACATAATTTATTTTAACTTAAAACAACATCCTACTACAATGCTTACACAGAGCTTATTTTAGATTCACCAGACTCACTGTAAATAATATTAGGTGTGAACTCCAGATGACTGAATGTTGAAATCAAAGGCCAAAATGTGGCAACAAATCTAAATTAGTGCGCCATTAAATGCAAAAAAAGAAATAAAAAGAAGATTAATTCAATTATTGATCATTTAATCAGATTTAACCATATATAACATCAATATATATATATATATATAATATATATAATGAATATATATATATTTATAGATTATATATATATATATATTTATATATTATATGCAGTTTTATTTTTCAGTTGAATTGTACAGAATGCATGTTAAATTAGAAAGGATTTTTTTTTTATATCTCCCCAAAATGGCAAGTTGACACTTGAACACTGTGATCCTCTGTCTGAGTGATATGTCAGGGACTGAAATGATCCTTCTCTATCTGCTCCAGAGGGGGTTTATATTATAATCCACCATCAAAAAAATCATTTTAATCCCACCAGTCAATAAGTTGCAGGTGCAGGCTATACATGGACACATTATCTAAATGCTCTGTTTGTCTTTAGCCTGATCAATCTGTACAACTTTTAGTGGTCAATGCATGTGCCACACAACAGGCAAACATCAGGATAGGCCCACAGCAAGAACACTCAGGAGATCTGATACTGCAAATGTGTGAAACTCACCTCCAGCCATTGCCGTTCTTTCTCCAGATGATACTGTAACAGCTGTTGTTGCTATTACATACTTCACTCCTGTTAGGAAAACACTTACTTTCAATAAACTGACATATTTACTGGCTGATTCATTGTGAAATATGAAAACCTTTTAATTAAGGTAAATATGAGCACAGACCTTTGTCATTAACAGCGTAGTAGTAAAATCTCCCAGGAGTGTTTTGCACTGCCAGGCGGTACCAAAGAGGAAAATGATCAATGGTAAACAGGTTGTCTTTGTCCGATGGAGTCAGGAACTTCCTGTAAGCAACAAATGTATCTTTAGATATAATTTTATTTTAATGTTTTGTTTTAAAAAAAATCGAATAAAAGTCAGTGGTAATGAGCTGTTAGATGTCCACAGTACAGAAATCGAACTTCCCTGTTGTCCTTACACAGGTACATCTCAATAAAATGGAATATGCCTTCCTATGAGGGTTAAAATAACAACCTTTAAACAGGTATTAAAGATACTTTTCATTAAGCCCATATTTCCATCTAATTGTTTTTATGTCTAAGGTGGTATTCTAATCTTCTAATAGTTATATGTTGGGTTTTAAGTGGAATATCATCATGAATAAAAGAAAGAAAGGCTTGAAAACATCAGTCTGTGTGTAATGATTCCATATGTGTTTCATTGAGTTCCTCAAATAAATTAACTTTTCAATAACATTCTATAAATTATTCAGATGCACCTGTTAAATGGATTATCTCCAGGGCCTCCTGTTATGTACATAAGATTCACTTTCTTCCCAGATTAGTCAGTTGTAGGTCCTGAGACAATCACAACTCTGAAGAGAAACAGACTATAATTTAGGTAAGTGTTCTCATCCTTACTTTGCCACTCTAGTCTCCGTTCCTGCATATCTCATTATCCTCATCAGACCTGAACGAGTCCCGAGAAATGCTGTCTCAACCCCTGACTCCAGCCTGCACGCCATGCCAGACAGACATCATACAGATAAAGAATTATTTCTGCAATAAAAAGCTGTAGTTTGTTGTTTTGCCTCTAAGGTAAGTTTTCTTCGCTTGCTATCAGAGAAATTATTTTTTTTCCATTACAGAAATTCAAACACAGCACTGCATTATTCTCCAACACTGAGCTTGCAAAATGCACATTGCATGTCCCTTTATGCCAGGAATCACATGTAAATGTTACTTGTTTTCATCTTGTCTTACCTGTCATTAAGCATCAGAGCGTTCCAGTAAGCCTCCAGTGGGGCTGTTACCACAGCATCAAACAATGTCTGCTGGAGCAATAATTCATCACCTACACACAACACACAGGTGGAATCAGATACAGACACATTCACCCTGCAAACTGAAAACATCTACCAAAATTGTTTTTAAGAATGTTTGTGAGTGGGTTAGACCTACACTCTAGGTCAGGCTCCTTCCCCTGCAGGTATCGGATGACTGCTTGATGCTGGGTGTATTTTCGGCGATCAGGGTCGATGTCTGTCTCGCAGTAAGTCCTGTGGAAAAAAGATTCTGCCATTTGAATGAAGAAAATGAAGGAACCTAGATCTTGCTGAAAGCCTGATTGGTACCTATTGCTCCCATTGCTTGAGGAGCGGAAAAAGGGATTCATGGTCATTTTTCCACTTATTTTGGGATTCATCACTTTACATGTAAGTGCAAGATATGCTCAAATCCCACACCAGATCTCTGGCCGTGTAACTCAATCTTATGTCACTGCGGCCCTGTGGTGCAGCGGAGGAAATCAAGCTGTGTCAGAGAATTTCAGTCCATAGGTCTATTAGATTTGTTTTTAGTACAATTGCTAAACTTACAGAGAGACATAACTCTGTTGAGGCATCCAGTACCTTAGTTCTCAGCAGTAATGACTTCATGGGATTCTTTATAAGTAAAATTGATTCTATTAAAAATAAAATCATTGGCATCCACCTGAACATGATTATGTCATCCTCAGTAAGTCAGACTGCATTGGAATTGACTGTGGAACCTGATCTGTGATTGGACTGTTTTGATCCAGTTGAGCTTTTTGAGTTATCAAACATATTAGTATATTATATATATTATATTATATTAATCTAGTATATTAGACCCAATCCCAACCAAATTATTTAGGGAAATGTTCCCCTTGATTACCAGCCCCATTCTAGATTTGATTAATCTAACCAAGTAAATGGAAATGTACCACAGGGTTTTAAGGTAGCTGTAATTAAACATTTGCTTAAGAAACCTTATCTTGATCAAGATGATTTACTTATTACATACCTTTATCTATTAATTATAAAATTCTTGAGAAAGTAGTTGGCAATCAAATGTGTGAGCATTTACACAGCAATGACCTGTTTGAAGAGTTTCAGTCAGGTTTCAGAGCTCATCATAGCACTGAAACAGCTCTGCTGAAAGTCATTAATGATATTCTTCTAGCCTCAGATAATAGACTTGAGTCTGTACTGGTTCTGTTAGATCTCAGTGCTGCATTTGATCCAGCTGGTCAAAATATTCTCTTAGAAAGGCTGGAATATGCTGTATGAATCAGAGAAACAGTACTAGGCTGGTTTAAATCTTATTTGTCTGACAGATTCCAGTTTGTTCATGTAAATGATAAATCATCTTCAAACTCCAGGGTTAATTGTGGAGTTCCACAGGGTTCAGTGCTTGGGCCAATTCTCTTCACTATATACAGGGGTTAGACAATGAAACTGAAACACCTGTCATTTTAGTGTGGGAGGTTTCATGGCTAAATTGGACCAGTCTGGTAGCCAGTGTTCATTGATTGCACATTGCACCAGTAAGAGCAGAGTGTGAAGGTTCAATTAGGAGGGTAACAGCACAGTTTTGCTCAAAATATTGAAATGCACACAACATTATGGGTGACATACCAGAGTTCAAAAGAAGACAAATTGTTGGTGCACGTCTTGCTGGCGCATCTGTGACCAAGACAGCAAGTCTTTGTGGTGTATCAAGAGCCACGGTATCCAGGGTAATGTCAGCATACCAACCAAGAAGGACGAACCACATCCAACAGGATTAACTGTGGACGCAAGAGGAAGCTGTCTGAAAGGGATGTTCGGGTGCTAACCCGGATTGTATCCAAAAAACATAAAACCACGGCTGCCCAAATCACGGCAGAATTAAATGTGCACCTCAACTCTCCTGTTTCCACTAGAACTGTCCGTCGGGAGCTCCACAGGGTCAATATACACGGCCGGCTGCTATAGCCAAACCTTTGGTCACTCATGCCAATGCCAAACGTCGGTTTCAATGGTGCAAGGATCGCAGATCTTGGGCTGTGGACAATGTGAAACATGTATTGTTCTCTGATGAGTCCACCTTTACTGTTTTCCCCACATCCGGAAGAGTTACGGTGTGGAGAAGCCCCAAAGAAGCGTACCACCCAGACTGTTGCATGCCCAGAGTGAAGCATGGGGTGGATCAGTGATGGTTTGGGCTGCCGTATCATGGCATTCCCTTGGCCCAATACTTGTGCTAGATGGCGCGTCCACTGCCAAGGACTACCGAACCATTCTTGAGGACCATGTGCATCCAATGGTTCAAACATTGTATCCTGAAGGCAGTGCCGTGTATCAGGATGACAATGCACCAATACACACAGCAGGACTGGTGAAAGATTGGTTTGATCAACATGAAAGTGAAGTTGAACATCTCCCATGGCCTGCACAGTCACCAGATCTAAATATTATTGAGCCACTTTGGGGTGTTTTGGAGGAGCGAGTCAGGAAACGTTTTCCTCCACCAGTATCACGTAGTGACCTGGCCACTATCCTGCAAGAAAAATGGCTTAAAATCCCTCTGACCACTGTGCAGGACTTGTATATGTCATTCCCAAGATGAATTGACGCTGTATTGGCCGCAAAAGGAGGCCCTACACCATACTAATAAATTATTGTGGTCTAAAACCAGGTGTTTCAGTTTCATTGTCCAACCCCTGTATATGCTTCCAATAGGTAAAATGATCAGGCAGCATAGGATAAATTTTCACTGTTAAGCTGAAGATACTCAGCTTTATTTATCCATAAATCCTGATGAACCCAACCAGTTAGATAGACTACAGGGATGTCTTCAAGACATAAAAGAGGTGCAATTTAGAATTTCCACATTGGATATGAACGAAGTGACATCTAGAGAGGATGTAGCTTCTTTCTACCAAACTACAATTTTCTTTTAATGGTGTTATTAATTCAATAAAAAATTAAGAGATATTGCTATATTAGTTTAGCCTTAATTCTGATATTCCACTTTAGATGTGAATAACCTTTTTTAATGGTAATATGGATAGAAATCAGCCTAGGATATCAGATAGATTAATTTAAAAAGGATTATGGTTATGGTGAGGTATACTTAAATTTAGGGGCTTTAGGTTTAGGGGCTATCTTTTTAAATTCCACACCAAAACTTGATGACATTGAGTGACATTAATAGGAACTGATCTTGACAGAAATCATCCTTGAATGACAGCTTACTTTAAAACGATTATTAATAAGGTGATTAGTATTGGTCTTATTTACCAGGCTTCAGTTTTGAAAAAATGTATAGTTGAATTTTTTTTAAGAATTATCGTTAGAATGTTTAAAGATGCTAATTTATTGTTGAAGTTCATGAAATATGAGTCATAAATATTTCTCTGGTTAGATTGGGAAAACAGTCTGTCACCGAGTCGTGTTTTTACAAAGGAATATAAAAAAGAAACATGGGAATAAACTGGCTCAGGGAAATCTTTTGGGGAAAAAGCAGGGATATATTAGGAGAGAAAATACATCTGTTTAATTACTAATAGGAAAAGAAAATTAATCTAATTAATAAATATTCTTTAAGTAAATATTTTTGTATGTACATATGAGAGGGAATAAATATAAAAAAGGCTGGGAAAAATAATATATTAATAAATTCACATCTGTCAAAAATTTAAGAAAATAATGGCGCAGAGATAAATTATAACAGCTAAATGCTGAAATTAAAATATCAATATATGTCTAATATTTTGATCAGTTATTGGATAAATCATTTTTTTTAATTAATTTTGTCATATTTAAAGGCCCAATAATTATTTTGTTAAACTATTATTGGTAGAGTAATTACTTTATTGAGATATTTATTTGTTTTTGAAAATATTGTTAACTATGACAAGATTGTTCCTCCATACACTGCAGATGTGTGTTATGTAATTTAACCTCATCTGCATAATCCAGGGCTGTTTGGGGTTTAGGAATCATTTTAATAGGTGTCAGTGTGCCATTAAAACGAATGAGAACGCCTAAACATTCTCTAGATTTACTCTGAATGTCAGTTCACATTTCAGACTGAAGTTTTTGGGTTTTAGACATACCACTCAGAGGCAATGTTGAGGTCAGGAGAGGTCAGATCATGCAGACCTGTATTGGAACGAAAAACAATATGAGTCACTACAAAATAAATTACAGGAGCTGATATCAGTTTAAGAGCAGATTCTGGTGTGCAGATTCCTCCTCTGAGTTGGACATTTTGCTAGATTTTTTTTATAATGACAAGATATAATATTTCTGCAGAATACTACACTAAACACAAGGTTGGTATGTAGAACACAACCTAGAATTGTACCTTCTTCCACCGATACATTTCCTGTAAACATTAGACTCCCATGACCCTTTGTAAGCACCATGCCAAAGCTGAAGACGACAGACAGGGACAAAGTTATACTTTGGGAGACTAAATGACCATTAGAGTCAGATCACACTGCTGTTACTGAAGAATACAAGCGACAAAAAGGACATTCATTTTGGCAAGGTTTTCCCCCATTTATAGACACTGTATGTACATTGTTTAAACAAACAACAGAAAACAGAAGCATTGAATTCAAATGCAGAACTTCTCAGAAGCCACCTAATGAGTACTCTATGCAATATGACAAAATGAAAAAATAAATAGTGTTATACCTGAAAGGTGTTTCAGCAATGTTTGTGTAGAAATAGTTGTTGATGAGGTACATTGGTCTTTTCTGTTGGATAAAGAAATATTCTAATCATGCAATGTTCAAAACTGAAATTTTCATTAAATTATCCTTAGTCAAGGATAAGGCTGCAATAAAGGCAACCTGCCACAGGATGATCGCCTCCATGCCATGTTACATTGATGCAGATATTCAAGCAGAAGGAGCCCTGACTGAGAATTTAGTACATAGAGTGTTGTGCAAAAGTTTTAGGCAGCTGTAAAAAAATTCCTGTACACAAAGAATGGTTTCAAAAATGGAAGTATTAATCATTTATTTTCATCAATCAATAAAATACAGTGAATGAACAAAAGAGAAATCTAAATCAAATCAATATTTGGTATGACCACCCTTTGCCTTCAAAACAGCATCGGTTCTTCTAGGTAGACTTGCAAACAGTTATTGTAGGAACTCGGCTGGTAGGTTGTTCTAAAGATCTTGGAGAACTAACCACAGATCTAATGTGGATGTAGGCTTCCTCACATCCTTCTGTCTTTTCATGTAATCCCAGACACACTCCATGATGTTGAGATCAGAGCTCTGTGGGGCTATACCATCACTTCCAGTAAGTCTTGTTCTTCTTTATGCTGAAGATACTGTAGTTCTTAATGACTTTGCTTGTATGTTTAGGTTCGCTCACTTAGCATTTTGTAAATTGATAAAAATAAGCAATCATTTATATTTCTGAAAGCATTCTTTGTTTAGAGATTTTTCACAGCTGCCTAAACCTTTGCACAGTTCAGTATATTATACAGTAGAACTCACACATTTCTGTATTAAAATAATTTCTTATTGGTCTGATGTAAAATTCAAATTTTATGAGAAACCAAATTTTGGGTTTTCATTCAGTGTAAATCAATATCATTGAAATGAACAGAAGTAAACACTTGAAATCATTCTCTCTCTGTGTAATGCATTAATATATGTGTTTCACTTTTTGAATTCAATTACTTAAGTAAACAGCCTGTTTGTTAATCTGCAGATTTATTAAGATGTACCTGTGCAGAGTCAGGATGTTACCCATGTAGCCACTACTCCCTGCCTCTGAGGTGTCTGGTTTTTAGCTTTAGTTTTTAAAACATGGGCTGAGGCATAATCTAGAATGACAATGACGTTACTAGTAAAATCTGTTATTGTGGGTGAGTAATAACCATTAACTGCAATAAAGGTCATTGACAGAATACTTAAAAAAAATTGTTTTAAACTACAGTTGCCTCTAAGCAGGTGAAATATGAAGCTTTTGTTGTACAGATAAAAAAGTAAACTGAAGACTTTCTCACCCCTTTATCCACAGAGGCTCTGATGTTCAGGATAATACTGCCCGTCTCACCTTTCACCATGGGTGTCCTCAGCTGTAAACATGCAAGTACAGATTAGGCTAAACAAAACCAAACAATACAAGAACACCTCATTTAGCATATGTGTATACATGAGCAATCTCTAAACAAAGATCTGTCTGTCATTCAGTAAGTGATTTTCTCAACAACAGCTTCTCTGTACTTACATCATAAATACAAGCAGTAATTCCATGTCAGACAGGTACCAAAAGGTACTAATCTGTGTTGTTCAAAGAGCTTTTTCTATCACACTCTGGGAATCTCTAAGAACAGTGGAAACAATCTAGTCTTCACATAACTAAATCAGGTCCAGTTATAAACAATCTAATTTAAGTTCTTCCAGTTTAATACATTCAGATTTAATTTTTAAACTGTTTAATTCCTAATTCTCTGTGTGTGCTTACCATCTCATCTGTGTCCTCCCACTCCACCTCTGATAGATCCACACTGTTGTAGTTTGGCTTTGGCTTCAGTTTCTTGCCGTCTTTATACTGTAGAACAGAGGGGCAGTGTTATTGTGTGTCTAAGCAGGGGTGTCTGCTAAAAATATCAAAGAGGTGGCCAGACTTTAATCACCCAATTAAATAAATCACACCCAAACAGAAGGCAATAATAAAACAAACTGTTAATATTTGGTCCTAGAGAGGATTTGGTTGCAACCCACATTTCTGGTACCATTTTTTCACCATCTGATTTTGTGAAGAATTTTTGTAAGGAACCATTGTTACAAAAAAACTATAGACCAAACACAAATCACTTTAGCTTTGATTTGCTTATATTTATAATTGTAGAACTAGCTTTAGTTTTGTTATTTTATACTGTTTGCTTCTTTTTTCTGTTTACTGTTATTGTGAATTATTGAGAATAAACAGACAACGTTTCTCTCTAGAAGATGACACTGTGTCACAGCAAGTTCTGTATACTAAACCACCACAATGCATATAAGCTAAGCTTACATTGATATATAATGTACATACACCCCACTAACATTTGGTTAAATGCCCCTTAACAAGTTATGAGTGTCAAGAATCAATAGATGGAGTTTCTTGAAATGACTTTATTAGCATAAAGTAAAATAAGCAAGACATTTAAAGTGAAAAAGGAAGTGCAGATGGAAATGTTCAGCTTTTATCAAAATAATAAAACATGATGTCTCACCCGTTCTGCTGTTTGTCTACTACATGAGCTGGAGAGGATTTTAAGGTTGACTTAAGGTCTGCAAGGTTGCTTAGCATTCAGTCAGTGTTAGGATTCTTTTTCCATATTTTCTTAGATCCTTTTATTTCTGTGCACTAAATTTAGTCATAGGTTGACATAATTCTTTAATTCATAATCATTTATTGATTTCATAGAGATACTTAGCATTGCTGTTTTATTTTTGCTTTGATCTACCCTAAAGGACAGTTGTTGCACCGTATAGATGGACTAAATGAGAGCTGGTGCTCAGCAGAACAATCTATCTTCCATATTGTATGCAGGGGAAGATGTATTCAGAAGCTGAACTCACCAGAGGTCGGAGGTCAGGATGAGCCAGGATGTAGCCATTGTTGTTGAGGAGGAAGGCATAGCCATGTGCTCCCAACTAAAAGAAAACACAACATCATTTTCAGCTTTATTCACAAATGTGTGGTCTAATTTTAAAAAAGGAAGAACAAATAACGACCCAATCTCACCATGTATCTGGGTACTAGCTTCATCACCTCCATGAGTGGAATATCAGTGCCAACCACACCAAGCAGGATTCCATGTGACAGCTGAAGACAGTGGCATCATAAAGGCTGAACAGTTACACACAACCCCTATTAAACATTCAATGATTGTTCAATGATGATGTTTTTCTGTTCATGTCACTGTATAAATGTCTTCTGTTTATTTATGGCTAGTTCCCTCTATGAAAACTAGAAACTAGATCTAAGTAGCTTTTTGTTATGGAATTATTTCTGTGCTGGTTGGACTGTGGTTTAAATTCACAAAGCTGTTTTAATTTGTTCAAACAAGAATTTGCACATTCTTCACTTCCAACAACATTGGAAAGGTGTTCCAACCACTTCCATAGCTGCAGGTGTATGAAGTCTGGTGTGGAGAAACTTGACTGGCCTGCACAGAGTCCTGACCTCAAACACCTTTGGGATAAATTAGAAGGAAGGCTGCAGTTCTGGTTTTCTCATCTAACCATGAACAGACTCCTAAACCTTGAGGAAGATATTTACACAATTGTTAAAGGTGCTGTTGCTGGCAACAATGGGTCCATTAACAAACTGGACCTTAGAGATTAAGAATAGGATCTCATCAGTGTTAATGTACATGTAAAAGTAGTCAGACAAATACTTTTGGCAACATAATGTATAAAAACAACAATTTGTCAACTCTGAATTCTCCTGCACAGATCAGCTGGTTAACTGGTTAGAAATTTTTTCCACAATAATTTGCACAGAAATATGGATTAAATATTATATAGGTTAACAAATACATATGAATATGGTTTGCACAGAATGTGATGGGATGTGCATTATGAGATAAAAGGCTGGAACTGACCGTTTCCTTCTTTTTGCTGAAAACTGGCATGGCCACTGAAGTCATCAGCAACAGACTCTGAGCTTTGGTGTTGAAAAGCTAAAAGACAACAGAACATAATTTCTGATTACAGACTATGAAATGTTATGCATGGAACAGAGGACCATACAAAGCTGAGTAACCAGACAGCATCAAGAACCTAAAAACAACTTTATTCTAAAAGCACCTGGAGCTGGGTTTGTTACTGTGGAACAGAAAACATCACAGCTTTTGCCGGTTTTCTTTACTGCTTTTTTGACTCATTGTGTTTATTTTTTTCTTCTGCTTTCAGCCCCTATATCAAACGTGTCAGAAAAAAATATTTTATTCAGTGCTGATATTATACTTCTGTGGTTTAAATGGCGATGTTGGTCAACAGGCAAGACTATTTCAAATTTTTGAGAATTTAATCCTCACTGATAGTTTGGAATCTAGACCAATGGCTCTTTTCTTGCAGGCTAGGTAATTAAAAAACAGATTTATACGAAAAACAAACCCACACACAAAAAACAAACATCTGTGATTCTTATTTTTTTGTAATAATAATGATTAAAATTTGTGAAATTAATAATTTCTTTTCTTTTAAAGCTATAAAACATGGACACACTGATGACAAATGGATGCTGACTTTAAGGAATAACTAAGGACCCCGGTATGACGATTTGAGACAAAAGGCTTTACTTGAAAGCGGAGCAGCAGTTAAAGGTTTACATTACACTTTTAAGTCTCTTTGATAGCAGCTGTCTTACCAGATATATATGCTTTAAATCCTGACATGAAAAAATGTTGCATAAGTATTTGTCCTCCACCCTTTAAAGCTAATGGAAGAAATTTACTATGACTATGTTTGGCCAGAACTGGGTGAAGAACTCAAAGAAATAAACCTTAATCCATATGACAAAAACCCTAAATATTTATTTCAAACTATAAGTTGTTGTTTTTTTGTTTTTTTACCTCCTTTGTGTTGGGAAGCTGCCAGAGTGGATTGGATGCCCCAGAGGTTCATGGGAGAATGAATCCATTTACAGATTAAGGAAATAGACAGATGAGCATGAAGTCACACACATGAGGACGATGAAAATGGAGATGATGAGCAGTGTAAAGTATGCTAAGGGAAAGGACACTCAGGAGAAAATGTTGTAAAGTGGGCATCTCAGCTCACCACTGTGTCCATGTAGGCTTCTGTCCAGATGATGTCATGGTCGTGGTTGATGACCATTGGTCGACTGAGCACATGCAGATACTCCATGACATTCTCTTGAACATCAGCCAGCGTTGAGATGTGTGTGTAGTAACCTGGCAAAGCCACAGGATCATATTCTATATGACAGTGCTCATACACAGAATGGTAAGCCCTTACATGGACTCCTCTAAACACACACACCAGACTGACCCTTATTGTTGCAAGCGATCCACTTGGTGTTTTGAGCAAATGTCATCTCTCTGCCAATCAGGTAGGTAAAGACTCGTACCTAAACAGAGAGCCGTGATAATGCCAAGATGTGCATGATATAATGTTGACAAATAGTTCAATGATTTGCTAAAGGTGTTTTTAACTTTGGCATGGACAGAAGAATGCTCACATTAAACGTACAGTTTAGTCTTGTGAAAGAACACAGGCGAGTGGGCTTAGGCAAAACATCCCATCCAGAAAAATTCAGGTCAGTGAGCTTCTCTAAATTTAAAAAATGTTTTTGCTGGGCTGCTCCAGATGGAAACCAACGGTCTGTCTTTTAACAAATGTACAACCTTCTAAATAACACTGTGCTTTACTAAATAATTCATACCCATTAAACTTTTTTCTAATTTGCACATTAACACCACAAAGTTCAATGCATTTTATGCTATAAATCAACAAAAAGGAGTGAATAATTGTGAAGTGAAAGGACAAAATTCATTGTCTAACATTTAGTTTTATTGCATTCATCCCCCTGATAAAAAAAGAAAACTTTGTTGAACTGCCTTTGAAGCCAACTGCATGTGGGCACACCACCAAGACTGATGTCGAGGTCATATTGTATTGTGAGATGTTTCGTTCCGTTTTGTAAATCTACACACTGACTGTCTGGGAAGGTATAATTTTCTACATTTAGGAAGTAAACTTTACCTTTACTACTGGTGTTGCTCTATGTACTCAACGTTCTTTAATTATTGGTTCAGGCAGTGAAATATGCTGTCCTGAAAAATGTATTCACACCTCTTGAACTTTTTCACATTATGTCAGATAGCAACCTTAATCTGACGTTATTAAGAGTTTATGTGATAGACCAACATAAAGTAGCACATTAATGTGTGGAAGGAAGTGAAAGGAAAATGATAAATGGTTCTCAAAATGTTTTACAAAGACAAATAAAAGGTTTGAAACATGCAGTTGTATTCAGGCCTCTTGAGTCAATTCTTTGTAAACCCACCTTTCACTGTAATTACAGTGGCATTTTGGGGTATGCCTCTACCTGCTTTGTACATATAAACACTGAAACCTTTGCCCATTCTTCTTTGCAAGATCCCTGAAGCTCAGTCAGTTTGGATGGTGAGTGTCTGTGAACATCACTCAGACTGTCTTAATTTTGACTTCTGGACTTTGTAGAGAACATTCTGATACATGGATATAAATGTGGCAAGCTCTCGCTAGTCTAACCATCATCTGCATGACTGAACATTTTCACTGCAGAGCATACGTCTCTAAGACGGCTAGATGAAAACCTTGGTGCCAAAGAAAATTGTAGAATTTCTTTCCTAGTCCTTACCCGGCGCTCAGGCCAGTTGAATTCTTCAAAGACCGACTCAAAGTCCTCCATGGCTCCATCTGTGATTAGCATGATGGCTTGGTTACACATGCTGCCCTGACCCTTCATCCTCGCCTGCACACAGACATACAGAAAGCAAAAACAACATTAATCATCAAAACTACTTCCCAGATTTAAAATATTCTTTTCTCTTCAGTACCGAGAACCAAGTGTAAACTCATAGGGGACCGGGCCTTCTCTGTATCTGGTTTTAAACTCTGGAACAATCAAGGCAGGCATTGTCCCTGGCCATTTTTGCGAACACATCTTTTCTTTCAGCCTTTTAATGCTTAGTGGGGTGTTTGTTTCATGTTGATTTTATGCCGATTTTATGTTCATGTATTTACTTATTTCTTAATTTTGAATTTTATCAGTTTTTATTTTGCTTTTATCTGTACAGCACTTTGGCCTCTGTGTTTGTTTTAAAGTGCTTCATAAATAAAGTTGGACTGGATTGGGTTTTTTGTTTGATAACTGATCCTGAAAACAGAAGAGTTGACCTCTGACCCATCAGGCCATACATAAACAAACCTCGTTTAGGATCTTGAAGGACTCCTTCATGGCATTCTTTATTTTTGCTTCTCCTTTAACATGCAACTCCTCCACCAACAGCTTAAAGTGCTGAAAAAGAAATAGTGACCAAAGTCATTACACCAGACTCACCACTGTCCATACGGCACATACTGTGTTTCAGTTGTGATGGTAAAAATATTTGACACATTTGTCACTATTGTACTAAAAAGGAAAAAATACATGTTCTATTCTGTTTTTACTTAGTCTGTGTTTTAGAGACTGAGACCTTTTGCATGATAAGTTTCATCGCTATTACCGATACAACTGTGTTTAAACATAGCCCTAAGCTTCCTGAACAGAGAGTGAGTGGGTTCTCTCCAGGTACTCCAGTTTCCTCCCACAGTCCATAAATGGGTTAACTGGTATCTCTTAACTGTCCTCAAGAGTGATGGTATGTGTGTAAACGTGATTGTTTGCCCTGTGTGTCTCTGTGTTGTCCTGATGACCCCACCTCTCGCCTAAATACCACTGGAGATAAACACCCTCCCCCTCTACCATGATCAACTTATCTGTCAGGTCAGAAGAACTGAAACGTACAGACTCACGCTTTGACTTGCAAAGGCAACTTGACCTAGTATTAAAAACAGGCCATGAGACTGATCTTAAGAGGCCTGTGTGTGTGTGCTTGTAAAATGTCAGCTGAGATGCATGCTCAGCTCTTTAAGCCTTCATGAAGAAGATAATGATCTTACCTCTCTGTTGTCCAAGTCAGCCTGAACAAGTGTTCCTCTGAAGCATGGCTCCACATACCTAACATAGTCAGTGTACTACAGAAAGGCAGACATAACACAAAAGGAACATTTATAAAGCATCTGTCACACTGTTTCCTATGCTGTCATTTATGCTGATGTATTGAAAAGCCTGTGTTGTGTGAATTTGAGGTGCATCAAATCCTGTTAAGTCTTGTGTGTCACTTCTGATTCGCTTCTGTTCTGATGCGCACATGTGCAGAGCATATATGTGAATGTGAATTGAGATCAGTTACTTAGACGTCACAGACTTCTGCTGTGCCAGGAGAGAATATGTTTCTGTTGCTGTGGTGATATCACAGTCAAGACTGCCGGAAAATAAAATTTCAATGTTCTTAGTGTCCCCAAGTGGTTAGTTGAATATTAGAAAGTAAATTATGGCATCATTTTAACTTTTAGTTTCAAGCCTCCAGCATCTTGAGGTGAGTGAAATGTCTGTATGGCTGTAATGGATGTGTATGGATGTAATGGATGTAATGCTGTGATTTCTAAGTCTCAGTTGTAGTGATTCTGTAGCAGTGGTTCACATATGAAGTATGCATGATGTGTGTGAGTTGTAGCGCTCATGTAACAGAATTTTTCAAAATGTGCACAAAAATCTATGACAGCCTGGTTTATCTGGTGATCGCATTATGTATGCTACGGTGTCAAGTTAATAGAAAACACAATATTTTCCTACGACATGTGATGGGACTATAAGCAAACAGGATCAAACTCCCAAACCACACCTTCTAACAAGCGCAGTGAGACTCTTTGTTTATCTATTGCCAGAATTTCATATTCTTGTTGAATGTGACACAATTTAAAATGTAGTTCCATTACTGGAAAAAACTAAAAACAGAAAATAATGGGGCAGTTAGAGAAGCCCATAGAAAGTCGTAAGGCATACAGTTTTAAATATTACCAACAAAACAAGTGATTCACATCTATTATATTGTCTGTATACAATTAAAACTCAGTTCAATTTCATTGTTGATTAATTCTCAGAAACAAATTGTGTCAGCCTGGAAAAAATGAAAATTATTAGCTTTTGGCACATGATGTTTTAAGAATATAAATAATATGACAGACACCAAAGTCAACTAGAAGATATTTGTATCTGAGTAAACCCATCTAATCAAACACTTGCCTTAGTGAAAAGCAGTTTTTCCTAATCTACAGCAGTATGTTTTGGTAAAGAAGAATTATTCAAAGTGCATCTCACAGCAATGACATTGACAAAATCATTCTCTCCCAGTGTGTCCAGGATAGTGTTGATGGTGTGTTTAGCTATGGTCATCTTTAACCCCTTCATGCTGCCACTGATGTCCACCATGATGATAATGTCTTTGGGGGATGTAGCTGCCTGAATATACCTGTAAAATAGCAAAGCAAAAGCCACATTTAAATGACATCAGGACCCCAGTTCTGATCATTTAAGATCACATAAAACTGTAATTAAAAATGATCATAGGTCTACCAGCCTTTTAGTCTCAGAAGAAATCATGTCTGCAGTATTGCTTTGTGGTGAAATGTTCAGGGACATACAGTTCTCTGGTGTTATTTAGAGCACATAAGCAGTCACATATGGTGCAATGTAGGCTTCAGTGACCTGGCTGAGAAACAGCTTAACGTCTTTTAGAGAGGATCAGAGATTCAGCATGTTGCCACTCACTCGACTCACATTCAGGGGAACAAAGTTCTCAGTCGGACCAGAACTCTGCAGTGCAGAGTGTTTCCTGCTTTCTGGACACTACTGAGTTATGTTTTATTACGATAAATAATCAGTGGGTGACCCAAAAAAAACATGCACCATACACCACAGTGTCATGGTGCCAAACTTTGAACATAAGGATGGTTTTATTCTAGAAGATAAAGCCCCATCACTTCTTATTGTCTTGCATCTACGGTTTAATTACCTTACAAGTTAATGGAAAAAGGTAATGTCTAGTAAAACAGGAGAGCCTTAAGTGTAAAGTACAGAAGTAAGTACTGTGTGTTTTGCATTAAACCTTTTCTCTTAGAGAACATACACAGAAAAGCATATTAACTAAGAAACAACTCAGTAGCCCAAGTTTCATCAGGACATGTACTCTAAAGATGTTAGGTCAGAAAACATGAAAATAAGAAATAAATATGTTTTTGCACTGTGCTTCACAGAAAGCACAAAAACACATCAGATATTGACTTAAGTGTGCTCTGGGTACTGGATCAAACTCACCAGTTTCTGTTTCTGCAATCAAAGGCTACCACACCGTTTGTGTCTGGAGTCCATTTAATACCTGACAGACAGCAGACAGTCAGTTTACAGTCTTTAAAAGGGAGAGAAATAAAGGAAGTATAATGAGGATAACAACACAATGATGTCAGACCCACCAGAGCAGCCTTTTAACCAACTAATTTACTGAAACACAATAAAATGCTGCCAGACAAAACACAACTGTTAATATAATGTGATATTACAAGGTTAAGAAAAAAGTAAAAGAAAAAAGTCATGTTATCCTCAGGTAAATGGTTTGAAATTGTTTTGCCAAAGTCATTCAGTTCTCTATGCCAGTTACTGGCATAACTGGCATAGAAAACGCATTGACACTTTTCTTTAAATGTCTGGCTGAAATTAATACCTGGATGAGGTAAAAAGTTCTAAAGCTTAACGAAAAGAAGACTAAGGTTACTGGTTTCAATCGACCCTGCAGCATTTACAAAAGGTTCAGAACACAGCCGCTTGTCTTTTAACTGGTACAAAGAAGCACAAACATGTCTTAAACCTCCAGTCTTAAAACCTCTTCATTAGCATCCTGTGTATTTTTAATTTTATTGCTCACTTTTAAAATTCCACACACCTTTGAGTGGACTTCAGTCAACCAGCCAGTTTCTCCTTGGTGTTCCGAGATCAAAGTAAAGGTGATCAAACATTCACTGTGGCCGCTCAAAGACTGTGGAATATCTTACCTCTACATGTCTGCATCATTTAAATCATTTAAATGTTTATTAAAAACGCATTTCTGTTCCTTGATATTTGACTGATTGAGTATGAGACACTAATTAGTTATTAGAAGTCTTAACACATGGATCTTTTATATTTTTGATTACAGATTTATTCTAAGTGTCATTCTGTGGTTGGTGGTGAAATTGGGAAACTCTTTGGTCAGCTGCTGTTGTTTTAAAATATGCAATATAAATACATTTGACACTGAAAAACAGTATATGTAAAAATCTTGAATAAAGTTTCCGTGAATTTAATGTGAACATCCCACAGCATATACAGAAGAAAAAGAACAAGATCAAATTCAATTTGCAGTTTCTTTTACTATGAACCAGGAAAATAAGTAAATACAAGATAAACTTACCAGGGTAGATTCTAAAAAAGCCAAAGGAACTGCCAAAGTACTGCCAAGTAAGTGTGGGATCTCTCTGAAAGTTGTTAATATAGACATCATTTAAAGCCTCGGAGTTGTAGATGGCATTAAGAAGTTTGGGATCTGCTTGGGAAAAGGAAAAATTGTGAGTAGGGTTTGGACAATTTTACTTCCACAAGTAGTTGTCTGATGTGATCTCCCTCTAACCTTTGTTGTAGACATTGGTGGGAACTTGGATGTTACTCTGTAGTGTATTCACAGGCAGGTTGTTAAAATGTTCATTTTCTTCAAGTGGAAACTCTCCACCCAGTTCTACATAGTTCCCATTCTCATCAATGGTGTTGATTAGCATGGAGTTGTAGTAATCAAACTAAGAGAGACAGCAGAAGGGAATTAAACTTTTCTTCTCCAAATACTGCTTTATACCAGTGTTACCTGTGTCTGTACTCGGAAATTGACAGCAAATAAAACAATATATAACATGAACCTAAAATCAAAGATACAGAAATGCTCTCCATGTTCAATATTTTCTTATTTCTCTATATATGTTTTAGAACGACTTCAAGCCAATGAAACACAAGTTAAAAAGATAGCCTAAGCAAAACCAAAATGCATTTTTTAAAGATTAATAAATTTATTCAGGGAAAAAAGCTATCCAAACCAACCAATGCCTGTGTAAAAATTTATAAATTATCAACTAATTTAATCATAAATTACTTGTGATTAATTTTCCCTTTTTTGGTTTAAAATTTTAAACCCCCGGTTTTGGCCCCATAGTTTTCTAACCTAAAAACCCGGGAAAATTTTGTAAATCCAACAACCGTAAGAAAAAGAATGGGCCCCAAAACTTTTGGCACCCCCAAGGGAGATTTTCCCTCCCAAAACCCCCAAAAATCTTTTGGCCCAAAAAAAAAACCCCCGAAGGCTTGCTTTCACGTTTGGGGAAAAAAACCCTAAACAATTTTAAAAAAGGGTTTAATGTGGGGTGTTTCTAACATCTGGCTTATAAAGAAAAAAGGTTTTTTTAAGATAAAAAAAACACATACCCCCCAATTATGGTGGCAGTAATGTGATGGTCTAGTGTTGCTTTGCTGCTAAGAACGTGGACACTTTGTTAAAACTGATGGAACCCTGAATTCTGCTGTCTGTCAAAAAAGGACACTTTGGTTATGTGGTTAAATAAAACGTTTTGGAGTGACCTAGTCAAAGTCTGTACTTAAATCCAACTGAAATTCTGTGGCATGGCCTTAAACTGACCATATATAATTGAAAATATTTAATTTTTGCTTGGAAATTTTTTTTTTGGGTTTTTTTTTTTTTTTTTGGTTTTTTTTTTTTTTTTGGGGAAGTAAAGACCGGGAACTCCTCCTGAGAGATAGAAACGGTTTAGAGTCAGTCATTACAAACACTAGATGGCATTTTTTAAGGTTTTTTGGGGCAAAAAACCAGAAAATTAGGTAAGGGGGCCCAAACTTACTTTTTTAAACATTGGCCCCCGGGTTTTGGTTTTTGGGATTTTTTAAACCCTTTAAAGCAAAGGAAACTACAGGGGAAGATGTGTATTTGAACAAAACAACATGGAGGACACTGTTTAGTTTTTTAATATTCACTGCATGTATGTCTTTAAAGTTTTGCTTGTTTGTTTTCTTCTTTGTAATAGCCCCGGACAAAATTTTTTTACCCCCAAATGCATTCAAAATGGAATTTTTTTTTTTAGTAAAAGTCCTTAGCACTTTTGTCCCCCCCCCAATTTTCCTCCCCCCAATTTGATCTAAAAAAAATTTCCAAGGGGGTCAGCTGAAAAATTTAAAGCCCCGGGTCTGTTGCAGCCTCAACTGCAAACCAGCCTCTGTTACTTCTAATCCCCTCACAGTCAGCATACGATGTTAATCATTATCTAATAGCCCAGGCCAATAATACCTTTGACTAACAAATCAGATAGACTGACAAGATATAAAAACTGACAATGTAATTTGTTTCATTGAAATGTTACACGCACACACCCACACGCACACACACACACACACACACACACACACACACACGGCACTATTTTTCCCTTTTAAATGGAAAACCAAAAAACATGCCTGCCAAAAAAAAAAGTCCCCCCGGATTTAACAAAGCAAATAGGTACGGGCCTCCCAAATTTGGATAATTTTACTGTATGGGCCCGATTATGTTTCCTAAAGCAACAAGTTTTTAACCCCAACTGGTGCAATGAGTTGCTTTTCCCCTTTTTTAAAACAAACCCATGTCGAAAGACACATTCCGGGTCGTGGAAAAGATGACCGTCTGTTTCAGAAGGTCAATCATTGGCATGCAATCAAAGGCAGAGAAAAAAATCTAAAAGGAGATTTTCGCAAAAAGTACCAAAAATTTGGGTTAAGAAACTGTCCAAAGGGTTTTTAAAAAGTAAAAGGATAGTGGGGCCCATCGTCTTCGGGAAGGTTAAAAAAAAAAATTTTTCCGGAAAAAAAACCTTTAAAAAGTGTGATCGGCGATCACTTAAACCCTTTTGGTGAAATCAAATCGAAAAAAAACAACATAGAACTCCATGCTATGTTTAATCCTGTAAAAAAAGAGCATTTCCCACAGGGACAAATGCGAAGGAACCTCAAGGGGGTTAGGACTGAACAGCTGTGGTAGCCCCTTAAGAAAACCCCTAATCAATTGGGGGCTAACCCGGGAAAAAAAGGCTTCAATTTGCTAGGGAGCATAAAGATTTGGCTCTGTAGGCAAGGGGAAAAAAGGTTATATTGTCTGAGGAGTCCAAAATTTACCCTGTTTCAGAAAGGGATGGGGGCATCAGGGTAAGAAGGGGAGGCAGGTGAAGTGATGCACCCTCATGCCTAGTGCCCACTGTTACAAGCCTGTGGGGCAGTGCTATGAATCTAAGGTTTGCTGCAGGGGTTTCCCGGGCTTTGGGTTCAGCAAACATTATGTGTTCAAAAAAATGAGGTCAGCTGACACCCCAAAAATTTTCGAATGGGCCAGGTTATTCCATCAATAGATTATTTGTTCCCTGATGGCACGATTATATTTCCAAAATGAAAAATGCCAGGATCATTGGGCTCAAATTGTAAAGAGTGGGTTTCAGGGCATTGAGGACCTTATTCTCACACATGGATGGGCCCCCACAGAGTCCCAGACCTTAACCCCTTGAGAATCTTTGGGATGTGCTGGAGAAGGCTTTGGTGCAGGGGGTTCCGACTCTACCACGGTCAATGCAAGATCTTTGGTGAAAAAAAATGCAACACTGGGTGAAAATAAAACTTGTGACATTGCCCCCCCAAAAAACTTATCGAAAAACAATGGCACAGTGAAATGAGTGCTGTAATCCAAAACTAAAGGCGGGCAAACAAATATTAGAAACGTGTGACCTTTTTTTTTTTTTTCCGGGGGCGACTTTTTTTTGGGTTTTCCAGGCAAAATTGGTTTTTTGGTGGTGTTGGGGGCAGCAGATTAAATTAGTTTGCAATCATGAAAAACTTGCCTAATTCAATCTGCCTTTGCTAAACAGCTTTTGGCGAAAGCAGTGTGATGGTGTGGGCTGGCATCTCCCTCAATGGAAAAACAAGGATTTTCTCTTTTAGAGGAAATCTCGAAGCAAAGGGATATAAAGACTGGATTCAACAAGCAGTGGCAATCTCCTTTCTCCACTCTTAGGGGCAAAACTGTGTCCTCCAAGCACTGAGTTTGCAAGCTCTACAATCATAATACAAAATTTGTATATTTATAGACTCAAACTAGATTTATTTGAACTAAAAAGCTAAAACCATAGACACACACACATATATATAATTTTATATCATATATATAATATATATATATATTATTATACAGTACAGACCAAAAGTTTGGACACACCTTCTCATTCAAAGGGGTTTTCTTTTTTTTCATGACTATGAAATATTGTAGCTTCACACTGAAGGGGCATCAAAACTATGAATTACACATGGGGGTTATATACGAAAAAAAAAAGTGTGAAAACCAACTGAAAAATTGTTTTTATATTCTAAGTTCTTCAAAGTAGCCACCTTTTGCTTTGATTAACCTTGCTCCGCACCCTCTTTTGGGAAATTCTGTTGATGAGTTTCAAGAGGTAGTCACCTGAAATGGGTTTTCCCCTTTCACAGGTGTGCCCTGTCAGGTTTAATAAGTGGGATTTTGAGCCCTTTTAAAAAGGGGGTTTGGGACCATCAGTTGTGTGTGCAGGAGGTGGATACAGTACACAGCTGATAGTCCTACTGAATAGACTGTTAGAATTTGTATTATGGCAAGAAAAGAGCAGCTAAGTAAAGAAAAATGAGTGGCCATCATTACTTTAAGAAATGAAGGTCAGTCAGTCTGAACAATTGGGAAAGTGTCCCCAAGTGCAGTCGCAAAAACCATCAAGCACTACAAAGAAACTGGCTCACATGAGGATCGCCCCAGGAAAGGAAGACCAAGAGTCACCTCTGCTGCAGACGATAAGTTCATCCGAGTCACCAGCCTCAGAATTCGTAGGTTAACAGCAGCTCAGATTAGAGAACAGGTCAATGCCACACAGAGTTCTAGCAGCAGACACATCTCTAGAACAACTGTTAAGAGGAGACTGTGTGAATAAGGCCTTCATGGTAAAGTAGCTGCTAGGAAACCACTGCTGAGGACATGCAACAAGCAGAAGAGACTTGTTTGGGCTAAAGAACACAAGGAATGGACATTAGACCAGTGGAAATCTGTGCTTTGGTCTGAGTTTGAGATCTTTGGTTCCAGCCACCGTGTCTTTGTGCGGCGCAGAAGAGGTGAACGGATGGACTCTACATGCCTGGTTCCCACCGTGAAGCATGGAGGAGGAGGTGTGATGGTGTGGGGGTGCTTTGCTGGTGACACTGTTGGGGATTTTTTTTTTTTTTAAAATGAAGGCATAACTGAACCAGAATGGCTACCACAGCATCTTGCAGCGGCATGCTATTCCATCCGTTTGCGTTTAGTTGGACCATCATTTTATTTTCAACGGGCAATGACCCCAAACCACACCTCCAGGCTGTGTAAGGGGCTATTTGACCAAGAAGGAGAGTGATGGGGTGCTTCGGCAGATGACCTGGCCTCCACAGTCACCGGACCTGAACCCAATCGAGATGGTTTTGGGGTGAGCTGGACTGCAGAGTGAAGGCAAAAGGGCCAACAGTGCTAAGCATCTCTGGAACTCCTTCAAGAACTGTTGGAAAAAACCCTTTCAGGTGACTACCTCTTGAAGTTCATCAACAGAATGCCAAGAGTGTGCGGAGCAGTAATCAAAGCAAAAGGGTGGCTACTTTGAAGAACCTAGAATATAAGAGATATTTTCAGTTGTTTCACACTTTCTGTTCAGTATATAATTCCACATGTGTTAATTCATAGTTTTGATGCCCTTTGTGTGAAGCTACAATATTCATAGTCATGAAAATAAGGACAACTCTTTGAATGAGAAAGTGTGTCCAAACTTTTGGTCTGTACTGTATACAGTATATATATAAGGAAGAGAGGAGGGTAAACTGACCTGGAGTGAAGTGTTGAATTCATGGTATAGGTCGGCGTCTTCTGCAGACTCTGCTAACCTCTGACAACATATAGACCAGATGATATAAGATTAAATTAAAACCAGACTCTGGACAAACAACAACAATGAATCAGGAGTCATACTAACCTTATTAAACCTAATTATTATTATTATTATTATTATCTACTCACCTCAAAACCCACCCCCTAGATCTTGATGTAACTCACAGACTATCCACATATTGATGCATTTACTCTTGTGTTTACATTGGTTTGTCAGGACACAATTGCTTCTGTTTCACAAATGATTATTTTAAACTCCAGGGAAACTTTAGAGCACCTTTAAATCAAAAACATTTTACCCTCTTCATTTGATTGTAACATTGAAAAGTTTAACAGTAACAACACTGGACAGTCAGGAGACATGGCATTAAACTATGTAGATGGCACTGTTATAGATAGTAATGTTGCATTAAATTAATGTTATTTTATATCAATCATCTGTTTATCAATGCTTCCCACTGAACCATTCATATCACACATTTACAAAGGCACAGAGATATTTGTATATGTTTATATCACTCACAGTTGAATACACCTGAGTCAAAGATTATGAGGTTAGCTCATAGTGAGTAAATCCCCATGAGCCAAGAGAACCAGGGGTTACATTTATTATAAGCTAACCTATCTATTCACAACTATTTAGTAACTATAAATATAGGTAATAGACCCAACTAAGAGAGATAAGATTAAAAAACACAAAGCAAGCCAAACTACTATAATGCCATCATATACCTGCTTCAACAAACCCACTGTCATCTGGACAAAGCCAGCAGCACTGTGAGGATCATATTCTATGATTTCTCAATTATGTCAGAAACCTAAGAAGACTCAGATGGAGGCCTCAACAATCTCTTGAATCAAAGACTACCTGACAAACAGACCAGTTTATGAAACTGAAGGGTTGTGTGTCTAACCAGGCAGTCAGCAGCACAGGAGCACCACAGGGGACTGTACTCTCACCATTACTCTTCACTCTGTACACCTCAGACTTCCAGTTCAAGACAGACTCCTATCATCTGCAGAAATACTCAGATGATTCTGAAGTTGTGGGGTGGATCAGAGATGGACAAGAAGCTGAGAACAGGGAGCTGGTGGACCGCTTTGGGGCATGGTGTGGAAACAATCATCTCATCTTGAACGTGAATAAAACAAAAGGAGATGATTGTAGATTTTAAGAGAAACAAAAATAGGTCAAACACTGTTTCCATCATGGGAGAAGAAGTGGAGGTGGTGGAGGAGTATAAATACCTCGGAGTTCACCTGGACAACAGATTGGAGTGGAGATGCAACTGTGAAGCCATCTACAAGAAGGGACAGAGCAGACTGCACTTATTGAGAAAGCTTAGTTTCCTTCGGTGTTTTCAGCAAGCTGCTGCATGTCTTCTATAAGTCTGTTGTTGAGAGTGTGATCTCTTCTGCCATCATCTGCTGGGGTAGCAGCATCAGAGCCAGGGACTTAAAAAAGCTCAACAAGGTAATAAGGAAGGCTGGCTCTGTTCTGGGGACTGTTCTGGAAACTCTGGAGATCATTGTGCAAATCGCCCCTAAATTTTAATGAAGAGAGGTTTTTCCTCACAAAGTTACTTAAACCATCAAACTACATGGCAAAGCGTGCCATAAAGTCATTATGTAAAAATGTGCATCTCACGCACGCACAAAAGCAACCAGAAAGTGCAACATATAAACAAAATGAGACCACTCATAAATCAACACAGTTACTACAAGGGCATAAAGTAGCATGAAGCTCTGATTGTCAACAAGAAAGTCAGGCTGGATACTGGAGCTGATTGCAATATTGAGCTGAGATTGGAGAAAAAGGTGAGCACATCTAAGCTTGTTGCGTATGCAAGCCACCATATTTCAGCAAAAGTCAAAAGGAGTGTTGACTTGTCAGTACAAAGATAAAAAGTAAGATCTGGAGTTCGAGGTCATAAAGAACAATGCAGCTGCAGGAGAGTCAAGTGAACAAATAGGGCTTGTCAAGAGACTACATTTGCTTGAAACAGAGCGTGACATTCTAAGTGAAATTGAGGATTTATTCACTGGATTAGGCTGCATTGTGAGAAAATACCACATTGAGATAAACCCAGACATCACTCCTAGTAATTCATGCTACCCGGAAATTGCCTGTTGTTCTAAAGGACAAAACTGAAACCGAGCTGAAAAAAATGGAAAACTTAGATTTGATAACCAAAAGACAGAGCCAACAGATAGGGTTGATGGTATGGATCCTGTCACAAAACCTAACAAACTTAGGGTTTGCATTGACCCACAGGACTCGAATAAAGGTATTAAGAGAGAACATTATCCACTGTGCACAATTGAAGAAGTGGTACCTGAAATAACAAATGCCAAATTCTTTTTAGTTTTAGATGCTAACCATGAAAAGCTCTCATCTGTGTACATTCAACACTCCATTTGGGAGATTTCCAATAGGGTATATCGTCTGTACCTTAAGTGTTTCAGAGGTGCATAGCCAGACATCTGAAAAGGTTAGAGGGTGTGGTCACTATAATAGATAACATCCTGGTCTAGGGAGAGAGCATATAACAGCATGATTGTCGTTTGAGACAATTGCTAGACTGCCTGAGTAGCATCATTCTGAAATTACACAAAAGCAAGTGTAAAAGTGTTAAAGCCATACAAAACATTGCTGCACCAGAAGACAAAGCTGCTCTTCACTGGGTTACTGCAATACCTGTCTAAATGTATCCCCAGGATCTCAGACGTGAGTGCTCCTCTAAGGAAGTTAGAAGGAAATATGAAATGCCACTGGGGATCAAAGCAACAACACAGTGTTGACAAACTAAAAGCTCTCGTACTCTGATGCCAGCAAGCCAGTTACTTTATCAGCTGACGCAAGCTCTGAGGGTCTGGAAGCCGTGATTTTCCAAGAGGGACAGCAAGTAGCATGAGGCACCAGAGCATTAATGGACTGTCCAGAACTTTATGCCCAAATTGAAAAAGAAATGCTTGCAACTGTGTTTGGCAAGGAAAAATCTGAATCTGTACGGAAGACATGTCCATGTAGAAAGTGATCAAAACCACTGAATGTGATATTCAAAAAAACACTCCTCAGTACCCAAGCTAGACTACAAAAAATGCTCATGAGAATGCAAAAATACAGTCATGAGGTCAAGTATAAACCAGACAAGGAGATGCATATTGCTGCTGTCCTGACCGAGCATTTCTAAATGTGCATCATGAGAAACATCTTGATACTGACAGCTGGAGGTTAGTTGTGTAAATCACCAACTCCCCGTATCAAGTTGAAAAGTTGCAGATCAAAGAAGCTACAAAACAGGATGCTGAGTGGAGACTGGTCTCAAATGCCATTGAGAGAGGCTGGCCAGATTAACAGAGGCAGGTTCCAGACAAAATCAAACAGTACTGGACATTTAACATTGAGTAGTGAAATGAGTCATACATGGCCATGGTTAAGTGTAAGAAGCGATCCCGTGATGCGCTGTTTCAGCTGGGAATGGCTAAACAGATAGAAGACTCTGTGGCTCAGTGTGCTGTTTGTAACACACACAATAACAATAATCCCAGAGAGTCACTTATGTCACTTACTGAAGACCTGAGCGTTGTAGTAACTGATCGGGTTTTGAAAGCAAGCGTAAGACTTTTTTTTTGGTCTTTTAGCTACATTTTAGTACTTTGCACTGCCCTTAACAAAAAGAACATTGTCTTACTATCACTGTGTATTAGAAGTGCTCTATTAAAAATACTGATTGGTTTATTGGTTAATTGATTAAATAAATAATTCATTCATTCATGCATTTTTACACCAAATGTAATATAACCTAGGAGGGTTTTTGGCCTTACCTTTACAGACTTCATCTTACTTCCCAACATTCGTTCGATTCCCTCAGAGTAGTCCCTCAGTAAATCAGCTCCATTCAGGTCAACAATCCTAATAATGGATTCTACATCCTTTAGTTTCTGAAAAGAAAAGCAGACTTAACCTCAATTTAATCTGAAAGCCAGGAAACAAACTTTTGTCTAAGTGTAAGGAAATGAAACTAATTTTGTCGAACATTAAGTCTTATTCATCTATAAAGTCTGTGTGCCAATAATTATCTTGTTTTGTATAGTGTATTTTGCTATGTTTTCTTCTTTCACCTTCCTGATGTGAAAGAGCCTGTTAAATTCTTTATATTTTACCTTCTGAAATAGCAGAGAGCCAGAGTATTTGGTTGTAAAGTCTTGGAGTTCAACAGAGAACACTGATGCCCACTGCTGCACCCTGTAAAGGAGGCAGACATGCAGTCAGAAGAATAGTATATAGATTGTATACAACAGAATCTGAATTATGTTACCCACATCACTGTGATTCATAAGACCCAATAATACTTAACAAGGTACAAAATGGTAGCAATTGAAACCTAAACACGTCATGGATATATCAATGATAATCTTAGTAATTTTAACAACTACATTTTCTTTTATTACATTAGTACACAGTTATTGTTATTGAACAGATGTATTTGCAGTTTTCTCAACCTCTTCTTCAGTGTTGGGGCAAGCACTGAACTTTTCTAGTCTGAACCATCAAATACCTCTGCTATCGCACAGACTAGCTCACTGTCTGCCGAGAATAGACTTACTGTGTCCACTTACATCTTATTGACAGAAATTGGTTGTACTTCATCAGAAAAAACATTGTTATGTTGTCTTAAATGGCTCAAAACGTCAGCTAAAATAACAGTGAAAAGTTAATCCGTTAATTGTGCCCACCCCTCTTGGACTGGTGACTTAACAGTGCACTAGGAAATCAAACCTTACCATTGTAAACCTGGGTTTGCAGGCTAACAACACTGATGAAAAACCTAAACTGAGGTTTAATCAAATATGAGTGTTGCAAGGAATTTAAACCACAAACCTAAAAAGTGTTTCAAAGTTTCTTCATTTGTTTTCTGTGGGAGAAATTTTGCCTCGGCATAAAAGGGCACTGCTGCACAACGATAGAAAAAAAAAAGTCTGCAAGGAAATGACCCCAGTTTGATAAATAGAAATGTAAATATTTTTGCATGATATACATAGTTAAATGTAATTCGTGCTGCACATGCACTCATGTAGCTTGTGACAATGTGGTTGATATGGCAGGTTTAATTTAAAGTTTGATTTGAAACTCCCCGAAGGAGCCCTGAAGGAAAACTACAGCCTGTTAAACTCATTCCCTTGAAAAGGTCATAAAAACAGTTAGTTTGCACTCTGTAGCTTCATTTATATATATTTAGTTTAAAGACTAGCTCATAATTAACCTCAAAATTATTATCCCTAGCAGATTTGGAATGAGTTATTTTACTCAGCAAGAAGGTGTGTCACAGGCTTCCCCTAAAAGATGATATAATGTACCAGGTGTATATATATTTTTTAAAGAAGCTAATTTCTTAGCGATCATTCACATTTTAACAAAAATGCCATGTTGAAAATTATTTATAGTTTTCTCATCAATCAATAAAAAAAGCTTTTGCTCGCATCATAGCAATCAAACCTGTCCTATAACTGCTTTCTGCATTTCTCCACTCGTGTTTTTGGCTATTTGTCTTTTCCAATGAGCTCCTGTAGTCTTTGAGATTGAAAGGCCTCCTTGCCATCGCTTTAAACTTTACCGTTCTCCACAGATTTACTGTCAGTAATATGTATAGACAGAAGAAACATGTTTGCCAAATCTCTTTAAATCTAAATCTTCCAGAGTTAAAAACTATATTGATTCTAACTGTCATTTTTTAAGGGAAGTTCAACCATTTGCTGACAATCTCTTTTCTATATTGTGGTCAATTTTATTTCACTAAAAAGTTGAAGTCAGAATATCCAGAAGAAATGAAGCAAGGTGGCACTTACGTCTCTGGCGGGATCTTAATTTGAGCCTCTACCATAATCCATAGGCAGAAAAATCCCAGAATCTTCCGTAGGTTCCTCATTGCCAATGTTCTTGTCTCCATCCTGTCTCAAAGGTCTTCCCAGTTCATATGTCTCAAGGCAGTTTTGCAAAATGAGAGCAGGATTTAAAGTTCAAAGGGATGATCAGGAATTTGAAGGAAACGGTTTTCTCATGCTTGCAACAGGCAGAAAATGCCAGTCTTTCTGTTGGCGGACCTTTCACCCTTTATGGCTTCTTTACTGTCTTGGTCAATGTGTTCTTGGGGTGGCATTATCTTTCAGCCCTGATCATTCTCAGCGAAAAAGACAGTCCTTGAGGATTTTAAAGCCATCTGAAATGAAATTAATGGAAAGACAGACTTTTCCCACCTACCAAGTCTGGACAAGGTAAAAACCCTGCACTGGCTGTGGAGAAACACATATATCTTCTTCTGATTTTGGCTCCTTCAGTTCTTTTTAACACTCACAGTGGCTTCTGCTCCTCTTCACTGCTGCCCAATTTGCTGTGTAATCCATTTGGATTAAAAACTCTGCTTCCATATGTAAGAGACAGGGAAATAGAGGGAGAGAGAGAGAAATGTGGGAGGGAGAGAAAGGATTGATGATGGGGATTGGATGAAGGCTCTGTTTTATCTAAGAGGATTAGAGCGATTGCTAGAGACAGATTCTCCTGCAGCCAATCAGAGCTGCCAGAGGAGCAGCAACACAGTGCCCTAACACACATGCAATTATGAAGGGAGATGTTAAAATCAAACATTTAGGCCTGCCCCATTCCTCCCCCAAAATATGGTTTAATTAATTTAATCTATATGTCACTTACCTGAGAAGATTTAAATGGGGATAAAACAAAACAAAAATTTTTCCATTATTTCCAAGTCTAGTTTCCGATTGTTCTTTGTTTTTCTTGCTGTGCCGCATTACGCCAGCAGATGGCGGGTACGTCAGTCAAGTCACCTGAGCGGTCCGTCCACACCAAGCATCATGTCAGCAAAACTTGGGATATAGCGCCAAATAGGGATTACTTTGAATATGCCTGCGTTTCAGATAAAACCAAATGTCTTGTAGTATAGGGTGACCAGACGTCCCTGATTCAGACAACCTGTCCCCGGAAATGTCCTCGATTTTAGTGTTTCGTGAATGAGAAAAAGAAATGTTTCTAGACTTACGATGGTAGCCGGGAGTAGAAAGCGCGAGTGAGCATGTTGCGCGCAACAAAAGCTGTTACGGTAGCTGGTCGGGCTGCTGTTAACGTTGAAACAGAGTAGAAGAAGAAGAGCAGAGTGCGCCACTTTGGACTGGGCTGATCCTGGCCACGATGAAGGTTTGTTCGCGGTAGGAAACGTTACAAGTGTTGTCAACATTCAAAAAAATGGTTAAAAAAATAATGGCTTGGATGTGTTTTGTTTTACTGAAGGTGATGACAGAAATGCAAATAAACCAACTTTTTATGAACTAACAGAACAACAAATAGGAAGACAAGCACATGGAGTAGCTACAGCTGAGTGGGAGAGAGAAATAATTCCCTGATTTGGGAAATTGGAGCTACAGTGTCAACAAGGATTCGTCCAAAGTGAGATGTTTTAGAATTGATTGTTGACCTTTAGTTTATATTTCCTGAGTTAGTTATTAGTTGTTCTGCTAATTTATTATAGTGATTTGTGAACTCAGGGTCAGGGGTGTTTTCCACTCAGTTTGGACATATGAAAGTTGCTGAAAGGAGTCAGAAACATGGAAAGTGAATGAGGTAAGAACTGCATGAACTGAGAATGATGAGAAGGGAGAGAGATTCACCTGGTTAAATGTGCATTTCTTCTGTTGTATGAGCCTGTAGCTCCAAGTAAAAATAGTTGTTTTTTTTGCTTAATATAGCAATTTTGGTATTTTTATCAACTGAGGAAAATAGTTAAATAATTAAAGTTAATATTTAAAAGGATTATCCTAGTTTCCTACTATCTAAAAATATCCAACTACTAAAGGTTATTTGAAACAATAATCTTCTTTTATTTGTTAAATTGTAATTTTTAAGTATGTTATACGTAACGTTTTTGGAGAGGACTGTAATTATATTATGTCTGTTTTAAATAGTGAATGTCTGATAGAAGAGGAGAGAGGAGTAAAATAGAAAGATTGTTAGAAAAAAAGAGTGAAAGAACAGGAAAGTTGGAAGAGTTAGAGAGAGAAGGAAAATAGACTGATAGAAAGAAGAGTAAAGCTAAGAGCAGGGAAGACGCAGATGATTGTTAGAAAAAGGAGGAGAGGAAAGAAGACAGACATTACTGCTGCTATTTATTTGTTTTATTACTCTTAGGAAATGCTAACAACAGTGTGAATAGACTATTACACTTTACACTATTATCAAGTGCTATTACACTTGATTTGTAAAGTTTAATTATACCAATGTTTTCATTATTTCTTGATAACATTTAATTGTTTTAATCTCTGAGCTTGAAATGTCCCCCGATTTGATTTCACAAAAGACTAGAACTATAACTGAAACTAATAAAAACTAAACTTAAACTAAGCATTTTCAAAAAATAAAAACTAAATTAAACAAGCAAACCAAAGCTAAAAACTAATTAAAACCAAAATAGAAATGAAAATGTGAAGTTAAAACTAAATAAAAATAAAAAAGAATGAAAATTGCAAAACTATGAAAACCTTGGTTCATGAAGACTGAACACGGTTCTCTCTGCATACAGGGGGAGGTGGTGGAGCTTGTGGACAGGATAAAGTTCCTGGGCATTCACATTTCCTCTGACCTCTCCTGGACGGAGAACACCTCCCACCCGGTAAAGGAGGCCCAACAACAGCTCTTCTTTCTCATAAAGCTGAAAGGGACTCGACTCTACTCAGCTGCTCACAAACTTTTACAGGACCACAACTGAAAGCATTCTGTGCCTCAGTGTAACAGTGTGGTATGGGAGCTGCACGGCAAAGGAGAGAAAGGACAGGTGGTGAGGACAGCGCAGGGGATTGTGGGATATCGTCTACCAGATCTGGACTCCATTTATGCAGCACGAGTCCAGAAAAGGGCCAGACACATTGCTACAGACCACACCCACTTGGCCAATGCACTGTTTGTCCCACTTCCATCAGGAAAGCAATTTAGGAACAGTTTCTTTCCCAAAGCAGTGAAGGCAATTGTCCACCTGCAGGCAGACACTAAACATCCCTGCTGACAATCAAACAAACCAACAGCCTATCTTACACTATCAAGCTGCACTTAATGTAAATACTAAACACTACATGTCACATTCCATGTACATATGTTCTCTTTTCTGTAAGTGTTTTTAAATTTTGTAAGTGTCTATAACCTACATGCGTATCTTTTGAGCCGGGTCTCAGCTAAATTTCATTATGGTGACATGATGACAATAAATAATCTTGAATCTTGAATCTTGAATGATATGAAGTAGAGGTGGCAGTGGATTATAAATATTTCAGGGTTCGTCTAGACAAGAGCCTGGGCTGGAGATGCAACACTAAAGCCACATACAAGAAGAGACAGAGCAGGCTATTCTTGTTGAGGACACCCAGGTCATTTAGTGTTTCCAGCAAGATGCTTCAGATCTTCTATAAGTCTGTGGTGGGGGACCAGTCTCTTCAAGCATAATCTATTGGGGTAGCAATGACAAAATCTGAACAAGTTGAAAAAAGAAAACTGCCTGTGTTCTGGGGACTGCTATTGAGCCTCTTAAGCTGATGGCTTGATGAAGGTACTCGTACTCGTACTCGTCGTCTTCCGCTTATCCGGGACCGGGTCGCGGGGGCAGCAGACTAAGCAGAGACACCCAGACGTCCCTCTCCCCAGACACCTCCTCCAGCTCCTCTGGGGGGAGCCCAAGCGTTCCCAGGCCAGCCGAGAGACATAGTCCCTCCAGCGTGTCCCTGGGCTGTCCCCTGGGCCTCCTCCCGGTGGGACGTGCCTGGAACACCTCCCAAGGAAGGCGTCCAGGAGGCATCCGATATAGATGCCCAAGCCACCTCAACTGGCTCCTCTCGATGTTGAGGAGCAGCGGCTCTACTCAAGCCCCTCCCGGATGGCCGAGCTCCTCACCCTATCTCTAAGGGAGTGCCCGGCCACCCTACGGAGGAAGCTCATTTCAGCCGCTTGTATCCGGGATCTCGTTCTTTCGGTCATGACCCAAAGTTCATGGCCATAGGTGAGTGTAGGAACGTAGACCGACCGGTAAATCGAGAGCTTCGCTTTTTGGCTCAGCTCTCTCTTCACCACAACGGACCGGCACAGTGCCCCCATTACTGCGGCAGCTGCACCGATCCGTCTGTCGATCTCCCGCTCCATTCTTCCCTCACTCGTGAACAAGACCCCGAGATACTTGAACTCCTGCACTTGAGGCAGGAACTCTCCTCCAACCTGAAGAGGAAAAGCCACCCTTTTCCAGTCGAGTACCATGGCCTGTGACTTGGAGGAGCTGATCTTCATCCCACCTGCTTCACACTTGGCTGCGAACCGCCCCAGTGCATGCTGTAGGTCTTGGCTAGAGGGGGCCAGCAAGACCACGTCATCTGCAAAAAGAAGAGACGAAATCCACTGGTCCCCAAACCAGACCCCCTCCGGCCCTTGGCTGCCATCTAGAAATCCTGTCCATAAAAGTTATGAACAGGACTGGTGACAAGGGCAGCCCTGCCGGAGTCCAACATGCACCGGGAAACAGGTCCGACTTAGTGCCGGCAATGCGGACCAAACTCCTGCTCCGCTCGTACAGGGACCGGATGGCCCCTAATAAAGGGCCCCCGATTCCATACTCCTGGAGCACCCCCCACAGGGCATCACGAGGGACACAGTCAAATGCTTTCTCCAGGTCCACAAAACACATGTGGACCGGTTGGGCAAACTCCCATGAGCCCTCCAGTACCCTGTAGAGGGTATAGAGCTGGTCCAGTGTTCCATGGCCGGGACGAAAACCACACTGCTCCTCCTGAAGCCGAGGTTCGACTATCGGCCAGACTCTCCTCTCCAATACCCTGGCGTAGGCATTACCAGGGAGGCCTCAGGAGTCCCACAAGCCAACCACAGCCGATAGGACTCCTTCTTCAGCTTGACAGCATCCCTTACTGCCGGTGTCCACCACTGGGTTCTGGGATTGCCGCCATGACAGGCACCGCAGACCTTACGGCTGCAGCTACGGGCAGCAGCATCGACAATAGATGTGGAGAACATGGTCCACTCGGACTCTATGTCTCCAACATCCCCCGGAATCTGGTCAAAGCTCTCCCGGAGGTGGGAGTTGAATACATCCCTGGCCGAGGGCTCTGCCAGACGTTCCCAGCAGACCCTCACTATGCGCTTGGCATGCCAAGTCTGTCCGGCTTTCTCCTCCTCCAGCGGATCTAACTCACCACCAGGTGGTGATCAGTGGACAGCTCAGCCCCTCTTTTCACCCGAGTGTCCAAAACATGCGGCCGAAGGTCTGATGATACGACAACAAAGTCGATCATTGACCTCCTGCTTAGGGTGTCCTGGTGCCAAGTGCACTGGTGGACACCCTTATGTTTGAACATGGTGTTCATTATGGACAGTCCATGACTTGCACAGAAGTCCACTAACAAAGCACCACTCGGATTCAGATCGGGGAGGCCATTCCTCCCGATCACGCCTCTCCAGGTGTCAATGTCGTTTCCCACATGGGCGTTGAAGTCCCCCAGCAGAATAATGGAGTCCCCGGGAGGGGCACTATCCAGCACCCCCGACAGGGACACCAAGAAGGCTGGGTACTCCGCACTACCGCTCGGCCTGTAGGCCGAAACGACAGTCAGAGACCTATCCCCAACACGAAGGAGCAGGGATGCGACCCTCTCATCCACTGGGGTAAACCCCAACACGAGACGGCTGAGCTGGGGGGTAACAAGCAAACCCACACCAGCCCGCTGCCTCTCCCCGTGGGCCACTCCAGAGTAGAAGAAAGTCCAGCCCCTCTCAAGGAGATGGGTTCCAGAGCCTACGCTGTGCGTGGAGGGGAGCCCGACTATTTCTAGTCGATATCTCTCGACCTCCCGCACAAGCTCAGGCTCCTTCCCCCCCAGCGAGGTGACATTCCACATCCCTAGAGCCAGCCTAAGTATATGGGGATCGGGCCGCCGAGGTCTCCGCCTTCGTCCGCCACCCAATCCTCTTTGCACCGGTCCCTCACGGTTCCCCCTGCAGGTGGTGGGACCCCGGCTCCGCCGTACTGGGCGACGTCACGTGCCTCGATATATTAGTCGTCATGAAGGATTCTTGAACCGCTCTTTGTCTGACCCGTCACCTAGAGCCTGTTTGCCATGGGAGACCCTGCCAGGGGCATTTAAGGCCCAGACAACATAGCCTCTAGGATCATTTGAGCACTCAAACCCCTCCACCACGTTAAGGTGGCGGTTCAAGGAGGGAGGCTTGATGAAGGGTGCTTCATAAAATGAAGAACATTATGTAAAACCCTGAACATCCTGTTTACAACACTGTAATACAATAATACAGTAACAATAAGTCTCAGGACTTTCTTCAGATCCGATGTAACACTGACTACTTCAGGAGATCCTTCGTGCCCACAGCATCAATCTTTGACTCTTTAAAGAAAATTGGATCATTTGAGTCACAACATTTCCTGGGATTAAAAAAATCAGTTTGGATTGAATAACATTTGGCTGCATGGTGGCACAGGTGGCAGCACTGTTGCCTTCCAGAGCATAGATCCACAGCTATCGCAGATTTTGTATATTAACCTATCAGAGCCATACAAATCCGTGGTATGGTCAATGGGGCTTTTTCTGTTTGTTTAACAGGATGCCAAGCTTAGGTATTCAACACATAGATTCTGAATTTGAAGAAAACAATGAAAAACTCTTAATATGCTGGCATTTCACAGATTAAAATAATTTCGGTAACCTTATTTGACCTTAAATAGGAATTTCATTTGATGTCAAACAGTGAAAAAAACACTGTCTTTTTACACAGTGTATGTAAATGTCTGCTAGTTACAGTAAATTCTTTCAACAGAGAAAGGATATTAACATTTTTATAAAACTTTTCTAAAAGCTTGAAAAGAACTGATACAAACTGATAAATAGGAAAGTGAAGGGGCTGCATGAGTACTACGATATTATATTTATTTGTACTTTGTTTCAAGATCTTTTATTGTAAGTAGTTTGACCAGACTGTATTTGCAGAATCTAAAAAGTGAGCTTATATCATATAATCTTTTTCCACATAATGATCACCAAATCAGAACTGTTCTAACACTTCATGTTAACATAGGGAGCAAATACACAATTTCAAGCCCATTGAAGAGGACTGTCCCTAAAGCTGCATTTACTATCCAAATAATCAACACTGATGTTTCAAATACAGACAGCCCAAACCTCTCATGGCAGAGTGATGTGCAGATGCTGAAATGAACTGTATGTGCAGGTCTGCTGGCAGCAGTTGGATGGTTTTACAGGTCAGAGATTCCCATGAATAATTGGTCAAAGCCACAAAAATAACCACAGATTGATCAATAGAGCAGAGTGTCAGAGAAGATCTGATCCCTGTCTGCTTTGACCAACCCAGCAACTTTTATACCAGTGTACAATCTATGCTGTCATAACATTCTCAAACGTACTGCTGAGATACTCCAAAACGATAATTACATCTAACAATCTAGAGACCTTAAAATATCAAATTGGCAAATGAGATTTTGCAGAAGGAGGAAAATAAATCTGCTAAGTATCCCATAAAAGATATTTCTGTTACAGCGACTTCTCAAATTATGTGCTCTTGACTCTTTCAAGCATTCATTGTTTGGGGGAGAAATTTTATGCAAGCTGTGCATCAGCACTTCCCTCTAGTGACCAAATGTGCAACATGCAACTCTGTCGTACACCAGCTTCCATCCTGCAGAGTTGGAGCCAACAGCTGGAGCTTACTTTGATTTGTTTTAATCTTTAAAACAGCAAGAATCAGTGGGCATAATATTATTCACAAATAAATGTGGTATTTTTCAGGCTTTTTGAATCCCCTCTTCTTGATGTTATTGTCACTTGGAATCTATCGCTAGACTTTTGTGAACTTTTTCAACTGCCACAACATTTGTTAGCCACTTACTTGCCAGTCTAAGACCTAATATCCCACAGAGTCTTAGTCCTGTCATTCTCTTTACTGCATAATGCACGGCAACATCAGATGTGTGGGTGCACCCACTGCTTCCTACATCGGGCCTGTGCGATGTCAGTGCCCATATACCTGCCAATTACACAATACAATCCAATGCTAATCCACAGCGTGTATTTCTATGTAACAATGTTAATTGCTTGTAGTACTGTCTAATAAGTCCTTCATTCACTGTTTGACTGACTGTGCCAAGCTGTTTCCAGTGGGTCTCTTTCTTCAGGCAGAGCTGAGGCCAACATGGGTCCCAAATGTATTGCCCAGAAAGGTCCCATGTAAAGCCCAGGTAGATCCCACATGAGGCCCACATGGACAATACATGTGTGGCCTCCATGGAGCCTGCGGAAAAACCCACTTGGAACCCATTTTCCAGCCCACATGGGACCCTCGCAAGGCCCATTAAATTATTTTCTTCAGACAGAGATGGGGCCTATATGGGCCCCATATGAATTGCCCAGGTAGACCCCACTTTAGGCCCATATGGGCAATACAGATGGGGCCTCCATGGAACCCACAGACAAACCCATTTGGGACCTATATTTGCAGCCTGCACATATCCCATGTGGGGCCCATCTGGACATGCTGGCTGGGTAATTGCCTGCATTACTATGATTGTAGTCATGATGTCAACACTTACTCCCTCTTGTACTGTTCTACACAAACGAAATCCTTGCAACCTGATTCATTAAATTTTTTATATGCCTAAACTAGGCTTTTATTTGAACCATTTTCGTTGTTTTTGACACTGCGTGTGCTCCTACAAAAACATTTTGAGCTGCTTTTACCAGTTGGGTTGGATTACATTTTTTACGTTTTTTTCAGTACAAAAACATGAGATTAGGATAAAAAATCAAATAACTTTTAAAATATCCTGCAAATCTCATCATTTGTTAAGAAACAGCAATGCCATTGACAAATTGATAATTTTTAAAAATCTTCTAAGTTCTTTATCAAGTTCTTTATCAAAATGTAAAACTCACAACTGAATGACCCAGCTGAACAATTAGCAAAGAGTACAAAGAAATAAAATGGCAAAAGTCTTGATGTCCTAATCCAAGTTTTTTTAATATACGGTATATTTTGGTATGGATATGGGTTTCTAAAACTAATGATCATCTAGAGATAAAAGTGACCACTCACCAATATTTCCAAAGCCTGACAACCCTTAGGATGGCTACTGCCTGTGAGACACTGTTTATATACAGTATAATTATCAGAAATGAATTTTCACTATACAGCTTTATATGATGAGTTTCACTGAAATCAAACCATTGAGGTTTTCACACTGATGAGAACAGTAGGTAAGGGTCAATTATTTTGTTAGCATTAATAGATCAGATCACAGTCATTAGTAACAGGTACCATCACCTCCGTCATGACGATCACCAGTTCTTTAACCACTGGTTTTTCAGGTCAGGTTTCAAAATTGTCTGGATGTGACTGTGTTTTAAGGCCATGAAGAAGTGGGTTCAGAAGGTGGTCCATGGATCATTACTGGGGATCAGGTATCATTGTAGTATTGATTTTAGAATAGTAAATCACATCTGCAGATTGTCAGAGGGTTTCACTGACACACAGAGAGTCCTGGCCTTTTTCTGTTTTGGAAAATTACTTTAAAACTATTTCCTTTTTGGAAACTAAAGCATTCCAGGTGCCTACTTCCAGCAGTCATTGGGCGGGAGGCGGGGTACACCTTGGATTAATTTACCAGTCCATCACAGGAGAGCAGGAGAGCTTGAGCTTTTTAATGTTATTTCCTTATGATGATACAGTTTTTAGCTCCAGTGAGGTCTGCAAAGCAGGAAGTAACAGTTCGGTCTTTACTGGGAACTATGCAACTGGACTTCTCAAACAGAAGTATTTTAAAGTTTATTTCACACTAATGCAGTATTTATCCAATAGGACAGAGTCTCAGGCAGCAAAAGCTCATACCAGACACAAATGACATTGCCAAAAATTCTAAAGGTCACATAGAGTAGGAAGTACAGATTAGAAAGGAAGGTAAGAAAAAAAGACACGTATCGCACCTGCTATCGTCATGGCAATATTTACAAATGTTATCGCCATCGCAAGATTTTCTAAATCGTGCAGCCCTAAAAGGCGCAGTCCTTATCTTTGACAGACTATGGCTCTCGGTCATGCTGCAGCGCCACGGAGCCAGTGTGGATTACCTCATTGACTAGAATGGCTGCTATTTGCAACTGAAAGCAAAACGCATCACGGAGTCAGGTTAATTGGGTTTATGATGTAAATTAAAATTAGTCATAGTGTGGAAACTATTTCTTTCCTAATATTCAATTGACTGCAAGGAAACTATATCAGTCTTTGACTTTACAAACAATATGGGGCCACCATTAGAAAAATCATTTTCATTATTCTCTTCAATTTTATATCAACACATTCTCTAGTCTTACTACCATTTAATATGTTTTGACAGGATTTTTTGTAATCACAAGACTTCTAATCCAAGAGACTAAATTACTGTATTTCAGTTGCTTGTCTTTTCCTTGCCTGAATCTGGTACTTTTTCAGAAAAGACAGAAGTTGTCGTCTTTGGACCGGAGTCTTTAAAAAAGAAACTGCTTAGTCAATCACCTGGATGGCACTAAATTGACATCCGGTAATAAAGTAAAAAACCTTGGTGTTACTTTTGACGAGGACATGTCATTTAAATCCCTTATTAAACAGGTTTTTTGGATGGAGTAAGGGGGAGTCAGGTTTAGCCTAAACCGGCTCAGTTATGGTTGAGGTGCAAACACACCCTCCATTTCTGCTACCTGTATGATCCCTTCTCTTTTCCAGTGGTTATAATCAGTCTGACAGAGAGAGGTATCCCAATCCTTGTGGTTTTTAGTATAACAATGACCATCAGTGGGACCTTTTATGGGGTGCCTTGAGACGACATTGTTGTAAATAAGCGACGTCTAACTAAATAATCTGAACTGAAACTATCTGTGTAGTTATGCTGCTCTAGGCTTAGGCTGCTGGAGGACATAAGGACCACTTTCACCCTCTTCGCTACACTCTCACACTACTCTCCAATTTTGCATTATTTGCTGTTATTTCAGCTTTTAACTTTGTTCTCTCTTTTCTCTTCCTAAAAGCTACACCTGGCCTGATTCTGTGTCTACCTGTGACACCTTTCTGGAGAGGGGCATCATCCGAGCTTCTGCTGGCAACAACTTAATGCTCACCCTCTACCGATGATCCACATGGCCCTGTCTTTTAGTGTTTAACCCTTTCTCTCTCCTAGACATGGCTACTGGCTGAGCTTTTATTGTGACTAACTCTATGTGCTCTCTTTCAGACTCTAACCTTGAAAACTTGCTCAGAGTTTATCAGTTCTTTCTTTCTAGGTGAAACGACTAAAGGAGCTACATCCACTAACATTTACTTTTCCTTCCCATAGAAAGTACTCCTGGATCAGTGCTTCTTTGTTCTCGTTGTGTCTCTGCTCTGTTCTCTCTAACCCCCAGTCGGTCGTGGCAGATGGCCGCTCACACTGAGCCTGGTTCTGCTGGAGGTTTCTTCCTGTTAAAAGGGAGTTTTTCCTCTCCACTGTCGCTACATACATGCTCAGTATGAGGGATTGCTGCAAAGTCAACGCCAGTGACTGTCCACTGTCTCTACATGCTCATCCAGGAGGAGTGAATGCTGCAAGTCACTGACTGGATGCAATCTGCTGGGTTTCCTTTCCTTAGACAGAAAAACCTTTTCATCCAATTTGAATAAATCACTGAATCTGACTGCACTGTTCAATGGTTAGGATTATTTGTAATGTATGTACCTGACTTTTGTGAAGTGCCTTGAGACAACATGTGTTGTGAATTGGCGCTATATAAATAAAACTGAATTGAATTGAATTGAATTGAATTGAATTTAACTTTTTATGCTTCACTCCTTTCAAGCAAGTGAGAGTACTTGTAAGACACATACTTATGGACAGACCTGTAAAAATATAAAAATGTTTACATTTTGTTCTGGTCCCCTTATTATTCTTTTCTTATCAACAGAGAATGTTGCATGTTTTCAACAGTGGACTTTCTCCCCACTGTTCTAACACAGCAAACAGCTGCTGAGTGTTCAAAACATATCCCCACTTTAATGACCGTTGCTGCGTGTGTGCTTGTGTGTGATTGGGGGGGATTCATCCCTTTTATATCCCCAGCTTAGCTGGCCTGGAGCACAACAATGGTTGTATTGAAGGGCCTGTTGCCCCACGTGGCTTGGCATGGACAGAGTTTTATGTAAGTGTTTGGGAATTATGTTGAGGATTTTTTGGAGGAGGGGATAGACCTTGAGCTCTGCAGCTGTCGCCTGGCACGCTCCTGCCTTAGAGAAAACCGACAGCTAACACCAGTTCCAAGTGTCCTGCTGTGGCCAATAGTGGGGGCCTCTGTCATCCCTGGGCAACTGGATGGGCACAATGGGTGGTGGACCAATGACCACAACAACATCTCCTGAGCTTAGGATCCTCCTGTCAAACTTCTGAGCTTCAGGTCATCCAAATGGGCCATGCTTTTATTGCCTGCTACACTGGAACGTGTCACACTTTGAGTGTTAGGGTGTTTAATACTGTAGGGTGTCTAATACTATATGTGAAAGGTTGTGAAAGCTGAGCTTCAAGTACCTTACATTTTAGGACATCCTCAGCTCTCAGAAAAACATGGCTAGACATTAGGACATTGTCCTCAGACAAAAAAATTCAGTTATCATGGAACTGACCATCAGATCTGGATCAGGTCCATTCAGACCAAGCGACATCAAGCAAAAAGACTTAGACAAAACACCATTAGAAAAAAGAAAGAACCTTTGTCCCTTTTTTAGATCCTTAGGTCTTAACAGGTATTACAATAAATGTAGTGGTATTGTCAATCCAGAATGCATTGTTGCTTTTATGTTTGATGCAGTGAGAAATCAAAATCTATATTTCACAACCTTTCTATTTATGTCAACCATCACATAAACACCTTTCTTAACCAAGCCCAGACTTTAACAAGGGTCTCGGGCCCTGACTCCAATGTTTAAGGACCCTGGGTTGGGGAAATTGCCCTCTGTGTTAAACCACAAATACACTGTGTTTAACTACATTCTTTCAGGTTCCATGTCACTTGCCACACCATTTGTTTTTCAGTTAAGGGCTGTGTTACTGATTCAACAAAAAGAAAGTCAATGGGAAAGAACGTCATCCATGGGAGATTTGAAAGGCCAAAACAACTGATGAAACATTTTGATTATTACTAAGACTCCAAGATATTTTGCAGACTGATAAAACAAAACGGAATCTTTGGAAGGTGTGCTTCCCGTTACATCAGGTGTAAAACTAAAATAACATTTCAGGAAAAGACCAGCAGACCAACAGCAAAGCATAGGGATTGTAGTGTGAAGATCTGGGGCTGTTTTGAGGCTGCAGGACCTGGATGGCTCACTTTAATTGATTGAACCATGAATTCTGCTCTGTACTAGAAAATCTACAAGGAGAATGTCTGGCCAGTTTGAGTATTTAAGCTCAAGGGCACATTATGATTAAACAAAAAAGAAATCTGAAACAAAGTAACAAAAAAAGTGACTTTTTTTTAAATAGTCGTGTGAAATGTGGGGTAAGCCCTGGATAGGTTGGTAGTTTGTAATACAGAAGTATGGTAAAACGTAGTTTCAATAATTTACACCAATGGCCCTCCAGCTAATGTCATTTTTATTTAAAGGGGACATATCATGCAAAATTCACTTATTAAGCCCTTAAATACATTTTGTTGTTAACTTGGAGTCTGTAGGAATGCCGAAAAGAATTTATGTATGCCTACGCTGAAAGACAATAAGTTTGGTTCGGTTGTTGGGTGTATTAACCCACACAATTTATTACACCGTCCCCCAGCATCAGAACCTCTTGGAAGTGCCCGGTTAAATTTTATTTTTTCATGGAACTGTTCCAACATCATTGGGGAAATTCCTCATTGTTTTGATGAAGCATTTCAAGGACGAGTTCTTCATCAACCTTCTCCAGTATCAAGAAGGATTTGCTGAAACACTTCATCTAATTAAGGGGTCAGTTCCTTCTGTCTATGGTAACGAAGGATGCAGCAAAGCAGTAAGCTGCAAATTACGCAACAATTACAACAAACTTTATTTTAGACATGAATTTATTTTGTGTTGATATGACGTCCTGGACATTGTGTTGATAGCAGTAGCTTCTTCTTATGTTAGAGCTGTGTGCTGCTTTTAGCTCCTTGAGGACAGAACCGTACTGTGTAATTTGAATATTATTATTGCATCATCAGTTTTGCATTGTTTTTGTCTTGTTTCTGTGGTACTAAATAATTGCATCTTTGTTAACAAACTATAAAAATGGCTGAACAGGTTAAAGTGGAGCACTCTTTGACCTGTAGGGGGTGGGGTGTGAAGTCCCTCAACAGCATTTAAACAGACTGCACCAAAACAAGTTGCTCTCAGACGCACCTCAAAACAGGGCTAAAAGAGGAGCCTGTGGAGCTACAATAACAAGCTGTTTAGACCAAATCATTGCAGTTCCACTTTATATAGACCACAACTGAATGATTTAGGTGTGAAAAGGAAGGATTTAAAAGCATATTTCCCCTTTAAACTCTGTATGTGTTCAGAAACTAAGGGTGTTAGCTGGTAGTTTTCCAAAAGCTGTTTATTTTTGTTAACAAGAACATTCAGAAGCTCAGCAGTTCAGGATTGTTGCTGCTTGGCTCTGGATTCATTCTTACACTTTGTGTCTATCTGGGCAATTGTATGTTCTAGAGAACAGGCATGGGCATTGTTTTACCAAAATAAATACAGACTTTACCTATACTGCTGATAGCTAATAGATATATATTAGGGATTTTTAAGTTAAAATACAATTCACAATTGTGTAACTTTGGCTACTTTTCAAACATTATAATCCACTTCCATATACATACATAAAAATGACAAAATTATATTATATTATATGTTTCTAGCTTGACACAAAGTGGTAAAGCTAAAGTCTCATGGCAACAAGAACCTGTTTTTTATATAGGCACTGCAAACATTATCTGAACACTAAAATCCTAAACATATCTAGGAGAAGACCGTAGTGATATGAAAATATCACATTCATCTTAACATGAGTTTCTGTTAGTAAGCATTTAATAATGTACAACTGTTGCATATCTTTAAGGACAGGATTAAGACTTGTGTGAAAACTTTTCAATTACCTCAGGTAAAACCCTCTCCGTGTCAGGTCACAGAGCTGGGCGCAGGTTGGTAGTGTGTTGTGTGGAGTTTCTCTCTCACCTCTTTCCACAGGGTGTGACAGGCAGGAGCAACCTCACAGCTGTTGCTCATCAAAGAGCAATCAGGGAGAGGTCTTAAGCTGCTGGAAACCAGGAGGAGGTGTCAGGTTGTTTGCTCACTTAGAGTGGTAATCAGACCAACAAACCAGCCCAGAATTTTGCTTGTTTTAGCTTCAGCATTCTGATCCTTACCTTGGCTGTGCTTTTTTCCCTCAAGGTTACTGCTCTGGAGACCCTGGCCTGGTCCTGTCTGGTGGATAAATAGTTAAGTGTATTTATCACTGCTCAAAGCTCTCCGTGGTTTCCCTGGACCAGCAAACACAAGGAAAGGGCTCCGAACCCGAGAAACAGCTTCTGTTCAATGCTCTGCCAACACTCACCTTCTGGAAGGAACTCCTCGCAGCTTACTCCAGCCTGCCAAACTCGGTCACTGTGGCCTACTCGCCTCTCTCGGAACATCTTCTTCCCCTCCCACGTAAGCGTCTTCTCAACCCATTGTAAATCCACCATTAACTTACCTCCATAACTCCCTCTCGTCTCTTCAGCAGTGCTTTGACCAGCTGTGGACTGACACCAGCTGATCCAGGAGCAGTCCCTGCCTGACAATGAACTTGTTTGAACTTTCTCTCTGTCTCCATGGTGGTTGCCTGCACTAGAGTCTCCTGGTCCCACACAATTTCACACTCTGATAAGTAGACCTATGCCAAGTCCAGTGGACAAGGAAAGGTGTAGATATGTAATCTGGCAGTAAAACTGACCAACCACTGGTTATAACTAAGGTGGTACATAAATCTGTGTCTGCAGTGTTTTTACTTTGTAATTGTTCACAAGGTTATCGACAGTGGCAGAATCAGAAATGGGATTTGCTTTTTTTTTTTTTAGTTTTGTTACTACATCTTGTGAAAGTTGTAAGCAGTATTTGAACAACACACTTTAATATTCACATGTTTAAAAAGTGAACCTCACTCCTAATGTCTACCATCATTAGTCCTGAATGTTGGCAAAACTAAAGTTGTGGTGGTTTCCATAAACCTGCAGCAACAATTCCTCTTAAAATATTGAATGGTGATGCAGCGAGGTGGTAAGTTTTATATATTCTATTTTGGTTGAGTGACTATTCCGGTTAAGGCGTTGGTCTTTTTTGTTACAGTAGTAATGCTATTGAATTATTTTTGTTTTGGTTATAGCATTTTAATATCTGTATGTTTTGCACATAACTTGTTGAAATATATATAGATGCATTCATATTTAAGGGTTAAGCAATCAGTATCTTAACAAGATGGTGTATTTCTGAAACAGATTGTTCAGGAGGCCTGCATGTGCGCCGCTCTGCGGCGCACATGCAGGCCGCAGAGCAGCGTTGAGTGAGCTGAGATATTGCTGTGGAATCCAAAGACCACTGCCGTATTTCTTGCATTTGACTTGATGTCATGTAGTTTTATTGTGTACACTTATTCTGTTAAGAGATTTGCCACATTTCCTCTGTGGTTGCCTTAAGGTTGTTACAGATATACGTTCTGGTTGACCAAAAGATAAGAGACAAGACAGCTTTGTTTAACCTGTCTTCAGTTGAAAACTAAAAACATACTGCACATTAAGAACCAGTTATTGTGTCCTGTGAGGTGAAATATTTCCTGGGCTACAGTGATATCAGAGGTCGTACATATTTTGGCATTTGGCTTGATAAAGACTTTAATTTTAAACCTGTTACTTACTTAAAGCTGAAATTTACTTTTCTTTTTTTTTTTTGTATAGATTAGAATTATGCTTTTCTTTTTCTTTCCGTGAGTGACACCATTTTTAGTTGCCTGTCTCTTTAGCTAAACCGGACCCCATTTACCGTGCTGCTCTATAAGGTGTATATCACAGACTCACCATTGTGATTTATTTTTTTTTATATAACCTTGCAATCGAGGCACATGACAGGGTCCCACCCTGGAGCCAGGCCTGGGGTCGGGACTCGTCGGAGAGCGTCTGGTGGCCGAGTTGCTCCTCGCGGGACCCGGCCGGGCCAAGCCCGAACGAGAGATGCGAGGCCATCCCCCAGTGGGCCCACCACCTGCAGGGGGAAGCGTGAGGGACCGGTGCAAAGAGGATTGGGTGGCAGATGAAGGTGGAGACCTCAGCGGCCCGATCCCCGGATGCTTAGGCTGGCTCTAGGGACGTGGAATGTTACCTGGCTGGGGGGGAAGGAGCCTGAGCTTGTGCGGGAGGTCGAGAGATATCGACTAGAAATAGTCGGGCTCGCCTCCACGCACAGCGTGGGCTCTCGAACCCATCTCCTTGAGAGGGGCTGGACTCTCTTCTACTCTGGAGTGGCCCACGGGGAGAGGTGGCGGGGCTGGGGTGGGCTTGCTTGTTGCCCTCCAGCTCAGCCGTCTCGTGTTGAGGTTTACCCCGGTTGATGAGAGGGTCGCATCCCTGCGCCTTCGGGTTGGGGATAGGTCTCTGACTGTCGTTTCGGCCTACGGGCCGAGGGGTAGTGCGGAGTACCCGGCCTTTTTGGTGTCCCTGTCGGGGGTGCTGGATAGTGCCCCTCCATTATTCTGCTGGGGGACTTCAACGCCCATGTGGGAAACGACAGTGACACCTGGAGGGGCGTGATCGGGAGGAATGGCCTCCCCGATCTGAATCCAGGTGGTGTTTTGTTATTGGACTTCTGTGCTAGTCACGGCTTGTCCATAATGAACACCAAGTTCAAGCATAAGGTGTCCATCAGTGCACTTGGCACCAGGACACCCTAGGCAGGAGGTCAATGATCGACTTTGTTGTCGTATCATCAGACCTTCGGCCGCATGTTTTGGACACTCGGGTGAAGAGAGGGGCTGAGCTGTCCACTGATCACCACCTGGTGGTGAGTTGGATCCGCTGGAGGAGGAGAAAGCCGGACAGACTTGGCAGGCCCAAGCGCATAGTGAGGGTCTGCTGGGCACGCCTGGCGGAGCCCTCGGCCAGGGATGTATTCAACTCCCACCTCCGGGAGAGCTATGACCAGATTCCGGGGGATGTTGGAGACATAGAGTCCGAGTGGACCATGTTCTCCACATCTATTGTCGATGCTGCTGCCCGTAGCTGCGGCCGTAAGGTCTGCGGTGCCTGTCGTGGCGTCAATCCCAGAACCCAGTGGTGGACACCGGCAGTAAGGGATGCTGTCAAGCTGAAGAAGGAGTCCTATCGGCTGTGGTTGGTTTGTGGGACTCCTGAGGCGGCTGACGGGTACCGTGAGGCCAAGCGTGCTGCGGCCCGGGCTGTGGCAGAGGCAAAAACTCGGGCCTGGGAGGAGTTCGGTGAGGCCATGGAGAAGGACAACCGGTCGGCCTGGAAGCGATTCTGGCAAACCGTCCGGCGCCTCAGGAGGGGGAAGCAGTGCTTCGCCAACACTGTTTATAGTGGGGGTGGGAGGCTGCTGACTTTGAATGCGGACATTATCGGGTGGTGGAAGCAGTACTTCGAGGATCTCCTCAATCCTGCCATCACGCATTCCCTGGTGGAAGCAGAGGCTGGGGACTCGGGGTTGGACTCTTTCATCACCCAGGCTGAAGTCACCGAGGTGGTTAAAAAGCTCCGTGGTGGCAAGGCTTCGGGGGTGGATGAGATCCGCCCTGAGTACCTCAAATCTCTGGATGTTGGAGGGCTGTCATGGTTGACGTGCCTCTTCAACATTGCATGGCGGTCGGGGACAGTGCCTCTGGACTGGCAGACCGGGGTGGTGGTCCCCCCTTCGTGGTCCCCACTACGGGGGGATCACACTCCTTAGCCTCCCTGGTAAGGCCTACACCAGGGTATTGGAGAGGAAAGTCCGGCCGATAGTCGAACCTTGGCTTCAGGAGGAGCAGTGTGGTTTTCGTCCCGGCCGTGGAACACTGGACCAGCTCTATACCCTCTACAGGGTACTGGAGGGCTCATGGGAGTTTGCCCAACCGGTTCACATGTGTTTTGTGGACCTGGAGAAGGCATTCGACTGTCCCTCGTGATGCCTTGTGGGGGGTACTCCAGGAGTATGGAATCGGGGGCCCTTTATTAGGGGCCATCCGGTCCCTGCACGAGCGGAGCAGGAGTTTGGTCCGCATTGCCGGCACTAAGTCGGACCTGTTCCCGGTGCATGTTGGACTCCGGCAGGTGCTGCCCTTTGTCACCGGTCCTGTTCATAACTTTTATGGACAGGATTTCTAGACGCAGCCAAGGGCCGGAGGGGGTCTGGTTTGGGGACCAGTGGATTTCGTCTCTTCTTTTTGCAGATGACGTGGTCCTGCTGGCCCCCTCTAGCCAAGACCTACAGCATGCACTGGGGCGGTTCGCAGCCGAGTGTGAAGCGGCTGGGATGAAGATCAGCTCCTCCAAGTCAGAGGCCATGGTACTCAACTGGAAAAGGGTGGCTTGTCCTCTTCAGGTTGGAGGGGAGTTCCTGCCTCAAGTGGAGGAGTTCAAGTATCTCGGGGTCTTGTTCACGAGTGAGGGAAGAATGGAGCGGGAGATCGACAGACGGATCGGTGCGGCTGCCGCAGTAGTGGGGGCGCTGTGCCGGTCCGTTGTGGTGAAGAGAGAGCTGAGCCGAAAAGCGAAGCTCTCGATTTACCGGTCGGTCTACGTTCCTACCCTCACCTATGGCCATGAACTTTGGGTCATGACCGAAAGAACGAGATCCCGGATACAAGTGGCTGAAATGAGCTTCCTCCGTAGGGTGGCCGGGCACTCCCTTAGAGATAGGGTGAGGAGCTCGGCCATTCGGGAGGGGCTCGGAGTAGAGCTGCTGCTCCTCCACATCGAGAGAAGCCAGTTGAGGTGGCTCGGGCATCTATACCGGTTGCCTGGGAACGCCTTGGGCTCCCCCCGGAGGAGCTGGAGGAGGTGTCTGGGGAGAGGGACGTCTGGGTGTCTCTGCTGAGTCTGCTGCCCCCGCGACCCGGTTCCGGATAAGCGGAAGACGACGAGTACGAGTATATAACCTTGCTGGATTTACCTCACTCAATACTCGTAGAATGAGACACTGGTACACTTTATTCACTGTACTCCAGAAGACACAGTCTTAAAGCCAGTTTAAGAAACCCTTCATGCACACAGTCAGAAAAGATCAGTCTGTCCTATTTTGGCCCATGGTGTTGGAATGATCTGCAGTTCAGGTTGAGGTTGGAGTCTTTTATTTGTTTATCTACTTTTAAACAAAAACTGTCAGAGGTTTTAATTACATCCTGTAACCGTTATGTCTAAGTGTTATTGTAATTAATTTAATACTGCTAGTGTTACTTTGTAAATGTAATGGCTTTTTAATTATATATATGTGACTGGCCGTGGCAAAACCAGGAACAAGTCTACCTGGGGTCGTTTTGAGTTATTTACAGATCCTGAAAGAGTGGAGTCTAAGCTTTCCAATGATGTCAAACTTGTGGAAATCGAAAAAGAATTGTAAAAGATATGACCATCTGAATGTCTGCACTCGCCAGACTACTTTTCTGAGAAATCAGCTTTGAAAGATTCGTTGTTTTCTCTCCCTGAAAGCAGGGCGGTGACAAAAGCTACTAATTTGAATAACTTTGAATAGCCCACCTCCCCCAACTGTTTGTCAACAGAAGCTCCAACTGACTGCAACAGACATCTGTCACTGAACTCATAGTAGTATTTTTCTATGTAAAGATAATTTACAGGACTGCATTTCAATTTATCATTATATTATTTAATGCTGCAAATTGCATCATGACTGCAACCTAATGTCTCCATTTTGGTGATTGGTTTGGTTTCCTCTTGTTTTTAGATAAGTCTAGGTTTGAAATCCTATCTCACAGCAATTAGCAAAATATCAGGGTAATATGGATGTGTTCTTCTTAATATGTAATATGAAATGTCCAAAGATTATTGTAGCATGCAGAAATATTGTTTATCAGTCTTCATTTTATGTGTGCAGGTACGAATAGAGCTATGGGCTAATAGCTTACACCTTTTGAATACATGTGTTGTGATTATTAATCTGACAATATTATTTAATATTTAATATTAATATTTTAATATTTTATCAAATAATATTTCGGTCTGTTAAGGGTTGTCCTGTGAATACCAGCCCAGTAAGGCGATTGTATTAGGACAAAGTTGAAAGGTGTGAGCCAAGCTCTGACATTATTGAACAGCATAACTCTGCACACACATGGAATGAATTCACACAATCTTAAAATACAAGAATTTATTAACAAAAATAAGTCAACTCAAAGTCAAACATATTTCAACCAACAAACTCTTTACTTTGCTAAAACAATCCAACTAAACTACCAAGCAGAATTAAAGAATAGGGAAGACTAATGGGCTATGTACAATATAAACAAGTTGATTAAAGATGATTGAAAATCATGACCAAAAGAGTGATGCAACATTACCATGCAATGTTATTTATGTCTGAGAACCAAGGATTATCTTGAAGAATCTGGAAATGAAGTTAAGTTAGTCTTGGAACCAACTTAGGCAATAATCAACAAACCTTTAGACAACCATTCACAATGCAAGATCAGATAAAATATTATTTTAATAAAATAATGTTTTAAAGAATGATCTGCTGAATAAAACCAACCTTCTGGATGACTAATTCTCAACGATGTCTCATTAGCTGCCTTTATTTATTGAAATAATATTTAAAGAAATATTATTAAAGGTAATGGTAAATTATTTAAGGAAATATCTTTGAAAAGAGCCAAATCTTCCTGGAGAAATGGGGCTTAATGGTGTTTACTTAGTTATCAAATGTAGTAAAATGATGTTAGGGACATTATTTACTGGATTGAAAACTAAACCGTTCTGGGTAAATACTCTTCAGCAACAAGCACGCGCCCTAGGCTGTTAGCAGTTAAGCTAACAAAGGAGGCTGATAGCTTAGCATCCAGAATCAAAACACACACACTTAAAATACCGTCAACAAAAGGGTTAAAATGCATAAGCGCGGACGGCGCGTTATGAGCAACCTTCTGTGTTTAAAATCACCCTTTAAATAAAGTTTGTCTTAACTTTAAAAACACAGAACACAAAGCTGATCACGTGTGCAGATAGCCTGCGAGCACTAAGATAGCAGTTTCACACAAAACCAAACTTCATAAAATGAAAAACGTTTAGATCATTTCATCCTAACTGTTATTTCCCCAAACCTAACCCTCGACCATGTTGAGGAAAAGATGTCCGGGGCGGCGAAGTTTGAAAAAAACGTCCACAGTCAACAAGCGGTTAGCCGGCAAACCTAACGAAGCTGTGGTGGGGGTTTCTGTCGGCCGGAAAAAAACGCACGTTACCGGGATGCGGAGTCGTCCTTCTCTCAGGCAAGGGAAAAACCGCTTCACCCTGGGTTGTAGAGACCGTGTCTCTGCTGGGGATTTTTCTCGAACACCATGTGCGTCTGCAGGGCTCGGAGAGAAAGTCAACAATGCCGGTGCCTTAATTCCCCGTTCGTGAATGAATACCGGATACACAAACAGCAATTCATTCAATACTCAACTTTTGCGTATGATCGGTGATCATATGAGACTCTTGGATCCAGTTTGAAGAGTCGTACTGGAGTTTTAATGTTGAAATCCATGGTCCCAATACATGTTAATCTAGAAGAGGCTGGTGCTGCAGTTACTTAATCTGTTACTTATGTCTGCAAACCTCTTGACTTTAATTGGACCCAAGAAGAGAAATGGGCAATAACTTGACTTTGATCATGTCACAAATGTGATTTTTTTTTTAACAACTTTATACACATTACAAATTTCCAAAATGCCAATGTCACAGTGTCACACCATCATCCTCTTCTGTGTGCTATTCTTTGTTGTGCTTTGTGGTGCTGGGCATGTAATGTCCTTCGCTTCATCGGAACAGAAAGGCCTGATCTTTGAATAAAGATAAATCTGCCTGTCCGTGGCCAGTCTAGGTGCAGGCAGGGCAGGAACACAGACGACAGGGGTAGAACTCCCGGGTCAAACAGGAGCTGAAAGCTAAAAGGCTCTGCGTCATTGTGAGTCCTAGCTAGGACCACACCAGGTCTATTGGCATCAAAGCTGTTAAAAAAGCACAAAAAAGACAATTAAAATTTTGCATGTCTCTTTTTTTGAGAAATACAGACTGTGGAAGTCTGCATAATAGATACCTGAAGTGCTGGTAACTGGATTGGGGGCTTTCTGAAGTAGGGACTCAGGTGTGCCTGCCAGTCAAACGTGTTGACAAAACCCATGCCATCTTCCAGTCCGACCAGCTGGGGGATTTTGAGGCGACTTTCTGGCGAGCTTTTTTTCCACTACCTGTACACAGAAGGACCATAATAGAAATAAGCATTTTAGTTTTCATGCATATGACTGACCTTCTTCTTCGATTTTCTATCAGATGGAATAGACTTACTTTGGCAAATTTTGCAGGTTTGCGCCCCTGGTCCCTTGTATGCTTGTTTGATAAGCCCAAAAGCACAGTCTGGGGAAAATCAAGTCGTTTTTTCACATTGTGAATGGGATACAGTAGATGCTAACCTCGTGTAGCTACGCTACCCCAAAAAATCTTTCGTTGTGAACACTGATCACCCAGTGCAGGGGGGAACAAAAAACACTACCTCAAGCTTAGATTAAAAAAATAAAAACACAAACCCTACTCAAGCCGATTTTAAAATATTTGACTGGTCAGGTTTTTTGTGATTTGTCCGCTTCAGTACATGATTTAAAAATATTTTTTTAAAAAAGTTATCAAACTCACCCCATAAGAAACTGAAAGGTTTTTCCGGCAGACTTCGATGCCCCCGATGGAATACGTTTTCCTGGCGTGTTTTTTTTCCGTGGTGTCTTCTTGGTGGATGTGGTCATTGCTGAAGTTTCTAGCGTATGCGGTTTGCTTCAAGATGTCCGATTATACTCATGTCCTGCCACTCCCTTTTGCTGCTAAAGAATCCATCCGTAATTTGTACATGATCTCTGGAGAAAGTTTGCGGCTACAGGACTGTGTCCCAAGTGAAGAGTTCTCCTTTCTTCTTCCGTAACATTTACAGTCAAAGTTACGTATCTTCTCCATCTCACTGTCTCTGTTTTCCTCAAATGTTGTGATAGCAATAGCTTCTGATATCTTACATTCTAGCTCCTCAGCCACCAGTCCAAAGCTTTCTTCGTCATCCTCGTCTTGGGTTGAAGACAGCTGCAAACTAGGAATGTTCTCCAAAGTAATGCAGTCGCTATCATCTTCCTTTTCATCTCCTTCTCCGAAGTCTCCATTGAGACCCGAGTGTTATTGTGCTCTCGTCTGTTTTCTGCCAGTAGTTTTTTGAGCTCTTTGAGAAGCATGCCATTGTCAGCCATGTCATCGCTGGCTTAGTTGCCTGTTGTTGTATCTTTCTTTTCCTTTATCTGTCATTCTCAAAATGCTGTGAGCAGGTTGGCTGTGCTGGTTTCTCTTTCACTTTTTCAACAGAGTGCGACTGGCAAGCCTACCACTACTGCAGTTTGTTGGCCTAATCAGGAGGTGCTTAAGTCGAACAGAAATCCCTGAAGGAGATGCCAGATTGATTGCTCGTAGCATGTTAATCAGGCCAGGTCTTTGCTGACTGTTCTTTTTAAAACCCCCTGATCGCTGATCAAATCTTTGCCTTCCTCACTTCCAGGATCCTGTTCTGAGCCATTTCCAGGCATACCTGGCCCCCTGGTTGGCTTTCTCTGTCCCTGGATTCTCGGAGTAGCCCTCCTTTGGCCACTGCATTGGATTCTCCCCGCTGCTTCACTGCTCCTCCAAGAGTTTAGCCCATCTATTATCATCTCACCTCCCTGTGCACCCTCTGCACACTGATGCCTCTCCGATGTGCCTCCACCCTGGAAAGAACAAGCAGAAAAGCTTTCTTTTAAATTTCCAATCTTCGCCACCTGCCAATCCCAGACTCTTTGAGTAGCCCATGGATCTCCATTCTCATCGGCAAACAGTAAGCAGCTCTCTTCCTCCTGCTAAAAACTCATACTCAGCATCATCTCAACGTCACATTAATCACTCACCTTCTCCTCCTCTGTGTCTGGTCCAATTCCCGTGTAAAAGCCTGAGACCATCTACCTTGTTTTCAATAAAATCCTTAAAACTGTTCTGTGTCTCTATAATTGTTGCCAGCATTAGAACCGAGCAACCAAAAAACCATGACATTATCACATCTTTTTTCATGGCGCCTTCACCCGTTTTCCCCAAAGAAGCCGTTAGATGACTTTTGGAGAACTGTGGTTTTCTACTAACTGTTGTTTAGTTAAGTAAGTTGGGCATTCAACATACGGTTCTGCAGAGCACGAAACTTACACTGCTGCCTCCTGCATCTCCCAATGGGAAGTCTGATACAAGACTTTTTTTTTACCAATTTGAGTAATGAACTGAACTTCACTGCATTGCTATGATTAAAGTTTATAATTTAAAAAAAAAGTTAAATTCAATTCAGTTTTATTTATATAGCGCCAATTCACAACACATGTCGTCTCAAGGCACTTCACAAAGGGTTTGGAATGGTGTTGGGTTGTTGGGGAGGTTAGAATAAACTACTGAGTGTTAGAGTTTGGCCATTTTAGAATGGGCTATGTGTAGGGGTACTAAGTAAAATAATACACTGATAATCTAGAGCCCCCTGGTGGCCATTGATTTACTAAAAATCACAAGCATTGGGGGTACCTCTCTCTGTCAGACTGATTATAACCATTGGAAAAGAAAAGGGGTCGCACAGGTAGCAGAAATGCCTCGGGATGGCATTTGTTGGGAAGTGCTCTATCTAAGTAAACTGAATTGCAATAAATCCTAGTTTTAGTTTGATTCAATTCAATTCAGTTTATTTATATAGCGCCAATTCACAACACATGTTGTCTCAAGGCACTTCACAAAAGTCAGGTACATACATTCCAATTAATCTTAATCATTGAACAGTGCAGCCAGATTCTGTTATTTATTCAAATTGGATAAAAAGTTTTTCTATCTAAGGGAAAGGAAAACCCAGCAGATTGCATCCAGTCAGTGACTTGCAGCATTCCCTCCTGGATGAAACATGTAGAGACAGTGGACAGTCACTGGCGTTGACTTTGCAGCAATCCCTCATACTGAGCATGCATGTGGGCACAGTGGAGGGGGAAAAACCCCCTTTTTAACAGGAAGAAACCCCCAGAAAGAACAGGCTCAGTGTGAGCGGGCCATCTGCCAGCGACCGACTGGGGTTTTTAAAGAGAGAACAGAGCAGAGACACAAAGAGAACCCCCAAAGAAGCCCTTTAGTGTTTTTCAACTAGAAAAAAGGGAAACAGATAAACTCTGAGCCATTTTTCAAGTTTAGAGTCTGAAGAGAGCACAGAGAGTTAGTCACAGAAAAAGCTCAGTCAGTAGTTTTTGCCCAAGGAGAGAGAAAGGGTTAAAAACTGAAAGACAGGGCTAGGGGGATCATCGGAAAGGGGGGTGAGCACCAAGCTGTTGCCAGCAGAAGCTTGGAGGATTTCCCCTCTCCAAAAGGTGTTACAGGTAGACACAGAGTCAGGCCAAGGGTAGCTTCTAGGAAGAAAAAAAGGAGAGAGAACAAAGTTAAAAAGCTGAGATAACAGCAAATAACAAAATTGAAGAGTAGCGTGAGAAAGTAAGGAAGGGGGGAAAAAAGTGGTCATTATGTCCTCCAGCAGCCTAAGCCTATAGCAGCATAACTACAGAGATAGCTCAGGAAAATAACCTAAGGCCACTCTAACTAAAAAGCTTTATCAAAAAAGGAAAGTTTTAAAACCTAGCCTTAAAAGTAGACAGTTTGTCCATCTAGAGCCCACTGATGGCCATTGTTATACTAAAAACCCAACGATTGGGGATACCTCTCTCTGTCAGATTGACCATAACCATTGGAAAAAAGAGAGGGGTTCATACAGGTAGCAGAAATGGAGGGGTTTTTTTGCACCCAACCATAACTGGGGGTTTTGGGCAAACCTGACCCCCCTTTACTCCACCCCCAACAAGGGGAGAAAAAAGACGGAGCTAAAATAAGGAAGATAGCTCAGGAAACCTAAGCCACTCTAACTATAAGCCTTTAAAAAAAAAGGAAAGTTTTAAGCCTAGCCTTTAAAGTAGACAGGGTGTCCCGCCTCACGGAGTAAAATGGGGGCTGGTTTTCCACAGGAGAGGAGCCTGATAACTAAAGGATCTGCCTCCCATTCTACTTCTAGAGACTCTAGGAAAACCACCAGTAAACCTGCAGTCTGAGAACGAAGTGCTCTTTTTAGGAACGTATGGGGAAAAACAGATCTCTGATGTATGATGGAGCTAAATCATTAAGGGCTTTTTATGTGAGGAGGAGAATTTTAAAAATTCTATTTTTGGATTAACAAAGGGAGCCAATGAAGGGAAGCTAAAGTAGGGGAAATATGATCTCCTTTTTAAAAATTTTCATCAGAACTCTTGCTGCAGCATTTTGAATCAGCTGAAGGGTTTAACTGCATTTTGTGGACATCCTGAAAAATAAAGAATTTAAAAAATGTCCAGCCTTGAAGTAAAAAATTGCATGGACTAGTTTTTTTCAGCGTCACTCCGGACAGGATTTTTCTAAAATTTTTGGCAATGTTCCCCGGAGATGAAAAAAAGGGAAAACCTAGAAAAACCGTTTTAATATGGGATTTTAAATGACATGTCCTGGTCAAAAAAAAACACCAAGGTTTTTACTTTATTATCGGGGGTCAATTTAATGCCATCCAGGTTAAGTGATTGACTAAGCAGTTTCTTTTTTAAAGACCCCGGTCCAAAGACGACAACTTCTGTCTTGTCTGAATTTAGAAGCAAAAAATTTAAAGTCATCCAATTTTTTTATGTCTTCAAGACATGACTTGTAGTCTATCTAACTGGTTGGGCTCATCAGGATTTATGGATAAGTAAAGCTGAGTATCATCAGTGAAAACAGTGAAAATTTATTCTATGCTGCCTGATAATTTTACCTATTGGAAGCATATAATAGTAAAGAGAATTTTGGCCCAAGTACTGAACCCTGTGGTACTCCACAATTAACCCTAGAGTTTAAAGATGATTTACTTTTTACATGAACAAACTGGAATCTGTCAGACAAATAAGATTTAAACCAGGCCTAGCGCTTTTCCCCCCTGATCCCTACAGCAATATTCCCCCTTTTCTAAGAGAATATTTTTGATCGACTGTATCAAATGCAGCCGGGAGTCTAAAACAGAACCAGTACAGACACAATTCCATTATCTGAGGCAATAAGAATATCATTAGTGACTTTCAGCAGAGCTTTTTCAGTGCTATGATGGGGTCGGAAGCCTGACTGAAACTCTTCAAAACCCGGGTCATTGCTGTGTAAATTCCCCAAAACTTGTTTGATTAGCAACTTTTTTCTCAAGAATTTTTAGATTAAAACTAAAAAATTGGATATAGGTCTGTAATTTTTCCAAGTCATCTCGATCAAGTGAAGGTTTTTTAAAAGGGTTTTGATTACAGCTCCCTTTAAAAACCCTGTGGAAACATATCCATTTTACTAAAGATAGATTAATCAATTTTAAAATGGGGCTGGTAATCAAGGAAACACTTCCTTAAAAAATTTTTGGGTTGGGTATTGGGTCTAACATACAATTTTTGAAGGTTTAGATGAAGCTAATTTTTTCTGATAACCTCTGGAAGCTCCACAGGATCAAAACAGTCCAAACACAGATCAGGTTCTACAGTTACTTCCAATGTTGTCTCACTTGTTGAGGATGAAGTAATCATCTCTGGGAGTATGTCCCAAAGATTTTCTTCTTAATAGAATCAATTTTTTTTTGGAAGAATCCCATAAAGTCATGACTGCTGAGAGCTAAGGGAATGGAGGCTCAACAGAGCTATGACTCTGTGTATGTTTAGCAACTGTATTAAAGAAAACCTAGGATTATTCTTGTTCTCTTCTATTAAGGATAAAAAAAGCCCGTCTAGCTTGGTGAAAAGGTCTTTTTATACAACAGCAGGCTATTTTCCAGATTAAGTAGGACCTTCTAGGGTGTAAAAGGCCATTTTTCGCTCCAATTTTCTAAAAATTTGGGGCTTTAAAAGGTACGCAGATCTGAATTAAAACCCGGGGCCCCCCCCCCTATGAATAATTTCCCCTTTTTTTTAAGGGGGCTGCATTGTCTAATGCACCACGCAATGATGAAGTAACACTCTGAACAAGAGAATCAATTTGTGAAGGGGGGAAAAAACAAAATTATTGCCCTCCACTCTGTTTTTCTGTGATAATGAGGAAATTAAAAGTGGAACAGATTCTTTAAAGGTTGTTACAGCATTGTCTGATAATGATCTACTATAATGAAATTTTCTTTCAGGTGTGGAGTACTCGGTTAAATTAAACTCAAAGGTTATTAAAAAATGTCAGACAGCACAGGGTTGTGAGAAATATTGTTATGTCTTTACCCTCAATGCCATATGTCAGCACAAGGTCCAGAGAATGAAGACAAACGTGGTAGGTTTTGTTAATGTTTTGAGTAAAGCCAATTGAGTCTAAGATACCATTAAAGGCTATATTTAAGCTATCACTTTCAGTGTCAACATGAATGTTAAAATCCCCCACTATAATAACCTTATCTGTATTTAACACTAAATCAGATAAAAGGTCTGAAAACTGATCTAAAAATTGAGCGTAAGGACCTGGTGGACGGTACAAAACAACAAACAGAAGTGGTTTTAGTGCTTTGCAATTTGGATGAGGAAAACTAAGGATTAAATATTCAAAAGAGTTGTAGCAATTGATTGGTCTGGGACTAATCAATAAATCAGACTGAAAGATGGTTGCTACTCCTCCTCCTCGTCCAGTATTTCGAGGAATGTGAAAATTTAAATAATTAGTAGGAGTTGACTCATTTATAGTAACATAATCCTCTTGCTGCAGCCAGGTTTCTGTGATGCAAAATAAATCAATCTGATTGTCACAAATCAGGTCACTAACTAGCAAAGTCTTTGAAGAGAGAGATCTTATGTTCAGTAAGCCACATTTAATTGTTTTATGTTTATTTTTAGTCTGAGTTGTGTTTATTTTTATTAGATTTTCCTGATTTCCGCTTTTTAGATAATTTTTTAATCTATTCAATTTTGGCCGTGGGCGAGACACTGTCTTAATAGGGTAATGGGTGGGTAGCAGTACAGAAGCTGCAGAGAGGAGTGTTAAACTACGACCCTGCTTCCTGGTCTGAACCCTGGGTTGTCAGAGGTTTTGGAGAACTAATAAATTCGGCCAGATTCCTAGAAAGAAGAGCTGCTCCATCCAAAGTGGGATGGATGCCGTCTCTCCGGATCAGACCAGGTTTTCCCCAAAATGTTTGCCAATTATCAATGTAGCCTGCATTGTTTTCTGGACACCACCTAGACAGCCAGCGGTTGAACGACAGCATGCGGCTAAACATGTCGTCACTGGTTTAATCGGGGAGGGGACCAGAGAAAATTACGGAGTCCGACATTGTTTTGGCAAACTTACACACCGAAGCAACACTAACTTTAGTGACCTCCGATTGACGTAACCGGGTGTCATTACCGCCAGTGTGAATAACAATCTTACTGTATTTACGCTTATCCTTAGCCAGCAGTTTCAGGTAGGATTTGATGTCGCCCGTTCTGGCCCCTGGCAGACATTTGACTATGGTTGCTGGTGTCTCTAGTGCCACGTTTCTGACTATGGAGCTACCAATTACCAGAGTTGGCTTCTCAGCGGGTGTGTCGCTGAGCGGGGAAAATCTATTAGAAACGCAGACGGGTTGGTGGTGACCTGTGGGCTGAGATCTAGAACTATGCTTCCTGCGTACCGTCACCCAGCCGGCCTGAGATCCCGGCTGCACGGGGTCTGCCGGAGGACTGCTACGGGGAGCTACCCTCGGTGGCTCCGCGCTGGCTAAGGGGAAATGGCTTAAGAGTGTCATGAATGATTGTGCCTTGAATGATTGTGCCTTGTACATTTTTTTTCTGTAAAGCATGTTGTTAGGCTGAGATTAAGGTAACTCATTTAGGAGAATATACAAAGACTGAGACAGATTGAAGATTTGGTATATACAGTATGTTGTCTTGAAAATAGATTTTTTTCTTTTAAGTTAGGAGAAAACCATGGCTCTATTTAATTAGTTTTTCCAAAGAGAAGGTGTAAAATAAAAACGCATGAAGCTCTCCTCTTAGGAGGTAGTAAAAGTTTGAAGCCTGGTCTTGTGCAGGGTTTTAATATACCAAGAGATACACACACATGCAAGTACTGCACAGCCTAATCCCTGTAAAACTGCAGTTTTAGTGCAAGTCACAATGCAGCTGTCTATTGCTGGAAGAATGGAGAAAATGTACAGCTGCTGGAACAAATGTCTCAAACCAAAGAAAGCAAAAACCAAGCTGGACTCCGGAACCTCAATACTTCAAATAGTTTATTAACCACACAGACACTGACACATGTACAACATGAACATGCACAAGCTAGAGCATGAATGAAGCAGCATTATGTGGTTTTCAGACCGAACGCAGCATGTGCTGAACTCATCGTGTAGGTTGGCAGTGAAACCTTTATTCCACAGCAGAGTTTTTATAGAGTGCAGAGTTTTCCACCAGAGGATAATGGCCAATTTGATGTTCAAAGCTACAGTTCTATCAGCTAAAATAGAAAAGCTAAAAACAATAGAATTATCCCTGCAAGATAGAGAGACTACAAACCAGATTAAACAGATAAGACTGTGATCCAGAGAGCAGTGTGGAGCTTGTGAAGAAGCTCTGTTTATGTATCAACAGACTACTTTTACGTAGTCAGGAGCAGTTTCAGAGATATCATGTTACTTGCAGTAACCGTCACAGTGCGCCGCAGTCAGAATCCAGCTAAGTTCAACTCTGAAGGCAGAGCTTCATGTTGTGATGGTGCTTTGCTCGCTGCATCATAAAAGGTTTGTGGTGTCTATGCATGAGAAATAAACTGATTTCAGAGCGTAGTAGCAGCAGTGACACTTTGAGCCCGAACGCCCCTTTAACTCATTGTTGACTAATTTTCCCAACTTCACCTCAAGCCACCACACAACCAGCTTGGAAATTCTTGTGATACATATTCTACAGCTGCCACTGATCACAATGGAAGCATTTCCCAGCCATCTAGTGGTCGGATTTATACTCAAATATGGCCAATTTGCATATGTGGCAGCAAAGTGAGAGGTCAGCGTGTCTTTATTAAAACCAACAACACCACAATGTGAATGTCACCAGAAAAGTTTTTTCCCCCATCTAAAGCTGATGACCTTACTCACTCTAATCCTCGCCTTAAGTGCTACAGACCAAGTCAAGTCAAGTCAAGTTTATTTATATAGCGCTTTCAGCAACAAGGTACTCAAAGCGCTGTACACGAGGAAAAACATTACAATGATACAGAAAATCAAACACAGAAAAACAAATCAAATGACATTAATAATCCTTGGGGGTTTACTGGTAAGAGCTGGTTCTAATCCAATCTTTCTAATAGAGGTAATTAGCTCATTAAGTCCTCTGTGGTAAGGAATTCATCCTGTGCTAGAAGAAAGATGATAATATTAATCCTTGAGGTCGCTGGTATGAGGCAGCTGTGGTCCCATCATTCAAATAGTAACAGTCATGGGCGCTCACTGAAGTCTAAGTAAAGAAGCTGGGTCACTAGTAGGTCCAAACTTTTTAAATACTAATAATGTTTGGCTTTTACTGGTATGAAATTGTTGTAATACAATCCTTCTAAGAAATCTAAAAATCTATGAATCCTTCTAGGAAATCTAAAAATCTCTGATCATTGGTGTAAAAACAGCTGCAGTAAAATTTTCAAATACTAATAATAATTAGCTTTTGGTGGTAATCTTTCTGAGAAATCTGAAAATCTATGAAAAGTAATGAAATCACACATTTAGGGGAAGTAAGATAGGAAGAAAAAAAAATCATATTTCAGACTGTATTCTGACCAGAATACAGTCTGAAATAGTACAAAAAACCTCAGCAGGGGTAAGCAACACACTCATCAGTAAAGATTTAGCAAGCGTACGGTGGAATCTTGAGGGTGCGAATATATAAGTCTGCGTGTGTTTGCAAGAATTAGACTGTCAACACTGATTGAAGCGCCATTGTCCTTGAGAAGAGAGGTGGAAGTTTTATCAATCGGCCGCATAGTCCTTTCAGCACACAGCTGGTAGGGGAGTGCTGGGGAAGAGTGTCATGTTTATATAGCATCCAGGAGATATTTTGTCGATAGCTAGTTAGGAGAAGTTACCAAGGTCACGTTGGGGCGCCGGATTTAGAAAAACAATAAATGTTGTGGTTCAGGCAGTTGTGAATTTCCAACTAACTTAAGAGTTTTACTGGTATGTCTCAATTGTGAATCCAAATAGCCAAATTTCTGGTATTTTCCGCAGATCTGGAGCGTACAACTTCTCCAAGATTATATCCTTTAGCCTCTGAGTCCAACCGCTGCCAGGCTGCGATTCTAGAATCGTGTCCAGCTTGCGATTCTGCTCTCTTAACATTTCAGTCTGTCTTGATCGCTCTACAGACTCAATCCAACATCGCAGGCAGCTTTGGAATGCTTTGAACCACGTTTTGCGAATCACTCGATAAGCCAGGTAACCACCAACTCCAAAAAGCAGAAATCCTGTTATCAAAAGTCCAAATATGTACAAATCTTCTACGTCCGTGACCAACATTGTAGTCAGGCACAGAATCTTCCAATGCTGCCAAGAATCCATTTGGTATCCAGAGAAGAACATCCCATCTGGACAAGAGGGTCTCCTTTACCCTGTCTTCCCGTCGAAAAAAAATTTGATCAATTACGCTGAGAGTCCAGCTGACCAAATCCATAATTTACAAGTTTGGAGGATATGCAAAGCCAGGCTCTGAGAAAAATACAGACAAAAAGCAGAAGCAGGGATCAGCAGGGAGGAAGGGAGAGAAAACGCGTGTCTTCCACCGAGAGCAAGAGAAAAGTGACCAAAGTTGTCGGCTAACCAATTCTTCCTCCTACCACACCTTTACTAATAAATTTATAATGTATTGATCAAAACACATTAGAGTGTGTCCTCTTTTATAGTGTGACATTCAAATAACAGTATTTTAAAAGGAATTTCAAATACATTGGACAAAAAAAAAATCCAATTCCCTTTTCAGTCAAATCCCATGTTCTTTCAGAATAAATGATGTCCAGGAATAAGGAGTGAAAAGCCAAAAAAAAGCCAAATAAAAAATGTTTTATTAATAAAGTACTAAATCAAAGCAAAATCAGCAAAACTGATCAATTCAAATGACATACAGACCCAGTCCAAGAGAAATAAACTTCAAAAACTCAAATCAAAACAAATATATTGCCCCCTTTTAAAACAAGTTACCACAAATGCCTTCATCCAGGTCACCAGATAGAAGGAAATACTGAACCAGGATCAGTATTACAGACACATGCAGTCCAGGTGTGCCAATTGACAAATAAAGCAGCTTCTCTTCCGACTTGATGCTCTTCTCCAGATGAGCAGAGTTATGTCAGTTGCTCTTACCTACCGCCAAAAGCTGCAGGAGCGTTGTGACCTCAAAAGCTCAGAGGAAATCCGTACCTAAATTACAAACACGCACCGTTGGATGTAACACCTACACATAATGGCTTTGATTCCTGTCTAACTTAAGAGTTCAAAACAACAGTGACTTTTGGCTTTGGTGTAAACTTTGTATGAGTTGAGATTAAAGGTGGAGCAATGGACTGGTTCCATTCTGATCTTAACAGAGCGTTCAGTATTAATATTGTTCATTTTCTGTCCAAATTAGCCCCTCTCTCCTGCAGCAATCCTCAGCGTTCAATCCTTGGTCCTCTTCATTTTTCTTGTTTACATCTTTTTCCACTACTACGTGCTGAGTTACCCAGGAATCCAGGGTGACAATCTGAGCAGTGGGGATGTTTTGGTTTGTTGGAGGGCGAACAGGTCTTTCCAGAGGGAGATGCTGACAAAGGAGGCTTGGGTGTGCAGGACATGGAAACAATGATCCAGATGGTAATTGATCTGCTGAACTGAGCCAGAGTGCTGGAGCTTTTTGACGAATGGAAAACTGCCCTCAAGACTCCCATAGGACACTTTGAATACCTAGTCATGCCATTTTGACTCTGTAATGCCCCTTCAGTTTTTCAAGCACTAATAAACAATGTACTCCGTGATTTTCTGAATTTCTTTGTTTTTGTATACCTTGATGACATATTAATCTTCTCCAGGAACCTGTCTGAACACAATGTACCGTATATGTCAAATCAGAAAATGTGAGTTCCACCACTCAGCAGTCACTTTCCTGGGCTACATCTTCGAGAGCGGACAGGTATGTGCAGACCCCGTCAAAATCAAAGCAGTCACCGAATGGAGTCCCCCTGAAACAAGAAAAAAGTTACAACGATTCCTGGGTTTTGCCAATTTTTACAGAAGATTCATTCACAACCACAGGACCTCTCACATCACTCACCTCAACCAAGACACTTTTCACCTGGACACCAGAAGCGGAACAAGCCTTTCAACAACTATAATATATGTTCTCTAAAGCACCCATCTTAGTACAGCCCGACCCCCAGAAACAGTTAATCCTGGAGGTTGATGCTTCAGATACGGGGGTTGGTGCTGTACTTTCCCAGCGATCAGATTCTAATAAGCTTCATACATGCTGCTTTTTCTCCCATTGTCTCAACCCCCCCAGAGCGGAACTATGACATGGGGGACCGGGAGCTCCTTGCCATCAAACTTGCACTAGAGGAGTGGTGACATTGGTTGGAGGGTGCTGAACATCAAGTACTGGTATGGACTGACCACAAGAACCTGTCCTACTTGCAATCTGCCAAACATTTGAATCACAGACAGTCACGATGGTCCCTTTCTTCTCCCAGTTCAACCTGTCCATCTCCTATCATCCCGGATCCAAGAATATCAAACCTGATGCCCTTTCTCGATAGTTTTCCCCGGATGACGACACTGCTGAACCTTTAACCATTCTACCCCCAAGTTGTGTCATTGTTTTTGTAACCTGGGAGATTGAGGACATCATTACCCATGCTCTTCAGAAAGAACCTGATCCAAGACCTCCTCCACAGGCTACCATCTATGTCCCATCTTCTGCCCGTTCTCAAGTTGTTCACTGGTTTCATACATCCAGATTCACTTGCCATCCTGGTTCCAGTCGGACCATCGCTCTCATCTCCTGTAACTTCTGGTGGCCATCCATTCACAAAGACATCAGAGAATACATCCAAGCCTGTTCCAACTGTGATCGCCACAAGACCAATAATCAACCACAAGCTAGATTGCGCCAATCCCTCGCCATACCCAAACGCCCCTGGTCTCATATCGCCCTCAAATTCATCACAGGATTGTCTACATCTCAAGGTATGACCACCATTCTTACTGTTATTGACTATTTCTCCAAAGCCTGCCATCTAATCTTTTTAAGAAAATTACTTTCAGCTCTCCAAACCGCCAAGCTCCTTGTGAAACATGTCTTCCGCCTCCATGGGATCCCTGTTGACGTTCTGTCTGACTGTGGTCCTACGCGCTCGTCTCAGGTTTGGAAACATTTTTGCTCAGCTTTTGGTTCAAAAGTCAGTCTCACCTCTGGTTATCATCCCCAATCAAACGGTCAGACAGAGCGTCTCAACCAAGAAATAGAAGCCACTCTCCGATGCCTGACCTCTTCCAACCCATCCGACCGGAACCAGGTTCTTCCATTGACTGAATAGGCCCCAACTCACAGGTGTCTACTGCCACTGGTTACTGTCCTTTTGAAGTCTCCCTAGGTTACCAGCCACCCCTCTTTCCATCTGATGAAAAGGAGATCTCAGTCACATCCATCAATCATCAAATCCATTGCAAAATCAATGTCAAAGAAACTTTCCCCAGATACATCGACCCTTTTAAGATCCAATCCATCATCAGTCCCACCACTGTCCGTCCTCAGCTGCCTCCCAGTTTTAGAATTCATCCCACATTCCATGTCTCCCAGATTAAACCGGTCCATTCCGGCACCATTGCGTTCTTCATTACCCTCTGGATTTCATCAACGCTGTGGAACAAACATTCATTCACCGGACTCCCCACTGTCAACAACCCCATCGACCACTCACCTTCCCCCTGTCGGACCAGCACACATCATCTAGTAAGCTCCTTTTTTCTCCCCTTCTCTGTTCTCTGGATTCCCCCTCTCACCAGTGTCTCTCTTTCAGAGCTCCTGGTTCCCCACATCGCTGTTTCCCTCCGGACCAGACTCTCTGCTGCACAGTACCCATTGCATTCAAAAATATCATTTAACTAATTCCAATTTTCCAGTTTTCCTGCATGTGGAGAGCATTTTCTGATAGATTAAGTTTTCAAGGAAACCCAATCAGAGGCAGTGCTCAGTTTATACACAAACCACAAATGCACACAGTAGCAGATGTAGGCTGCAACAGTGGCGGGTCTGGAGGATAAGATTGTGTTTTCAAAGTAGAAGTACAGAGTACCCCAAAAAACAAAACAAAAACATTATAGGTACTGCTGCCATACAACTAACAACAAACAAAAATAGACCGAATAAAAGTAAGAAAAATAATTAAAAGTGTTGCTTCAGATTACCTTATAGATAGGAAGCATAAAGGATAGTTTTGTTTTTTTTACATTTGGTTTGGATTTTCATCAAAAGTTGTTTTAATATAAGTTTTTATTCAAGTATCATGACAACTGTCACTTGTTCTAGGGATTGCCTATACAGTATATGTCAACAGCTTGTTTTCATTTTATTGTCTGCAGTTCATGTTAGAGTTTAATGCATATCTGCTGTTCTGAATAGACCATCTTCACCGCCACTGTAAGTATAGAACATCCAGACTCGTACTCGTACTCGTCGTTTTCCGCTTTATCCGGGACCGGGTCGCGGGGGCAGCAGACTCAGCAGAGACACTCAGAAGTCCCTCTCCATAGACACCTCCTCCAGCTCCGCCGGGGGGAGCCCAAGGCGTTCCCAGGCCAGCTGAGAGACATAGTCCCCCGAGCGTGTCCTGGGCCGTCCCCTGTGCCTCCTCCCAGTGGACGTGCCTGGAACACCTCCCAAGGAAGGCGTCCAGGAGGCATTTGGTATAGATGCCCGAGCCACCTCAACTGGCTCCTCTCAATGTGGAGAGCAGCGGCTATACTCGAGTCCCTCTCGGATGGCTAGCTCCTCACCCTATCTCTAAGGAAGTGTCCAGCTGCCCTACTGAGGAAGCTCATTTCGGCCGCTTGTATCCGGGATCTCGTTCTTTTGGTCATGACCCGAAGTTCATGGCCATAGGTGAGGGTAGGAACATAGACCGACCAGTAAATTGAGAGCTTCGCTTTTCGGCTCAGCTCTCTCTTCACCACGTCATCTGTAAAAAGAAGAGACGAAATCCACTGGCCCCAAACCAGACCCCCTCCGGCCCTTGGCTGAGCCTAGAAATCCTGTCCATAAAAGTTATGAACAGGACCGGTGACAAAGAGCAGCCTTGCCAGAGTCCAACATGCACCGGGAACAAGTCCGACTTAGTGCCGGCAATGCGGACCAAACTGATGAAAGAGTCTAACCCCGAGTCCCCAGCCTCTGCTTCCACCAGGAAATGTGTGATGGCAGGATTGAGGAGATCCTCGAAGTACTCCTTCCACCGCCCGATAATGTCCCTAGTCGGGGTCAGCAGCCTCCCATCCCCACTGTAAACAGTGTTGGTGAAGCACTGCTTCCCCCTCCTGAGGCACCAGACGGTTTGCCAGAATCGCTTCGAGGCCAACCAGTAGTCCTTCTCCATGACCTCACCGAACTCCTCCCAGGCCCGAGTTTTTGCCTGTACCACAGCCTGGGCCGTGGCACGCTTGGCCCCACGGTACCCATCAGCCACCTCAGAAGTCCCACAAGCCAACCACAGCCGATAGGACTCTTTCTTCAGCTTGACAGCGTCCCTTACTGCCGGTGTCCACCACCAGGTTTGGGGATTGCCACCGCGACAGGCACCGCAGACATTACGGCCGCAGCTACGGGCAGCATCGACAATAGATGCGGAGAACATGGTCCACCCCTGGAATCTGGTCAAAGCTCTCCTGGCTGCTTTATTTATTATTAGAGGCTTAATTACAGTAAACTAAAATGTTTTATTGTGCTCCTCTGTTTATATGTTTAACAGTTGTGTAAAAACTGAATGTGTTTGGTTTGTCTAGCTCTCTAATTTACATTATTTATTCATTCGGGTTTGAATATCTCAATACTTCCATATGATGAAAGGAGTCCTACAAATTCAAATTCTGATCGCAATAAAATATTTAATACACATATAAATGGTGTTGTGTTCTATATTATAGTTTTCCCTAGATTTGAATCAACTGTATATATTCACCTGCCACTTTATTGGGTACACCTGTCCAACTGCTCGTTAATGCAAATTTCTAATCAACCAATCACATGGCAGCAACTCAATGCATTTAGGCATGTAGACATGGTCAAGACGATCTGCTGCAGTTCAAACCGAGCATCAGAATGGGGAAGAAAGGTGATTTAAGTGACTTTTAACGTGGCATGGTTGTTTATGCCAGACAGGCTGGTCTGAGTATTTCAGAAACTGCTGATCTACTGGGATTTTCACACTCTACCATCTATAGGGTTTACAGAAAATGGTCCAAAAAAGAGAAAAAATCCAGTGAGCGGCAGTTCTGTGGGCACAAATGCCTTGTTGATGCCAGAGGTCAGAGGAGAATGGCCAGACTGGTTCAAGCTGATAGAAAAGCAACAGTAACTCAAATAACCACTCGCTACAACCAAGGCATGCAGAAGAGCATCTCAATCCAATAGAGTACCTTTGGGATGTGGTGGAATGGGAGAGTTATATCATGGATGTGCAGCTGACATGGATCTGCAGCATCTGTGTGATGCTATCATGTCAATATGGACCAAACTCTCTGAGGAATGTTTCCAGGCAGTTCTGAAGGCAGAAGGGGGTCCAACCCGGTACTAGCAAGGTGTACCTAATAAAGTGGCCGGTGAGTGTATCTCCATGCTTACTATTTGAAGTACATCATAGTACACTGAACTGTAAAAGCTGGGTGAGATTCTTGCTAATATTCCGCCCTACAATTCGGCTATTTTTTGCTTTTTTTTTTTTATTTAAGCACCTTCCCCTTTAGTAGTCAACTGCCCGGCCCTGCTTGTGTATCTGTCAACGGATGAAAGGTCGATATTTGTTTTTGTGCAGAATTATCCATTTAAGTTTTATTTCACTGTGTAAGTGATTATGATAACTGATTAAAAATTTGTATCAAAAATTATAATCAAAAATCATAATTCAGAAGAAATAAATTCTAACCAAAAATCATTTCTTATGAATAGACATAAGAGATAAACTCTGGTGAAGTGATTGTTGGGCTCAGAGCACAGTAATTATAATTAGTTAATTATCATTAGTGATAATTATTATTAATTATTATTATTATTAGTGATTAATAATTGATAATTATTAACCAAAACCACACCAAATGTCACTGTGTTACCAACCGTTTCACTAGATGGTGGGATTCTAACCTTCTCTTGACAGATAATCACTCTTACACAAAATAAACACAAATGCTGTTTCTTTATCTTTGTGAAACTTTATTAAAACAATAGTTCCTGTCAGGGTTTGTGTAGCTGAGGACCCCGGAATGCAGACGAGCAGGCAGCATGACGGTAAGTAAAATGATTTAATTAACAAAACTTACTACAGACGGTGAAGGCAAAAACAGACATGGGCAGACTTGCAAGACAGGCTTGGCACGATCAAAGGACAAGACATGAACAGAGAGAGTGATCCCTTTAATGTTTCGCGAGGAATGAACAGATGTGAAAATATGGAGCAAAAACCAGGGAAACGAGGGGACTGAATGCTAGGTGCAGGTGAACCAAATGAAGATGACTGAAGACAGGAGAGAACAAAACAGGGCTGGAGCAAACAGAAAGTCTTGAATGCAAACTTAAAAAAACTAGTAAACCATGAAACTTGAAAGCATAACCAGATCCAAAAAACCTAACCTGACAAAACATGAACTAGAAGACAAAAACTAAAGCATGACCAGGAAAATAACAAAAGCATGATTCAAAACCTATCAATAATAATAATAAGAAGAAGAACCCAAAAACACCCACAAATCAGGACAGTTCCTCTTCCAATCCACTTTTCTGGTCAACAACTTTTAACTAATTAAACATGCATCATTCTACAAAAGGGGCAAATTACTAACTAAAAATAATAATAATAAAAAAAGAAGATATATACGCACTAAGGGCCTGATCTTTAAAAGGTTTGCGTGTACAAAACAGCACGCAAACCTGTTTGCATCAGCAAAGCTGACCTACAAACGAGGTGCTAATCGGATTGTGTGTGCAAAATCAGTGGAACTGCGGGCGCAAACTTTTTAACCTCTCTGCCTTCATGAATATGATAAATAATACATATGACAATGACCCAAACGCGCATATTCATGGTAGGAGGATATTCAAATGTCATCCCTTACCACTAACAATGCGATTTTAAAAGCCTGAAAGGGTTTGCGGGCTCAATTTATGTGTTTGGATTTAGCACGTTTGCAATGCAGGTACTAACTGGGACGCAAAAATGTCTGCTGTCACTTTGGCCAGAAGGAGGCGTAAATAGAATCACAGATGACGGATGAGAGATCAGTCAAACACGTTGTAAATCGTTAAAATATTGGCAACACAACCAAAACGAATTTAGTAAAATCATTGGAAAATCATTTATTTTTATGTACATAAATTTTCGATTTAATTTTTTTGCAGGACAGTTATGTGACGCTGTTTTAAAATTAGCAAAGCTATGACATACAGATTCCCAACTCCTACAACAATCTATTTTTATGTTGCTAATATTACGTTCAGGCTTAAATATTGTGGCTGTTTATGAAACTCCGAACACTTCAAACATATACTCTCAAAAAAACAAAAGAACCCGGTGAGTCTCGGAAAAGAATAAAAGGGAGACAAATTAATTAACAGACACATTTGTCTTTTATATGTTTAATATTGATTTGCCAAATTGTTACTCGTCGAGCAAGAAAAGAGAAATAATCTTGTTAGGACAGATGACAAACCTGCTGTGAGTGGCACAACAAAAGTTAACTAACTGTAACAGTCCAGAAAAGTAAGGGCTGAACGGAACAGAAGGAAAAAATCAACAACTGGATTATTTATAATAATTCAGTGTAACAATCCCTGCATATTTCTAGCAACACAGCAGAGGATCTGTTTGCTTTTCCTCTTGTTCCAGCGAGTAGAACACACAATTTCCTAATTTAAAGCGAGCGGTCTGCACCTGTTGGACCTGCTATACATTGCAGATGCAATCTTTGAATATCACACACAACACGCCCACTCTTTGCACGTGCAATTTATTTATAGTACACACAAATTAGCACCCATTATTTGGGATCTTTGAAGATCAGGCCCTGAGAGTCTATGAAGATCAAACCAGTAGTTTATGGACAAATGAGAATAACACAACAATTTGGATTAACTTGGAAAGTGGAACAGAACCACTACACGGTGAAGCTTTCTTCTGTTGATGCATCTTGATGGCAGCTGCCAGCCAGTAGAACGGTAGCGCCATGCCCCAAACGCAGAGTATCTAGCAGCCAGCCCCTTAGGCACTAACAGCTGATAGCCCTAAATCTCGAACAAAGAGTTGTAAAACTCTGAGGCGGGAGCTCAGTGGAAAAACCCCAAGGATAATAAAATGATGGAACCATGGAATGGCCAGGCCCTGAGGCCCAGACCACAGACTGCAGTCTGCTTCAAATGAAAAACTTCTAAAAGTGCAACTTTAACTCCTGGCTGATTGGCGATCAGCAGGACAAAACCACACCCAAACTTTGTTGAGTGCAACCGTGCTTCACAGTTATCGGTATTCAGACAGCAAATCAAAACATTTCAGCATAAAAACTTCAATCAATATTGTATGCAACAAGTTATTACCTTGGATTAACAAATGGTGATACTAATTCACCTTAACTATGCCTCACCCTGATCCTTGGAAATAAAACCTCTGTGGGTTTAACCTGCGCCTGGGTCGAATCTGACAGTCTTCGATCTGGATATGGATCTTCTGACCTTCTTGCATCAGGCAGATTTCAAGCTTTCAAGCTCTTCTGGGAATGGCCAGTGTAGGGAAAAGTCAACCTGCCCACAAGCTTCTATTTCTCCAGAAATCTGCCTCTGACTGTAATCTCGGGACACTACGGCAGGAAATGGTGGCTAAAGGTTTGCGCGGGTTTTTATAAACTGTGGTGACGTTGGAGCTGCGATGTCTGTTGCAACGCATGATGAGCTGTGATGCATGCTGGGAGGTGTAGTAGCAGCTAGCCTCGGGTCAAAATAGATACAACTCACATTTGAATTGTTTTTGACAAAACAGGATAGGTAGAATGGGTGAACTATGCCTTCTTGGTCAGAGTTTGTTGTATTAAACTTTGCCCGTATGTAATGTTTATTTTAAAATGAAATAAAAAATGTAATATCAAACACAGGGTTATCATCCATGTATAGTGGTATTTTTTTGATTAGGTGGGAATGATTTAAAAGCCTTTTTTTGTCACAGATATGGGGTTTAAAATGGCCACTCCATCTTGAAAACCAGGGGAAAAGCTGATGGTGATTTATCTGTTTCAAACTTTGAAAATTGTGAGGTTTTCTAGTTTTAAAATAAATTTGCCCCTTTATGAGACTCTTCTATCATAGTGGTTTATTTTAGTTTAGTTATTTAGGTTTAGATTTATTTACATGTTTAGGTCGATAAAATAGAATTATTATCTCACGGTCCTTAAGACAAACAGGTCCTATTCAAAATTATATAAAATTTAATTCTGTCAAAAATTTATTCAAATCAATCCTAATTTTTATCATATTAATGGATATTGTCAGAGATGGGTGATGAGTTAAGTCTTTTTTAGGTAATTGTGTGGCTGTGACTGCAAGTAGAATATGAATAGTAGGAAGGAATAACTTCTTTTTAACAGTGTTGGACTTGGATAAAGGGCTGAACGATGCCATTATGCCTTAAAAAAAAAAACTTGACTTATTTTAAGACCAGAGAATGAGACCTTAGGTCTCTGTATATTGTGGGGCTGTCTTGGAGAAGGGGGACCTGAGGGTTTGTTCCAACTAAAGCGGGCTCACACTTCTCAGCCTCCCCAAGAAGGCCTATGCCAGGATGTTGAAGAGGACAGTCCGCCAGATAGTCAAACCTCAGCTTAAGGAGGAGCAATGCGGTTTTTGTACCATGTAATGTAAAGATTTTTGCTTACATTACAAGGTAATGTTTGGCAAATATAAAATAGTGCCTTCAGTCTGAGGCTTCTTTAGATTTTTCAGTTTCAAGAATATTTCTTGGTATTTCACCACAACTACTTTTTGATGAGAAAGTGCTGTACACATCCTATTCTTGTAGTGAAAAATCAGCATTCTGGCTATAATCTGGACTATTTATTGAAATAATCATCTTCACACATTTTATTACTGAAAATGTGTATGGAGAGAAAATTACACAGCCAAGCCTAGGTCATGCTGAGACTGAAATAGCTATAAAGTCATTCATTAAACTAGCAAGCCAAGGGTCAGCAATGAGTTGGCAGCTGATGAAACTGATTAGCCAAATCCAAGGGTCTCTGCTAAATGCAAGAATGCCTTGGAATGTACTGGTCTCAAATGTTGTGTTAAAAAAGGACCTGAGGGTGCCATTTGTGAAACATTATGATAAAGCAATTATTATTAAACCTGAATAAAGAGCACTGTCATTGCAAACTAAAATTAAACTGAACTAAAATGAAAGAAGGAACTTTGCACATACAGTATGTCAAAAAAGGCACAGGGGAAAGAATAAGTACACATACAGTACATTGTGTTAGATGGAGGGCGGCTGTAAATATGCTTTTACATATGGTGCAGAGACAATTAGGACACACAATCAAGCATTCACACCCTCACACCAAGGGTATTCATAGAAAGGCCCTTTTTGCCGTTTCGGTTTAGATTATGTTTTGCTGTTTCTTCTTTAAGGGAAATGACAGAAACTAAACAGTAACAGTACTTCTATCTGTACACTCAGTAGTCCAACTACAAAGTAAGAAATTTTTTTGGGGAGTATAATTAATGGATTACTCTCTAGATGCAGAGTAATATATGCAGAGTACAAAATGAAAGAGCAGCATTTTTCTTTTATTAAGTTTATTAGACTTGAAAATAATCAGAAATTAGAAAGCCCCTTGACTTTATTGATGATCAAATTTGAATTTAGTTGTGACCATAAGAATCTGAACAAAATCACATCTGATTTCTAGGATTTCCAGCAATAGCAATAAGCATGGACGGCATTTGGTTATTACAATAAACCACATACATGATTACTCAAGTTTGGTATTACTGTTGATAATGTTGGACATTGATAAAATGTTCATTCAGTGCACTGCAAAAAATAAGTATTTTAGATTAATTAGGCCTGGTGGTGGATTTATGACAATTCTTTTCAAAATGGATGTAGTCAGTTACATTTCAGCTTGTCCTGTGATGCTAACACAGAAAAGAAAATCCTATCAAAATAAACAAGCAAAGGAGATATAAAGAAATGATATGCTTCTTTACTCAGTTTTACCATACATGAGAACTGGCCCTGCCATCCACTTTAATCTGACCTCAGACATGCAGAGTGTGTATATACAACCCTTCTGTCTGGGAATCAATCCAATCTACACACAGACAAAGATGATCCACAGCGCTGAAAGGGATATGTGGTTTGAGCTCAAAACAAAATGAAAACTAAACAAATCACAGCCATCTCCCCATTTTCTCTTTCATTTATATTTACACGTAAGAAAATAAGAGACCTATTAGGGCTGATCTTCGACCATAAATATCAAACAATTTCTAGACCCAGATGGGAAGGATTATGTTGGTTTAAAGTCATTACCATCACATCCTTTCCCTAAGCTTCCAATTCCCCTCAGCTGCATTGTAATACCCTTCCATGGATCATTTTCCCATTTTAAACTCGCTGTTTGCTTATTAATGCCATTGTTTTTCTCTGCAGGGACAGTGTCCTCCACTCATACATGATTTCTGAGCATGATTAATATGATTTAGTCTTAAATGGTTTGAAAGCTTTGAGAACTTGCAGAACAAAGCTACACGATGGCTCTTTGTAGGTGTTGGAAGGATATTGTTTTTCTCATCGCCTACGTCTTTTGAAGTGAGAAAAGACAAATTTCGGGCTGAAAGTGGCTACCAAACGTTGGGCTTATAACAGAGTGTAACCTGAGATTGCAAAGGGGCTTAGGCTTCCCCCAACAGAGTTTTGATATCAATTAGATTTGTGGTCACCTGATACTGCAATGGCCTCAGACTGAACATCTGCACAGGATAATGAGAGGAGGAGAGGGGCCTGCAACTCTGCTGTGCGATGTTGGCACTCCTGGAACACACAAAAAACATCAGTCAGCACTTTTGGAACAGGTCCACACAGCAGCATAGTGCAGAGTCCCAAGTAATGAAAATACACAGCAGACATCTTGACCAGATAAGAGCCAAGGAATTCATAAAAAGAACCATTGGTATGGGTAAAGTAGATGTTATATAAAACTAAATTACTAAAAGTACTTAACAGAAAAACATTAAGGGTGTCTTGACCAAAGGTCAGCTAAATGGCAAGATGTCTGTTGTTTTCCGAACCTTTACCGCATTACAGGACAAGAAATATAGGACATGTTTTTTTATGAAAATCTGATGCAGAAAGTGTGGAGAGTGTAAATCTGCCTTTAAAGTTATTTTCAGAAATACGACTGGAATGAACCTTCTGGAAATAAACTGCTCTGCAGTGAGTTTTCTTGTATTTACTCCAATACCAGAAAGTTCAAACATTATCCAGGAAGTGTACAAAGGTAAGGAGGAGTGAAAGACAAATACAGACAGATAACGCATTCACAAATTCAGAAAAAGAGCAAACTGAAAGCTTTGACCTACTTAAAAACATGGCCAAATTTTTATTTTGCGGCACTAGTGGCCTTTATTTTGTAAGTTGACCAACAGGAAATGAAGTGGAGAGAGCGAGGGGAAGACATGCGGCAAAGGTCACCATGTCACTATTGGCCACTTAGTGTTTTGTATTTGTTTACTTTTCCCAGTTAAGTGTTCATCCATGTCCTCAGATTACTTCTGTTAGTTGTTACTTTCTAGGTTCTTGTCCTTTACATGTTTGTTTATGGTGTCCTTTAGATCTGTTTCCCTGAGTTTTGTTTAGTCTAGTTTCCCTCGGCTAATTAGTTTCATCAGACACTTTTCCCTCTGTTCTCTGCAGCTTGTTTCCACACCTGTTCCATCTTCTTTCAGATTACCTGCCTCACCGTTCCATTGGTCCATACTCCAGCTCCCTCTGTATAACCGATCTGCATACCGATCTGCGTATCGGTGTATGAATGTGTGAGCGTTAGTTAGCGTTAGTAAGTGCGACTGGGTGAATGTGGCTTTAGTGTAAAGCGCTTTGAGCGGTCTGTATGACTGGAAAAGCGCTATATAAGTTCAGTCCATTTACCATTTACCATTTAAAGGCTTACTGGTTTTGATTGTTCCTGCTGGTTCCTTCGTCTAACTACCCCGCCAGTCATCCAGTTAGTTACCCTGTATGTTATCCTGTTTCTACCCTTTTTTATTTCCCAGTCCGTCACCTGTTGGTTAGTCTCCTGTTTGCCTCCTGGACTTTGTCACTGAGGATTCCTGTTTACACCTAGTACTCTGTCTGCCTTCCTGTAAGTCTGTTGGAGCTACTTTCATCATTACACTTCATCTACTCACCTGGTGGCCTCCTCGTCATGCTCTGCGCTCCAGTCCTGCCTCCAAAAACCCCAATGTGACACAACAGGCCGGGACTCAAACTTGTGACAGCTGAGGACTGTAGCCTCTGTACATGAGTCATGGGCTTTACCCCTACACCAATGCCGCGCCCCCGAAAAAAGTACAATACAGAGAACCCAACAAAAAGTTTCTGAAAATGTATTATTTCTGGTACTTTTATGAAGGCTCCATTATTTACAGTCATGGGTAAAAAAGTACACCCTATTTCATTTCTGGAATATTAAATATCGGGAAATAATAGAGTTTTTCATTTTTCAAGCGTTGATAATTACTAAACAAAGATAAGGTTACAGCGAAGAAAAACCTGTCTTGTGGAACCACCTTTACAAGCAATTGCTCGCCCATAGTTGTGAAAGACTTTTGGCCTAATCCTCCTGACTTTAGGGAAGGTGGAGCGGTTTGGCCTCTGCATGGCTTTAATGAGGTACAGCCACAGTTTGTTAATCTTCCGTTGTGGATTGTAACTGGGTCATTGTGACACCATGGCACTTTTCTTTGCCAGACAGATGGCCTTACATTTGACACGAAAATTTTGTGATACCCGGTAATAACCTAATCAAGAGCTTTAAAACTACGCTAGGTAACTTTTGTAAAACTATTTTTTTTTTTTTACATTTTTGTTAAAAGTGTTACTATGTCCTGAGAGTGTAAAATAGATTGTCTGTGAAGAAATCTAGTGCCTCTGGCTCCTCCCAGTGGTCTTACTGCCATGTGCAGAAATAGACCACTCCCGGTCAGAAACAACCAATCAGAGCCAGGAGGAATGTCTTAGCAGTGTCAATCACGCTCGTGTACACGCTGCTCACACTCCTCCCCTGCGCGCGCAAGATTGCTGGTGTGGTGCAGCTGTGCTAATGGCACTGTGCTAATGATTTGAGGACCAGGTTTGTAATCAAAGTATGGGCAGGCCATAGTCAATGTAAAGCATTGTTGTTAAAGTTTCGTTCTTACCAGTGAATGTGCCATAGTTGTTTATTCGCCATCAACGGTGGCCCTGCTTACTAGACTGCTCATTCACGGTAGGCCCTGCTGTGGGGGGAAGGCTTGTAGCTCTTCAGAGAGCAAGGAGGAAGGACCCGTAAGGTGTGCTTGTTGAAACTTTCAGACTAAGTCCACGGTTTTCTCAGAACTCCCTACAGCAGCTTTAACAACCAGCAGCACTTTGCTACTTATTTGCTTATTTATCCTAAGGAAGCAGCAAGGGTGCACTTATATATTCACTTTTTAAAATCTTATTAAACAATGGTGGTGTGGAATGTGTTGTGTGCTTTTGAGATTGAATTTAAATACTTTAAGAACCTGGAAAAACCTATATATTTGTATTATATCCTGATAAGTAAAAACATGGAAATCAAAGAGAATTTAGTATCTTTTTACCATGATTCTACACAATCATAGCAAACTTGGAAAATAAATATGACAATAATTATTAACAATGTAAAGAATCCCCTTACATCAAGAATATGTATCAGCAGACTTATATTCATCTCTTTCTGTTGGCAGGTGTTGTTTTTCCTGCACCATCAGTGTTTCTTGCCGTTCCTTTTTCTGCCCTCTCGACCCCTACTCTGGGGCTGACTGCCCATCTGGAGCAAGGTTCTTCTGGAGGTGACTGATTTTATGTAAAGTGCCCCAGAAAGACATTTGCTTTGTTTTGGTTTGCCCCTAAATTGTTTTGCTAAAGTGACAAAAAATATACTTGCACTTACACATGACTTGTTCCCTACTGCAATACAAGTAAAAGGACATAGTATACAGGGGTTGGACAATGGTTTTAGACCACAATAATTTATTAGTATGGTGTAGGGCCTCCTTTTGCGGCCAATACAGCGTCAATTCGTCTTGGGAATGACATATACAAGTCCTGCACAGTGGTCAGAGGGATTTTAAGCCATTCTTCTTGCAGGATAGTGGCCAGGTCACTACGTGATACTGGTGGAGGAAAACATTTCCTGACTCACTCCTCCAAAACACCCCAAAGTGGCTCAATAACATTTAGATCTGGTGACTGTGCAGGCCATGGGAGATGTTCAACTTCACTTTCGTGTTCATCAAACCAATCTTTCACCAGTCTTGCTGTGTGTATTGGTGCATTGTCATCCTGATACACGACACCGCCTTCAGGATACAATGTTTGAACCATTGGATGCACATGGTCCTCAAGAATGGTTCGGTAGTCCTTGGCAGTGACGCGCCCATCTAGCACAAGTATTGGGCCAAGGGAATGCCATGATATGGCAGTCCAAACCATCACTGATCCACCCCCATGCTTCGCTCTGGGCATGCAACAGTCTGGGTGGTACGCTTCTTTGGGGCTTCTCCACACCATAACTCTCCTGGATGTGGGGAAAACAGTAAAGGTGGACTCATCTGACATTACCCTGGATACCGTGGCTCTTGATACATCACAAAGACTTGCTGTCTTGGTCACAGATGCGCCAGCAAGACGTGCACCAACAATTTGTCCTCGTTTGAACTCTGGTATGTCACCTATAATGTTGTGTGCATTTCAATATTTTGAGCAAAACTGTGCTCTTACCCTGCTAATTGAACCTTCATACTCTGCTCTTACTGGTGCAATGTGCAATCAATGAAGACTGGCTACCAGGCTGGTCCAATTTAGCCATGAAACCTCCCACACTAAAATGACAGGTGTTTCAGTTTCATTGTCCAACCCCTGTATATACACCATTGTAGTATATTTGGTTAATGTCCTGGTCTCTAGAATTACTGTATGTGTGTATCTCAAAAAGCCATCATTTGACATATGAATGTTTCCAGAGGAACTAGTATCATGTCTTTCTTCTAATGCCATGTGGATAAAATACTAAAACCACAACCAAAGCTTCCCAAGCTAGCTTATTGTGGTTGCATTTAGAAAAGCTGCCTGGTGTGGGTTTGTGTGTTCTAATGATATTGTCCTTTTTCCCATGCTCCTTGGGGATGCTGATCCGACCTGTCACCTAATAAATGCCCTCTATGTAATTTCTGAAAACAGTGTGAAAAAAACCCTGCAAAAGTTTCATGTTTCAAAGTCATGTCCTTAGTTCCAGCTGTAGAGACTTTTTCACATTCTAATGTGAGAGAGCACAAGACAAGTTGAAAACATAGGAATATATATATATATATATATATATATATAATATATATATATATGTAATACCAGCGGAAAAAGTGAAACAAAATAAGAATAAAATACTGTACAGTAAAGAAAACAATTACAGCACAAGTAAAAAAAATACTGTACAGTTATTAAAAATAGCATACTCATTTAAAAAATTTTTTTAACAAAGTACAGTGATTTTGAAAATGTACAAAATGTGCATGTATGTTTGAGGATAAAAACGAGACTATTTACAAGAAATGGAAACAGTAATGATTTGCATGTATTAACAACCCGAAAGGTATGCCAACAATACGTAAAATACTTGAAGCATTACATAATTCAGAAAAATTCCCAGACCATAAGGAAAATGTCTTCAAGATGTAAAAGCCGTCCAGATTCCTTCCACTTATCTTAAAGTGTTACTTTAATGTTTTATGAGAAGTGTGTGCAACATTTTGCAATAAATATTTCTTCTGGGTTTGTATTTAACTGTGCATATCTTTGTAAAAATGCACATACTTCAAACTCTACCCAGCTGCTTTTCCTGCTTGTCAAGTGCCACTTGCACTGCATATTAGAAGTAAAATAAATGGAAATGTGCACAACTGGTCAAAATGACAGAACGCTTCCCCTACGTATAGTGTGACATTGTGTGCTTCTTCCAGGAAGCGCTGTTGATGAGGACAGATACTGCAGATGTAAGTTCCCCCAATGATTGTAGAAACAACAATGGTGTTCAAAATTCCACCATTGCCAAGAACTAGTTCTAAATGAGGTTCTGAGTTTAAAGCTGAATCAATTCAAGTCCATAATTCAAATTCACACTTACAGTACAAGTCAAACTAGTTGTCATTCATTCATCGGATTATTTTACTAAATGGCACACACACAACAGTCACAAAACTCTTGGCTTTGAGGGGAAAATGTCCCGGCTCCCATAGTGCTGTTTTTTCTGATGCCAGGGAGCACTGTTACGTTTAAAGTTCTCCAGAAACTTAACCACACTAATGAACATGTTCCTGCAAAAGACTGAGCAGCAAGGACTTGATCACTCTTTTACATCATTGTTATGAAGGAATGTTGGCTTCGAGTTTGTAGCTTACCTTCCATTACAAAACATTTGCTGTTTGTGTTCTGTGACCCCAAACTTGACATTGATTTCTTTGCCTCTCAGCAACCTTATTGTGGTCACCCCCTCCCCTTTTGTCCATGGTGACCCCTTACAACAGCAGGCCTGAATTTACATTCTTCACCAATCCTTTAAGCTCTGCAACCAAGACACTCTCATCCCCTGATCAAAACAGACCTGTTGACACGTCCAGCCAAGTCCCAGTGAACAGTTTGTTCTCTTCAGTTCCTCTAATTGGCCTGTTGAAAGAAAAATGATTGCTCAGAGAGATGAGCATAGGAGTTCAGTGAAAAGGAGTTCAGTGAACTTTCAGTGGTGGTATAAACATGAAGCTGAGCAAACAAAAACAGCTTCATCACCATAAATGTACCCTCTTATGCTACAAAAAAACATTTCTACACAGCCGAAACTTGTCTCTATTAAGTTTGATTTTACTTGAGGAAAAAAAAAACGAAATGGTAAGGGGAAATTATCAGTGTAATGTATGACTTTAAAAAAGAATCACATATCTGTGAAGTAAATTCATCTCAGTGTGGTTCTATCAACTGATGTCAAGCTCTACTGTGGACCTTCTAAGACCTATTGTGTCATTCAAAAACTTAGGTAGGTTGTCAAAAACCATGAGAAATAACAGTGTAATAATGTGTCAAATGTCAATTAATATGAATGTTTATGTTCAAAACCTATAAAACATATAATTTTAATAATCAACCAAAAATGTGCCTACTCTTGGCCTGTTGAGTTTCTGATTAAAATAGAGATAATGATCAATGGCAAAAGAGTTGGACATTAGATTATGAGCAGATAGGTTTCCTGTGGGTAAATGGATCTGGTCTTTCTTGGTCTGGGAAGAGAAGTACTGCTAGGAGAAGTTCAGAAGATGGAGAGGCTGAAGTCACTGTTGTCCAGGTAACTGGATGAGAGGTGTTCCATACAGGTGTGTTTGGAGTGAGGGTAAACTATTGATGGATCATGTTGTACATGCTTGTGGAAGTAAGGTTGAAGGTAAGTATTTCAGATAAAGAAAAAACATAACTCCAAGAGCGCTTGTTTACCAACGCAATAACGGGTGAAGATTAAACACCTTGCGGATCCTTTTGAAGCCTAGCCTAGTGCGACATGATCACAATGGGCTTTTTGGAGAGAATATTGCATATGTTACTAATACAACAACAATAAAATCGGCCTCATATTAAAAAAGGGATTATGTCAAAAAAAGCACATCCCTTTTGGCTCATTTTAATCATGATTTATAAGCAACACATACTTTTCTCACCTCATTTTACCGTTTTATGTAACTCATAAAAGGCTTAAACAAAAATGTAATTCAATGATACACATAAAACATCAAACTAATTTAAACGAGAGGATGTGGAAGAAAGTACATATCAGTACTCCCGTCAACATTGTAGTTGTTGTCTTTAGCTTTAGAAAACATGAATATTATAAGCCATACTGATGCATATATTTACATAATTTTGTTCCAATCTGTTCATCATACACAGCAGATTGATTGCAAGTATATATAGGTAAGTCTGTGTTTTATGACCATCCAGGAGATGGATGGCAGCTCTTGGTGAACATTTGCAGAAAGACACTCCAACCAAGCATGCTGAAAATGTTTCTCTGATATAGCTGCTATGGCTGCTGATTAACCTATCTTAGTTTTCAGAAGAAGGCGAATAAAGCCGATCTTCTTTACACACGTTTAAATAATAAGGCAACAGTGTTTGCTGGATTCCCAGTTCATTAGGTACCAAAAATAATCATAATACTTCAAGAAGCACAGCAGGTTAAAGGGTTCTCAATCTGATTTCTTCTCTAACAATAAGCTTTGATCTTAAGTGTGTACTTACTTTAAAATCTCTCTCACAATTCTTTCTTAAACATAACCAAGACAGCCCAATCTGACAAAGCCAGAAACATTCACAATCATTTGTCATTGTTTGTATTTCCCAATGAGTTAAATAAAGATCCACAGCATCCTGAAATGAAGTCAGTCAGTCAGTCAGTCAGTCATTTTCTACCGCTTATTCCATAGTGGGTCGCCCCCTGAAATGAAGTCTTGGTAAAAAAAAAATAACCATGAGGCATGAGCTGTGACTGGATGTCTAAGGGCTGACTCGTTGTAATCAATTACAGCATACATCTGCTATGTGTTGAACTGCTCGCGTTTCCCAGTCCCAGCACCTGTTATCATTGTGATCACAACTCTCTGAACCCACAGCCTGCTGGAAACCAACTGACTCATAGAAGGCTCTCTGTTGGCTGGACTACTAACGGAGCATACTCACACACAAGCGAACATATCAGCTTACACAGCGGCATGCATGGCAACAGCCAACACACTCCTCTCACCACAGCCTCAAAAACTTTATCAGTTTATTTTCACGTCTCTAACAATTTCACACGTCTTTTTCCATCTCAGGGTAAAAGGCTGGTTGGCCTCATGGAGCACCCCCCAGTGCTGATGCTTCAGTAGGCTCTTCCCTGTTCTTTTCATAGAAAATACATTTTTAAGATCAGATTGCACTGTATAGCACTGCTGCATTTGCAGCAAGTAGGTTCTGGGCTCAAATCTCCAGGGAGTTCGCATGTTAATCCTGTGTATGCATGGGTTTTCTCCACCTTCATCCCACAGTCCAAAAACGTACATGTTAGTTTATTTGGTGTCTCTAAATGATCTTAGAAGTGAGTTTGTGTGTGCATGAATGTTTGTTGTGTGTGTCTCTGTGTTGTCCTGAAATAGGGTTTAGGCAACATGTCATATAAACATTGAAATCCACCATGTTAAAAGATTTAAAATGTTAATTAAGTTACATATACCTGCACACATTAAGTAGCATTAATTTAGTATATAAAAAGTTGCAACTTAATTTTTCATTTGATAAACAGTGATATAATCAGTCTCATTTTTTTAGGCTTAACATGCAAGAAAAAAGCTGGATTCAATGTGAGTATATAAAGGTTATCCAGTACATTTCAATAAGATCAGGGCAAATCTTGCCAGATATATAGAAGAAATGCAAAAATGTCACATTAATGTTGAGGCTGAATATTGTTGAGGCTGAATGATTCGGGCGACATTATAAATAGGCAGTGTTATTGTTATTAAATAACTTTTTTAAATAATCTTCATTTTTAAGCAGCATCACAGACAGACTAACAGTGAAAATAAGTATGTTTTTCAATTTGACCAAAGCACCACCAAAATATACAGGATGGGGCAAACATTTTGCTTTGGCTTGTTTATACTGACATTTTGACTGTTTGCTGACCATCTCAGAGTAGTATGTCCTGCAAGAAGGTTTGAATGCTCAATGAGTAGAGATGCATTATAATTCTAAGAAATGATTCATCATCAAACTTTAGTTTTGGTATTGTGAATTTGCTCAGTAAGGTCTTAATAGACTCCTCTTTAGATTCACTAGATTTCTTTTGAGCTAATATTTGAAATAGAAAATTTGAAGGGATTTGATCATTTTTTAAAAACGTCACACCAAAACACATTTCGTCACCTTTTCTTTTAAACATTACACTGACAAAATTGCCTATTTTCTTGATTTGAGGATTATTATTCTCATTTTACATTTTGTAGGTCAAAATTGTATACATTTTAAAAGCCCTCTTGGTACAATTTCCCTGCACTTCAGGGAAAGTATGAACACATCCACATAAATCACAATATAAGCCCTAAGCCTGTAGGAATAATGTCCTCCAGCGGTTAGGGATGTTAACCGTGGTGCTGATCAATCATTGCCTACGGCAGCAATATGTGACTTCCAGTCTGCATTTTCAGAGTAAGAGTACAAAAGTGCATTTCAACCTTGATTCCCTCTTCCTTTTCATAGTTAGTCTGTATGGATCAAAACAAATTTTCAGTGTTCAAGTTTATTACTGTATTTGTTTAACAGTGATCAAGGCAACTGTGATAAATACTGATAATTTCAAGACAGCAATAACTTGAAATTTAATAAATTAGGACAATTGAGTTATGATCACATGGAATAAAAGGATAAATAAATGAAATTAAAATATTTTAAGTTCAAAGATTTTTGTAAATGATTGCTGAATTGTAACTGCAGTTTTCTGAAAGGGTTTTAAAAGAGAAACCCACTGGTAGAGTTGTCAGACAGTGCATGTAATGTATTAACACACTGGTGCCAGACACTGAGTTGTTTTATTATCGACCTTACAGGAAGACGTTTAATATGCTGCACCAAGGATGGTCCATAGCATTATCCACTGGCTTCTAAAGCAGTGGAAAAGTATTGTCTGAAGTGATGAATCTTGCCTCTATGTCTTGCAATCGAATGGATGAGTTGGCAGTCACCAGAGGAATGGCAATTTCCTGTCTCCATTGTGTCAAGTGTAATGTGCAGGCTACTGGGGATTATACTGTGGGTTTGTATTTCAGGAGCTGAGCCCAGCCTCCTAGTTCCAAAGGGGGCGATTTTTAATGCTTCATATTCAGTCAGTCATTTTCTACCGCTTATCCCATAGTGGGTCGCGGGGGAGCTGGTGCCTATCTCCAGCAGTCTATGGGCGAGAGGCGGGGTACACCCTGGACAGGTCGCCAGTCCATCGCAGGGCAACACACAAACAACCACGCACACACTCATTCATACACCTAAGGGCAATTTAGAGTGACCAATTAACCTAATAGGCATGTCTTTGGACTGTGGGAGGAAGCCGGAGTACCCGGTGAGAACCCACGCATGCACGGGGAGAACATGCAAACTCCATGCAGAAAAACCCGCGGCCGGGAATCGAACCCAGGACCTTCTTGCTGCAAGGCAACAGTGCTACCAATTGCACCACCGTGCAGCCGCTACATATTCATATATTAAATAATTGTATGCTCCCAACTTTAGAATCCTGACTTTAACCCAGCAAAACAGGTTTGGGATGAAAAATAGCTGAGACTGTTGGCCAGACTTTCTCATCCAACATCAGTGTCAGACCTCACAAATGCACTTCTGTAAGAATGGAAACAAAAAATCCTGTAAACTTTACCCTAAACCCTGGGGAGAAGAGTTCAAGCTGTTATAGCTGTAAAAAGAGGGATCACTGTGTAAAGGCAAATTAGGTTTGGCAATACAGTGTACATGAAATATAATGTGACACTGGCCACCTAGAAATTTTACGGTTTGATCCCCCTCTGTGTATTTAAAATTAGTATTGTTGCTGTAATTTTGAACATTTATCTGTCTTGAACAATAATGCAGTTTTTGGTCATGCTAAACCTTTTCTTAAGTGCCACCCTGAAGCTGAGATTTGTCCCTTTAATCTCATAATTAACCTGAGACACTGGTGAAGAAAAAGAAAAAAAAAGAAAATCATCAGTGATATAAAAAGAACTTGTGCTCTTTAGTCTTTTCAAATCGTGTGATATTTATTTAAGACAGGATTTTCATTTTTCATTTCAAGTTAGACCAGTCATATTTTTAAGTCCTCACTGTTTACAAAAAAGAGCTGCAGCCTCTGAATTGCAGAAAAATACCCAAAGAATAGAAGTTGATATACTAAAATCTAATATATTATGAAAAATATAATGTAGAAAAATAAGTCAAAGTAATTAACTATAAAAATATGTTGTCATGTTTATATTTGTCATAATATCAGAACATTATCCAATGTATTTTTTATTACAATTAAAAAAAACATTGCAGCTAGTTTAAAGGATTATAGTACATGAAATATACAGGGAATGTAATGATCCTATTTTTTTCCTATGTTTTATCTTTTACGGTGCGATGTAAACGAACAAGGAAGTCTGACATTCAAACACTAAACCAATGCTGTTATCATTCTGTTATTAATATATATTAAGTTTTAATAGGAGGACTTGAAGGTGTTTCTTTATTCCTCAGCAGAGGTGTCAGGGATGGGGTCATAGGTGGCAGGAGTGCCTGTGAACGGTAGTGGTGGGCTTCATCAGGCAGGGACAGATCAGGTTTTATTTATGAAGCTGGGATCATGGTTGCTGGTACAGACAGGAGAGCAGTTACCTTGCCCATGGGGATAGGAAGTTGGTCATGGGGTCAGAAGTTGAGGGGGTGGGGAAAGCAGTTATAAGGGAGCATGTTTGTGGGCATGAAGGGGGTTGGGGTCAACAGGTGGGACACTGCTACTGAGGAGCCACACCTGCCACGCCTGTCAGTCAGCGTACAGCCACAAGTGTGTGTTTGCAGTGAGAATGCTGTGTGTGGGGGGTGTTTTTGTGAATGAGATGAGAGTTTTAAAGATTTGGATTGAGAAGCCAGACAAATATGCAGGAGAGACAAAACATACGTTTTTCAGTGTGTCATGTATTTCGCTCAGGTTTTTCACTTGTGCTCAGTGCTTCTGTGAGTAGATGAACATGTTTGTGTGCTATAGTGTTACACAGTCACAATAATAATTAGCTAATTCTTCCTAGATTCTATATGTTTAAAAAACTGTGTAAAACAATAAACCTTTATTAATTTCCCAAATTATCTTAACAGCTACAAAAATAAAGAGAATTGTTACAAAACACAAACACTGATGGCCACTACATTTCTCAGTTGATTAATAGATAGCTGAATGTCAGTCTCCCAGTGTTCCTTGCAGCTGATCAATTGGACATTGTACTCCTGTGTGTTTGTGTGTGGACATGCATTTGCTGTGTCAGTGGCAGGTGCAGATAAGACGGCTGGTTGTAATGACAGTTGCAGTTAACTCAAAACAACACATGCAACACGTCCCAAAGACAAAGCTGCTACAGTGTGTGTTCACTGTGTGTTCTCGTTTAAAACTAGTATAGCTTTAACAAAACAGACTACTAATTGAAAGAAAGACAATATTGCAAATTGATTTCAGACGATGTTTTTTTTAAAGCCCCATATTTAAACACTACAGTTTTTATTACCAAAGTGAAGAAAAAGTCATTTTTGGAAATAATTTTACACAACTTTTTTCCATTGAATTTGGGTTTTATTGAATAGGGATTTATAGGGTTGGATAATGGGCTCTCAAATTTACCTTTACTTTAAAAAAAAAAAAGGTTTTGTGAATCACAAAGTGCATTTAAGCATTAAAAACATAGGTTCCAGAATGTTTTTTTTCTCTCTGGAACTCTACTTCTTTTCATCTTCTAGAGTATTTTTGTGTGTTTCTACCTTACTGGGTCATTTCTGTATATTCCATTCCATGATGCTGAGCAGCTCCTCCTCTTTGCAGGAGTACTGCTGCGACGGGGTCATCCCGCCAAAAGGCAAACGAGTGTTTCAAAAAATAAAATCAACCCCGTACATTATTCGAGGAATTTTTATATTAAAAGAGTATAATGTTATTTTGAGCTAGGTAAAAATGTGTAGTTAGAATAGATTATACAGAAACTGCGCTAATCCTGACTCCTGACTGGGCGTAGGAAGAAAAAAGCAGAGCTCTGATCGGGATCACAATTGATTTTCTAAAAAAACAATTGAGGACTATTTTAGAGTTAATCTCTAGAACTGAATTATAATCCTTTATCACGCAAAAAAGTGGTTAAGTCCCCCAAATCATATAAATTAAAACCGCGGATTGTCCCGAGTATGTTTTTCAATTCAAACTTAAAATCAGTGAATGAGCAATTTTGACATTCTGATCTTTAAAACCCGAGTCCAAAACAAAAAACTAAAAAATATCTTTTCTTCCGGTTAAAATGTCTTGGTTTTGATAAGAGCATTGCTCTCTCTCTCGCTCTGTCTCTCTATCTCATTCTCTCTCTCTATCTCTCTCTCGCTCTCTGTCTCTCTCTCTCTCCCTCTCTCTGTCTTCACAGAGATACTGAAAGCCATTCTTTCTTTAATTAATTACTTCCACAAAAGTTGGCTGATTTTAGCAGTTCATCTCAATATAAACAAATGTGTAAAACAATGTGATGTTCAGTGTGGGTGGCTGGGTTGAAATGTAAGCATGTCGTATAATTTAAAGATAACAGAAAATAATAACTGCAGACAAGAATAAACTGGAACGTGACTAAAACAAAATGCTGGGATTATTTAACCAATGACAAATGATTAGCATTGTCTGATTTTGGTCCTGGTTCCTGAAGTGGAAATGGGGGAGAGTGAAAAGCTACCCCAGAAAACTACCATGGTTCCTGAAAAGGTTCCTGCTGTGCAAATGCATCTTTAGACACTCCAGAGACACCTTGCCTTCTCAAATGTAGGATGGGATTATGGAATCCAGGGCGACAATCATAGTCACTGAAACAAATGTAAAAACATGGGAAAAAATGTAATCTGACTGATAAAATGTGTCTTAATTTAGTGCATTATTGTGTTTCTGGAAGAGGGGATGTGTGATGAACTCTGTTTGACGTTGCTTCATCATTGAGGAATGCTCTCTTTGAGGTGATGTTCCTGTGATTCTCGGATAGGGAAACTGCCCTTTGACTGTTTTAAACAGGATATCAAGTAGGTCAGATTTCAGCATTTTTATTTTGAAAGAAAAAGGTTATTTTGTTCAAATGTATCACTTGAAAAGCACACAGTAGTGGCAACTCCTACATCTCCATTATATATGATGGGATGATTTTTATATTTTAACTAGTGGTGCAAGTTAAGGCAACAGTGGTAAGAAACAGGTATTCAGTTGACAAAATAAAATTTGAACTAATAGCAAATATTGATAGAACTCAAATCTGATGAGAATGTGTTTATCTTTTTCCTAGCCACGAGTTATTTCTGCCATTCTGAAAAGTTTAATTTTAAATTATTTATTATTATTTAAATCGAGCTTGGAACCTAGTTTTAAACATGCTAAGGTTTTCTTAAGCCAGGGTCATCAGAAACTAAACATCCAATTGAAAGTGTGGGTTGCATTTCTTTCATGCTGCTATGTTCTTTCAGTGCATTAGTTATAGCAAGGCAGAATTAAAATTCTATCAAATACTGGACTGCTTTACCTCCTAAAGAGAGTTCTGACCTTGCAATCTACACATTCCAATCTATCACGGCAACTACACCACAAAACCTTTTTTGTTGTTTCTGGTTTCTGGTAAATATAATTAGATTTCAGACATCTGTTGTTAAGAGCAAATACTGTAAAAGAATCATCCTATAAACCTGTCTTCTTATATAAAGTACCACTACCAGCTGTAAACCTTTGGCATGAATACATACTAAAATACATACATGCTCCAAGAAATACCTTTTGAGAACTAACTGAGGGTATCTTCCTACTAACAGGACTGAGTTAAAGAATGAACAGTGTTTTTTCTTTCCTCTCTAGAGGGAGCTAGTACAGTTGTGCTGCCTGTGTGTGAAAGCGTGCACGTGTGTCAGTGTGCGTTTTGAAGGCCATGAGAGACCCAAGGGAGTCTCCAATTGCAGGCCTGCAGACTGGCTGGCACCCTCAAAGTAGCTTCTTCATCCTGGAAACAGCTGTTGTCTCTGTGACGACACATTTAGCCAATGAGGATTGGGTGGGGAGTGGAGGGGTCTGGAGTGTTGTCATGTATGTGTGTTGCATGATGTGTGTGTGTGTGTGTGTGTGTGTGTGTCTTGGTATGAAATGATAACACTGAAGTCAGTTACTTAAGGAAATGTGCCAAGATATGCCCAGAAAGAAGCTACAAAACCAGCAGAATTATGAACCAGTGTTTCATGTACTTTCTGAAGACTGGTTTGGGTTTTAATGGCTGCACTGCAGTGTGTGTAATAATCTCAAAGGCCAGTTGGCTCGGTGCAGTAAACACCATTCCTTCAGTCCCACTGTGGCAGAGGAAAAGGTTCTCTATCAATTCAACAACAAGGAAACATAACACTGGATCTGATTCCACACTGGACGTTGGCCATGAAAAGTACCCGCTGGGAGTAGAGTCAGGCCTCTCTAAACCAGCTCACAGGATCTGTGCACAAGGCCTGTTCCTTCCAGAGCTTATTTGTGTGGTTTGATATCCAGCTATAATAATCATCCAAATAGAACACATATAATCTAATGCTGATGTTTTTCTCATCAGTTTTACAGGCCACTCTTGATTTTTAAGACACAAATGATCAGACTCAAGAATGATGTCAAAATGTACGGTTTTTGAGCTGGACCAATGTGCAGATAGGGTCTCAGTAGCAGCATAGTGAGTTTAATGGAAACAAAAAGAAAACCAAAACTTACTGCATGACACGAGGAGATCAGGACTTGGAACATGGACCGAGCAACAGACATGGAACACTGGGAAGTAACAGGCATGAAAAAGGCATGCGGAACAAAACAACGGACATGGAAATGGAAGGATCCAGCAGGGAACAATGAGAACTGATGAGCATACATACAAGGAGCTTAGTTGAGCTACATCGAAACCAGGTGAGTACCATCAACGAAATGCAGAGCAGCTGGCGGAGAATAAAAGTAGGAAACTGAGGGAAGGTGACTAATTAGCATGAATATGGCTGAACTGAGATACACAAAAACTGGGGGGACAAATCTAACACAAAACAAACAGAAAATAACTCTAAATGTTCAACGAACATAAGAATAAGCTAGGAAGCTACCAAAAAAAGAATGAACTAATATTGAAAACACCTAATATTAATGAGCACAGGGAAAAGAAGGCAAGTCCAAAGGATAAGAACATAACAGGATGATCAAAATACACACAAAAAATAACGACCCAAACACCTCTAGATTGTGACAATTGATTTTGTTTATATAAGAAAATGCAATAAAAATGGTAAGGAAGGAAAATATATATTCAATTCAGTTCAATTCAATTCAATTCAATTCTATTCAATTCAGTTTTATTCATATAGCGCCAATTCACAACACATGTTGTCTCAAGGCACTTCACCAAAGTCAGGTACATACATTCCAATTAATCTTAATCATTGAACACTGCAGTCAGATTCAGTTATTTATTCAAATTGGATAAAAAGTTTTTCTATCTAAGGAAACCCAACAGATTGCATCGATTCAGAGATTTGTAGCAGTCACTCCTCCTGGATGAGCATGTAGAGACAGTGGACAGTCACTGGCGTTGACTTTGCAGCAATCCCTCATACTGAGCATGCATGTAGCGACAGTGGAGAGGAAAAACTCCCTTTTAACAGGAAGAAACCTCCAGCAGAACCAGGCTCAGTGTGAACGGCCATCTGCCACGAACGACTGGGGATTAGAGAGAACAGAGCAGAGACACAAAGATAACAAAGAAGCACTGATCCAGGAGTACTTTCTATGGGAAGGAAAAGTGAATGTTAATGGATGTAGCTCCTTTAGTCGTTTCACCTAGAAAGAAGGAACAGATAAACTCTGAGCCAGTTTTCAAGGTTAGAGTCTGAAAGAGAGCACATAGAGGTAGTCACAGTAGAAGCTCAGTCAATTGCCATGTCTAGGAGAGAGAAAGGGTTAAACACTGAAAGACAGGGCCATGTGGATCATTGGTAGAGGGTGAGCATTAAGTTGTTGCCAGCAGAAGCTCGGACGATGCCCCTCTCCAGAAAGGTGTCACAGGTAGACACAGAATCAGGCCAGGTGTAGCTTCTAGGAAGAGAAAAGAGAGAGAACAAAGTTAAAAGCTGAAATAACAGCAAATAATGCAAAATTGTACAGTAGTGTGAGTATGTAGCGAATAGGGTGAAAGTGGTCATTATGTCCTCCAGCAGCCTAAGCCTATAGCAGCATAACTACATAGATAGCTCAGGATAACCTAAGCCACTCTAACTATAAGCTTTATCAAAAAGGAAAGTTTTAAGCCTTGCCTTAAAAGTAGACAGGGTGTCCGCCTCACGGACTAAAACTGGGAGCTGGTTCCACAGGAGAGGAGCCTGATAACTAAAGGCTCTGCCTCCCATTCTACTTCTAGAGACTCTAGGAACCACCAGTAAACCTGCAGTCTGAGAACGAAGTGCTTTGTTAGGAACATATGGAACAATCAGATCTCTGATGTATGATGGAGCTAGATCATTAAGGGCTTTATATGTGAGGAGGAGAATTGTAACTTCTATTCTGGATTTAACAGGGAGCCAATGAAGGGAAGCTAAAGTAGGGGAAATATGATCTCTCTTTTTAATTTTCATCAGAACTCTTGCTGCAGCATTTTGAATCAGCTGAAGGCTTTTAACTGCATTTTGTGGACATCCTGATAGTAACGAATTACAATAGTCCAGCCTTGAAGTAACAAATGCATGGACTAGTTTTTCAGCGTCACTCCTGGATAGGATATTTCTAATTTGGGCAATGTTCCAGAGATGAAAGAAGGAAATCCTAGAAACCTGTTTAACATGGGATTTAAATGACATGTCCTGGTCAAAAATAACACCAAGGTTTTTTACTTTATTGTCGGAGGTCAATTTAATGCCATCCAGGTTAAGTGATTGACTAAGCAGTTTCTTTTTTAAAGACTCCGGTCCAAAGACGACAACTTCTGTCTTGTCTGAATTTAGAAGCAGAAAATTTAAGGTCATCCAAGTTTTTATGTCTTCAAGACATGCTTGTAGTCTATCTAACTGGTTGGGCTCATCAGTATTTATGGATAAGTAAAGCTGAGTATCATCAGTGTAACAGTGAAAATTTATTCTATGCTGCCTGATAATTTTACCTATTGGAAGCATATATATAGTAAAGAGAATTGGCCCAAGTACTGAACCCTGTGGGACTCCACACTTAACCCTGGAGTTTAAAGATGATTTATCATTTACATGAACAAAATGGAATCTGTCAGATAAATAAGATTTAAACCAGCCTAGCGCTGTTCCCCTGATCCCTACAGCATATTCGTGCCTTTCTAAGAGAATATTGTGATCGACTGTATCAAATGCAGCACTGAGATCTAACAGAACCAGTACAGACACAAGTCTGTTATCTGAGGCCATAAGAATATCATTAGTGACTTTCAGCAGAGCTGTTTCAGTGCTATGATGAGCTCTGAAACCTGACTGAAACTCTTCAAACAGGTCATTGCTGTGTAAATGCTCACACATTTGATTAGCAACTATTTTCTCAAGAATTTTAGATAAGAATGGAAGATTGGATATAGGTCTGTAATTTATTAAGTCATCTCGATCAAGTGAAGGTTTCTTAAACAAAGGTTTAATTACAGCTACCTTAAAACCCTGTGGTACATATCCATTTACTAAAGATAGATTAATCATATCTAAAATGGGGCTGGTAATCAGAGGAAACACTTCCTTAAATAATTTGGTTGGGATTGGGTCTAACATACAAGTTGAAGGTTTAGATGAAGCTAATATTTCTGATAACTCAGGAAGCTCCATAGGATCAAAACAGTCCAAACACAGATCAGGTTCTACAGTTACTTCCAATGTTGTCTCACTTGCTGAGGATGAAGTAATCATCTTCGGGGAAATATATCAAAGATTTTCTTTTTAATAGAATCAATTTTAAACCTCAGGTGTAATTGAAATATTTTAAAATGCTTCATATCTTTACAGTGTGGTTTATCAAAGAACAATGTGTAAAGTGTGAATGAAGAGATGCAGTAGTGAGAGGCCATGACATCTGTTCTTCAGGAAGTGACCTACACCTCTGATTATGTTTTGACCTGGGAACTTGTGACCTCCACAGAGGGAAAAGTGCTGATTTAATCAGAGAAAAGCCATGGGAACAACTGAAGTCTTCTTTAGACAGACACCAATACGAAGAGACAGGTGTGAAAGGATGGCGCATCTAATGTTTTGTTCCTGTATGGTTTAAAGGACACACGCGTGCATTTTCCCACATTTGCATGCAAACAACAATGCTTGTTGGGAAAACTGTTTGTGTTCTAAGGAAGCTCTTCAAGAGAATTCTTCCTGACCGGACTTTTCTGTTAAACTGCTGTCCACTAAAAGGAGGCTTTCTCATTGTATTTGATTAAACAGGAAAATATGCGTATAGGAGATGTACAGTAAAATGAACAATACCTCTATACTTATCCCATAGATATGTCTGTCCTGTTTGGTGGAATATTTGTAAGACAGGACAACAGAAGGATCTTGATGCAGGTGAATAGGTAAAAGAAACCTGCAAAAACAAAAGTCCTAGAAAGATATTTCATAAACCATAGAGATCAGGCTTGAAACAGGCTGGAATACAGAGAAATCTGGCAAGGAACGGCAGAAAATGGCTGGGAGGGGATCATGTAATAGTAAATTGTGTGATCAGATACCATAATGGCTTCATTTTCAGTTGACCGTAAACCTTCTCAAAATTCCTGTCTGGTTCCTAAGTGAATATAGAGTGTCATCCACCTTGGCCATCCTGAACCCTAAATTGTTAGTTGATGGAAAAAAAAGGTAATCCACAATGAAGTACAGCATAGTGCAGTACTGGGGGCTGGCAGAATGAATACTTTTTTACGGTGGCCCAGAGGTCTTAGGTCTCAGGCTATATACAAAAGCCACAATGGAAGTGACCCACAGTGGGAGTGACGGTACACCTAAATCTGTGACCCATCAGAATCTGTTGTGTCTAAATCCAGGGGCTGCATCCTTCAAAGGCTGCATTTGTAAACTGATTACGTCACAGCGACAAGATCAAGACTGTCCAAATTCGAAGGCTCCTCCAAATGTGGCCGAGAAATATGTCTTTCTTTTCCCCAGATTTGAAGAACGGATCTGGTGTATCCTATGTGGCCCACCCATTCCCATGATTCATTAAGTGGATTGTTCAAACAGAAGTGGCAATGGTGGAGGAGAGAGTAAGCTGTGAATAAAGTTGGATATGTTACACTTTCTGTAAAACAAAATAAACTTTTACAATGTTTTGCTTGGTTTACAGAGATATTGCTTAATCGGAAAGTGCTTCGACATGTTCGGAGAACAGCCTGCTCGCCTCGCCCGCTGTCAGCTGACCAGGCGATCCAGGTTTGGTAGAGGACTACTGACTCCTGGCACATCGATTTCATTCTCCCGCTGACTTTGTCCAATGAGTGGAAGTTAAACACAGATATAATTCAGTCTGATGATAATTAACTGGTTGGTTAGGTTATTATTAATATGCTCTACAAATAAACTGATTTAAACTTTATTCCTAAAGTTAATATGTTACTGTTTAAGTTTTACAAATAAATTAAACAAAAAGGATTTGTCATCAATGTATTTTATTTATTGTTATATTTTTATATCTGAACATAAAAATTATTCTAAACCTTTAAATGGCGGATTAATGAACGAGAACAAAATAAAAAGATAATAAAACAAGAACATTTAAAATAATATAGTCTTATAAGCCATCAGGAATATGTAAAGAAGTAAATAAAAACCATGTACAGTTATTTACTGTGGAAACAGTGGGATTAACCTTCGGGCTCCATATATTCACAGCTGTCACGGTTGCTAGGCAACAGAAGTCATGCTGCGGTAAGGGTAGGAACAGCCGATCACTTCCTGTCTACGTAGTTTTTGCGGCTATGGAACGACCCGGCCCATTTAGAGCAGTCCTTCGAAGGACGAAGCTACAGATTGTGATGGGTCACAGATTTTGGTGAACACCGGTACCGTCACTTCTGCTGAAGGTCACTTTCGTTGTGGCTTTTGTATTTGTGCTTTGACTTTTGTATTTGGGCTGAGACCTCTGGGGCACCGTAACTTTTAAACATATTTTATTTGATAAAGAAAATCATCTTCTTTCGTATGCATATTCTCTGTCTGATTCAAGCTTAACCCATTTTCTATCTCCTTCCCCTCTGTGGACTCCCTTCTCATGTTCCTAATGATCCTTTTCTTCACAGTCTTTTGTTGAAAACAGGTGAACAAATAAATCACTAGGGACACTGCCAGCCAGTGTGGGCAGGATAAGATTGCAGCCTTGACATGAGAGCAGATTGGCCAATCCTGTTTCATATTATCTTATAACTAAACTATGCCAGTGCACACAGACCACACATCATGAATAAGCTACCAGTTCGGCTATCAAGCTCCTCTACATCTCTTCCAGGACCCAGCCATGCTTCAACCATTGAACCATCACCAGTGCGGTGAGATCTGGGATGAGCTAGGCAGTGGCAAAAACGAATGAACGTAATTATAAGGGAAAACCACCAAGTAGAATCATACTTGCATACTGGACAAATCATTGTTTTCTTAGATTATTAAGCATGCACACATCAATCTCAACTATGAGACACAAATGTAACTTTACATAACCTCAAAACCTATTACATTAAAGGATATCAAGATAAATCAAACAAGAAGGATGTAGAGACAGATGACTGTGTCGCCGATGAGCGATATAGCAAATTTAATCCTGCAATGCTCCAAATAAATGTGAACCACATTTGTTCTCTATTAATGCCATCTACATATTTTAATGTTATTATTATTATTATTATTATTATTATTATAGCTCTGGCATGAATCCCTTCTGGCATCTCACTGAACTTTGACATTACATTATGTATGTGAGAATCTGAATGAGCCAATGACAGAACAAATCTATAGGATATAATGTACTGTAGAGGCAAAACAGACCTGTGCCAAGCTACGCTCTGATGGTGGTGGCAAAAAGGGTCTTATTAGAAGGCAGAAGACAGCAATATTAAGTTATTTCTATTCAGTTATGTCAAACTCTAAAGTTTACATGCTGTCTTAAAGTAATCCCGCTATTGTAATGTGTCCAAAATAAAATAAGAAAACATACACTCACCAGCCACTTTATTAGGTACACCTTGCTAGTACCGGGTTGGACCCCATTTTGCCCTCAAAACTGCCTTAATCCTTCGTGGCATAGATTCAACAAGGTACTGGAAACATTCCTCAGAGAGTTTGGTCCATATTAACATGATAGCATCACACAGATGCTGCAGATTTGTCGGCTGCACATCCATGATGCGAATCTCCCATTCCACCACATCCCAAAGGTGCTCTATTGGATTGAGATCTGGTGACTGGAGGCTATTTGAGTACAGTGAACTCATTGTCATGTTCAAGAAACAAGTGTGAGAAGATTCGTGCTTTATGACATGCCGCGTTATCCTGCTGGAAGTAACCATCAGAAGATGGGTACACTATGGTCATAAAGGGATGGACATGGTCAGCAACAATACTCAGGTAGGCTGTGGCGTTGACACAATGGTCAATTGGTACTAAGGGGCCCAAAGTGTGCCAAGAAAATATCCCCCACACCATTACACCCCCACCACCAGCCTGAACCGTTGATACAAGGCAGGATGGATCCATGCTTTCATGTTGTTGACGCCAAATTCTGACCCTACCATCTGAATGTCGCAGCAGAAACCGAGACTCATCAGACCAGGGAACGTTTTTCCAATCTACTATTGTCCAATTTTAGTGAGCCTGTGTGAATTGTAGCCTCAGTTTCCTGTTCTTAGCTGACAGGAGTGGTACCCAGTGTGTTCTTCTGCTGCTGTAGCCCATCCGCCTCAAGGTTCGACATGTTGTGCGTTCAGAGATGCTCTTCTGCATGCCTTGGTTGTAGCGAGTGGTTATTTGAGTTACTGTTGCCTTTCTATCAGCTTGAACCAGTCTGGCCATTCTCCTCTGACCTCTGACATCAACAAGGCATTTGCGCCCACAGAACTGCCGCTCACTGGATATTTTCTCTTTTTCGGACCATTCACTGTAAACCCTAGAGATGGTAGAGTGTGAAAATCCCAGTAGATCAGCAGTTTCTGAAATACTCAGACCAGCCCGTCTGGCACAAACAACCATGCCACGTTCAAAGTCACTTAAATCACCTTTCTTCCCCATTCTGATGCTCGGTTTGAACTGCAGCAGATCGTCTTGACCATGTCTACATGCCTAAATGTATTGAGTTACTGCCATGTGATTGGCTGATTAGAAATTTGCGCTAACAAGCAGCTGGACAGGTGTACCTAATAAAGTGGCGGTGAGTGTATATTAATGATAAGATTCCTTTTTGCAAATAAGTTTAGAGTTGGCAGTGCTTATCCTGTTTACTTTGACTCCAAATCACTAACCATCACAATTTCACCATGGACGTTTTGAGTTTGCTCAAACAGTCAAGAAATTGCAACACTCACAAGTAACAGGGAGTACACTGTGTACTGGCTGCTCCCAAAGAAGACTTCTCAAAGATACCTGCCAATACCATCCCAATTCCGTCTTATTTTTAATGTTATGATGGGGCCTTGGTCTGAAGTAAGACGGAGGCTGCAGAGTTATTTTTCAAACATTTAGCAGATAGTTTGTTGCTCCTTAAAAGATTTATTGTAGTCTGTATCATCTAAGGAACAGCTGATTTGGCTCGAGAATGGATATTTTACTGTGTAACACTTTTCTTGCTGTTTGTGTATTGGTTTTAGATTAGCTGCATTAATTCCAAACAGTATCATATGTATATTTAATTTCCCTGAGTTCACTGTATACATGTTGAACTCAAGTACAAAATCCCAGGACCAGTAGTAGGACAGAAAAACCAACAACCAAATGTCAGGAGCAGCCGATGATAAAGCTCGCTGTCTTTGGAGTTCTGCATTAAAGTTTAAGGGATGCAGGTCAGTTGAGGGAAACACATTTTGTGTGGTGTCAATCAATACAGTGCCTCTGGATCTTAGCTGCAAAGAAGCAAGAGAATCATTTTTTAATATTATTTAAAAGTACTTTTAGCGTTCAAATCAACTTTTAGAAAGCAGGACAAAGTTAAAACCCCATGAGAAAACCCTTTGCTCACTGCTTCTTGACATTTAAATAAAAATAGTTTCCTCCTCCGTGGTCCAGACTAAGGATAATCATACACTCACAGCTTGGAAGTCTGGAAAAATATGTTTTTGAAAATATAAAGACACACAAACTTATGTATGCTGTACAGTCTAACTGCACAATTATACCAAGATATTTCATAAACTATTGAATCACAGTAACAAGGATTTTTTTCATTCCAACATTCTATCAAAAGAAAAATCCAAATCCCATGCCTGTTTCTTGGCCCTCTTGGTCAGAAAGTCATTTGTCAGTATTAAGGTGGATCATTAGAGGAACCTATGTAGGTGCAGGGCTTAGGATACAACAGTTGAGCAAACATGAGTTGGAGTATCACTTTCAGTCTGGCCATAGCCTCACCTCAGGAAAAACAGGGGCAGCAAACCTATTCAGGTGCTTATGTATGCAGTAGACCCACACATGAGTCTACAATCCTTCTCATATCATATACTCTGACTGACAAGGAGGCACTGTGTGAGCAGACAGATGATGACCTTATGTTTATGTCCCCTCCCTGATAATCTTATGATCTGTTATGTGTGAGTGAGATCCCCACTAAAAGGTCAGCCAGTGACTTGACATAGCTGGACCTAAACCCTATCCAAGAACATTCATGAAAAGCTCAGAACACCTGATGCTATTTCAGGATTTTCTGGGGTTGTAGGTTTTTGTTCTCTCTTAGAATAGACAACTGTTTTCAGTATATTTTGGGTTGGGAATTATTTTGCCATTTGTTGTACTTTAGAACACTTGTTTCAGTTTAGCATAACGTTCTGACTGAAAATTAATGTGGGAGCTGCTAATGTTACCTTTACAATTTATGATCTTTCAAAAAGGTTTTAATAGCATCTTTCTTAAACCTGTTCGAAGCTGCTTTGTTTTTTGTGAGAGACCGGTTTGACATCTAACTTAGTTGTTTTAGCTATCACACGTCTAAAACAATGGTGACATTCCACATGGTTGGTGTTTCAATATCATCCTTGATCAATCCATCAGTGGACCTCGGGTTTCAGGTCTTCAGTAGCGTTAGTCCAGTGGATGCCTGCCTGCTGGATCATCAGCTCCCAGCTGGGAGCCATTTATAACTTGAAACCAACTCATACTGCAGCACTCATATTCCTGGACTTCTTGACCAAGTGTGAAAAGAGATTCTTTAAAATGAAATAGTCATGTGTACCACAGTCAGAAACCTTAAATGAGCTTTTCAACAAGTTGAGGCTCAGGTTTTCTCTTTTTACAGCCCAAAGCACTCAGAATGAAGGTCAGCCTCCTGCTGACAGTTCAGCCACCCATAAGTTTTAACTATGGTGGTGTGTGGTATTTGGCTAAAACCTACACCCATCTTCCACTTATTTATGTTACTTTTAGAAGGATCAACTCAGGGATTCAGTTTTATAACTCTTAAACACTAAAACCCATGTTTAAAAGTTCTGTTTTATTGTTGTGTACTATTTACCTTAAAAAGTCACATTTTATTTCAGACAATGCTCAAATGCAATTTTGCATTAAAAGTTTTAATTTCATATATTGTTATTTTTATTGTGACGTACTACACCATTTAAAACTTTAATGATGACATATTACAAATCCAAACTCTGGCAAAATGGTAAAGGAATACCTATGGTGGTTGATATCTAAAAAACACAAAAACGCTGAAAAATTGAAAGGTAGTGTAGCTAGGGCTGGGCAATATGACCCTAAAATATTATCACAATGTATTTGGCATCTGTAGTGATACACTAGATTAATCACCACCTCACTAAGTGTCTAGACTGACCCTCAAGTCACTTTTAACAAGGTCAGTTCCAAAACAAAAATGAGGAGCCGTTATGTATCTCTTTGAGAAAACAGCAGATAAGGGCAGCATCAATGTTTGCAATGGGCAATAACTAAAGATTTGGGGAGAAACCTATACACAGGGTGTTGAATAATTAATGAAATTTGAAAAAAGGACAAAATAATTAACCACAAAAAACACAAAAATACAACTAAATGACAGTCGTTTGAAAATGTCTAAGACCAGAAATACAAGCCAAGCACTTCAGCAGATCAGTTACTGGTGATAAGAAGATGACCAATTAAAATTAAGTTCTGCATGTCAAAATAAAAACAGGAAAAAAACGTTTTTATTTCATATAGTTTCAAGCAGAACAATTCGAATGGACGTAAGGAGTGAACAAAAGATGTAAGTTCAGATTTTTCTGGAGGCAAATCTAAGCTATAAAAAAGGGCCGAAACATTTCCTCTCAGAGGCGATAGTTTGGTGAATGCTGTTCGTGTCAGTTCAGGTATATACACACATATGTGTCTTTGTGGAGCCTGTATTGATAACAAATATCTCTTCCATCAATTTGAGAGTGTATATAATGCCTTCCTCTTCACTTTAAGCTTATCTTATTTAACCAGTTAATTTTTGCACCAAGTTTTGCCCTTGGTGTACGAGTCTGCTTGCCAAAAGCGAGTCTCCAAGTGGGTTTGTATACAGTACACGTACACGTGCATACGTACAGTAGACTAGCTCAGCAATAATTTTGACAGCTAATGGTACACCAATCTTAAGGTACTTTAAAAATGTTTAATATTATTAAATATAGTGTTAAGAGGCAGTCTTTCAGTCAAGATTTAAAATTCATTTTGCTTTTTATAAATAAAACTGGAAAATATAAAAAAAAATAAAACCATGTATGCAACAGGACCTAGTTGAAGATGGAATATATGCAAACAATATGTTGACTTTGTGTTTGTTTACAAAACTTGTTCAAACCTCTACACTAAACCAAAGGCTATAATGGAATTTGGTGTGATATTTGGGAATGCTGCAGCTGATAGCTGCGAAGCAGGAGGTGGGAACAGGCAACTATAGATGTCACTCATGGTTTATGTTTCAGACTTCTTGACTTGTTTTATATTTGTGTTCATTTCTAAGATTTATAGTCATGTTTACCAGATTCTGATATGCCTTTGATTACTTCTTTCTTGTTATCCTATGTAACATCAAATCCAGCATTCTTGTTGTAAGTGTCTGGCTCCATTCTGCCTCTGAAAGTTTATTTTGCTCTCAGGAGAATTTTTGTCCACTCCCGACACCCTGCCACTTAGGAGCTTTTAAAGTTATTCACAAACTCTGTCACAGTAAAGAAGCCTTGCCCCCAAATTCTCAGAGGACTATTTGTGATTAAATTAATGTTACGGTCTGTGCTACGGAGGAACCCAGAACGCAGACAAGCAGGCAGCATGGTGGTAGTTGACTTAAGGCTTTAATTAAACAAAAACTCACTCTTAGCAGAGGCAGGAACAAAACAGAAGCAGGCTGGCTTGACAGGCATGGAATGGTCCACAAAACAAGACATGAGTAGAGATACAATGATTCCGCAATGACTAACAGAACAGGTGTGTATATATGGAGTGAAAACCAGGTGGAGCAAGACAGATTGACAAGGTGCAGGTGAACCGGATAAAGATGATTAACATAACAGAACGTGGCTGGAGCAAGAACAGAAACTCTTGAATACAAACAAAAACTAAAGCATGACCAGAACCAAAAACCAAACTTGACAAAACATGAACAAGACTAAAACATAACCAGAAAAATAATAAACAAAGCATGATTCAAAAACTGTGAGAAATATAAGAAAAACCCAGAAAAACAAACAGAAACATGATTCAAAACCTTAACTGTGAAAAACATAAAGAAAAAAACAGAAATCAAAAACCAAACAACCCCAAATCATAACAATTAAGGAGATCCTCGAAGTACTCCAACTCCCCTCCAAACCAAACACATCCTGGGATATGCCCAGTTTTTCCTTTCTATATCTGCAGCCAGAATTTGCTTGAATCCTTAGCTATAGCCTTGTTGAAACCCTCCTGTTCAAGGTTTTGCCTCTGCATGAAGAAAGCACAGTCCTTCTGGCTATTTGGAACCTGCCTTCTACTTTGGAGTCCTAAAGGTCAGTGAAACCCCACAGCACTTCTGCTTCAACTTGATGGCTTCCGTCATTTGTAGTGTCTACCAAAATATCCACTGGTTCCTTACATGATGGACGCCAATGAGATTCAGGCTATACCTCCTGGAGCCATCATCTTTAACAGGGATCCTGAACATAGCCTCAATCCCAAAATTTCTCCCAGTTGATGAGTTCATGTGAAAAAATATTATTTCAATCTTACTGTAAGTTAGGTTTACTGGAAAAGTATACAAACTAGCAGCTGTTTCTGATAACCAAATCAAACTAAATAAATTAAAAGGCTTGAAATAACTTATATACAAATTGTTTCTAGAAATTCAACACAAACTGCCACCTTCAATAACTACTGCAGTTTCAACACTATTCAACCTTTTCATGACATCCATCTTTTCTGCTTGGTTGAGCACTCTGTGCAGTTATAACCTACTACGAAGGTGATGTATTACCCAACATCATCTTCTGGAATCTTAGCACCCATTCCTCATGGGCAAAGGTCCTAATTCATTAATTATTCATAGGGTTGCATCCTTAGTCTCAGTCAACTCAGTGGATGAAACCATATAGACTGCAGCAGTGACAGGTTGTCCCTAGAGGGGGCAGAACTTGTCATAAATCTTAAGATTGCAAAGTTCACCCACTTAAATTAATTATGTGATTTGTGCCTTTTACTGTAGAAGTTACTAGAGACCCTCTGATGATTTTGAAGAAGGAATACGAGTCACAGAGGGCTATGTGTGCCTATGCCTAGAAACAGAACAGAATGAAATATGATGCTGACTTTTAAATAAAATGGAAAATCCTAATTCTAACTCTTTAGAAAGTTATTCAATAATAAATAGAATTCAGACATAACTTCAAAACATTATGTTGATTTCTTTAAGGTCTATTCAAAAAACATTTTTAAAATTATTATGTCCCCTATTATTTCCCCTCAGGAAGAAATAACCTGCTTATAACCCAGCACCAGCTTCAGGAATCTTGGCCAATTCCTGCGTTCTGCATTCGTCTTTTACATAGATTTCAAATCAGGCCACTTTTGTATCTTCTAGGACTTCTTAGCTGGAAAAGATAAAACATGCAAGATGAAGCTTTTCACCTTCTCTGCTATCCTAAATATATTTTTAAAAATATTCTGATTTTTTTTGTCACATCCTTATTCTTAACAGAATAGGATAACAGAACTTTGAATGAAATAGTAAAGATATATATATATATATATATATATATATATATATTTTGCCCCATTAAAATATTCTGAAGAAAATAGTTGAAGATTAATTGATTTGACTTTGCCTTTATTGGTATTGTGGTACATAGTTGCTCTAAATGGTGTAAAAATGGTTAACCTGTTAAGCCCGAGCTGTGTGTGGTGTGTTTAATTTTTTTTTGGTTTGATCACAAACAAATCAGACATAGTAACAGTTGTAATAGTGCTTTAACTTGAAAATTATTCTTTTATGTCTTACCTTTATAGAGGTACCAACAGTTTGCATATAGACCTTATAACTGTGGAGCTATTCTTGATTTATTTCAGGCATGTAATTTCATGCGGAAATTCCTTCTTTAACCCTTAGGGCTTAAGATAAAGCAAAGTTGGCTAATAATGCTACAGCACACACTGTAGCTGCTGTATGATTATAAGTATTGCACAACCTCTTTTTTAATAAATCTATAATCTTTTGTACTGTGCGACAAAGAGGAATACAATTTACATCTCTCTGAGTCAGATGAAATGATATTTTTACTGTAAAAAAATAAAATGGCTAAACTTTCACAGAGATAAAAAAACAATGTGACTTGTAGAATACAGGCAGATTCTAATTTCCTTTTAAAGCAGTTTTGCCATATATTTGACCTTCTCAAAAGGACTCCATTTCATCCGAACCAGCAGTATCTGTGTTTCTCTCCTAGATAAAGCCACTGAAACAGCTACTCCTGCCATTTACTCTTTACTTTTCTTTCACACAGAAAGTGCTCCTGGATCAGTGCTTCTGTGTTTTTTGTGTGTATGCTATGTCTTCTCAAATCCCCAGTTGGTCATGGCAGATGGCAGCTCACAATGATGTTCTAGTTCTGCTGTTGGTTTCTTCCTGTTAAAGGAAAGTTTTCCTCTCCACTGTCGCTACATGCATGCTCAGTAAGAGGGATTACTGCAAAGTCAATGCAAGCAACTGTCCACTGTCGCTACATGCTCATCCAGCAGGAGTGACTGCTACAAGTCACTGACTCCATGCAATCTGCTGGATTTCCTTAGATATCACTTTCAATTACTACTGCTTTTTAACCAATTTGAATAATAAACTGAACTTGACATTTGTTGCATGTTGTTTTTGTAAAGTGCCTACATATTCATAACTACATAGATACATAGTCGTATACATGCAGATATACATTTCTTGTTTTTGTTTGATGGAAGTTATTAGATTAAACAAGTACGGTGACCGACAGGTGCAAAACGCACAGCAAACAGGGAAAGCAAGCTACATATGTTCCTCGCTTTCGCCGTTTGCTGTGCATAATTCATGAATGATGCAAACTCCAAAACACACAAACACAAAAAATTAATGCAGAAGAAAAACACTGCAAAAGATAAACACTGCAATCACAGAGAATAGACTGAAGCAAAAGAAAAAATGCTGCAAAACGAAAAAAAACAAAGAATAGCAAAAACAACAGCAAGTTTAAAAGAAAGCTGCAAACTTGCTCCAAAAAACAGAAGTTCACCAGACCTCTAGGGGGAGTTGACCACTAATAATACCGACTTATATATGCTGCTGTTCTATAATGTTGTAAAACATTATGACCACTTGAAGGACAACGTACCTTTTTGTTTCTTCACTCCAAGTTTCATCTGGGCAATCCTGTTAATGTCCCACATGATTTGGTGATCGACCCCCCCTAGTGGTCTGGTGCAGTTCCATTGTGTGGCGCGAGTTTGCACCTTTTTTTAACTTGTTGTTGTTTTTGCTATTTTGCTTCTATCTATTTTCTGTGATTGCAGCATTTTTGTTTTGCATTATTATTTCTGTCTGTGTGGTTTGGAGGTTGCATCATTCATAAATTCTGGAGTTTGCATCATTCATGTGTTTGCACCTGTCGGCCTCCATAGATAAGGGAGTTGAGACTGTGCATGGGGAATGAGTATTACTTGGTTTCAGAGAGAAACACGGCTGTTATAAGTGTCACAGACACCTGTCCAACTTAGACAATGGCCCTGAGTCAGCACATAAGAGGTCATCTGAAAGTAAAAACACTCTGAACATCTTCTATACAGACACAAAAAGATTAATTCAGCACAAATATATTTATTTGATAAATAAATAAAACCATTCTAATCAGTTAGCTGGAAAGCATAAAATGCTCAATCAAAGAAAATTGAAATGTAAAGAAAATCAGGATGCACTGAGTTTAGAAACATTTAAGCAATGCCAAATTTGAAAAAATGTTCTTTCACTGTAAAACAGAGACTTAAAATATCAAATACGACATTAAATTTTGAATTGTTGAGCTTGGCATTCAACTTGAATATCATTCATTAATTTACAGCTTCAAAAATATCTCATTAGCCAAAATATTCTTTAAACTTGTATTGTTAAGAGAACAAGAAAAATACTGGTTCTTTATATAGAACAAGCCTGTTTTAAACAGAAGAAAAAACATAAATACAAGGGACTCTGACAATAAAACACATAAATCATGGTCCTAAGAGCACACAGGCAGATGATCTGCAGTGTCAGCAGTCCACAATAGCAATGCATCTGGAAACTCCATCTATTTCCAATTCTGACACTGCTCCAGCCTATACTCTAATAAACAGAAGGCCACAGGCATGGACACTGCAGGGTAGAGGGACAACAGCCAGCATTCGGACCTCAGGGAAGAGTGCCAGGGGAAGGACAGGATGATATAACCAGGAAGAATTGCTTAAATAGTAATACTTTTTTTAAGATATGATAACACAAGCTAGAGTCAAGCTAGAGACAGAAAATTAACCAAAAATTAACAAATTACAAATTTAAAAAGAGCAAAAACAGACTCTAAGTAATGTTTATGTGCTGATTGAGATGCATGGGAAGAGTGAGACTAAAATAGAGCCCTGGACCTTCTCCAAGATATTTCAAGCATCCCTTGTCACACATCTCTTGTATGGTTCTCCTGGAGCTTGCTGTCCAGCTTCTTCCTTAACACCTCCCTGCTGTCTCTGATCTTGACTTTAAGTTGCATTTGTATACCCCTCAACAATTCCCTGTCTTCCTCCCAGAAGGTTTTTTTTTATTTTGTTTAGTAGTTTCTTTATGTCACTGGTGATCCAGGGTTTGTTATATGGGAATCATTTCCCTGTTCTGATGGGGATGGTGTTCACCATAAAGAACTTTAGTCAGTCACACACTGCATTGATGTTATTTTCAGGTGGCAGTTTGTAGCTTACAAACAACCTTGTAGGGCTTCTTTAACCTCTTGTGACGTTCTTTTCACATTATTTTCTAAATTATGTGCTTTCTTTGAGCAAGAGGTTTATACTTCAAGTAGAGAAAAACAAAATAAGATTCTGTCCCAGAGTGATGCAGAAATACTAGTCCATGCATTTCTTATTTCATGGCTTGGCTATTGTAATTCTTTACCATCTGGAAGTCCAACAAATACTCAATTAAAAGCCCTCATCTGATCTAAAACAGTTCAGTGAAATTAAAAAGAGGTCATATTTATCCAATTTTAGCTTCTCTTCATTTGCTCCCTGTTTAATCGAATTTAAAATTCTTCTTCTCACATATAAAGTCCTTAGTAGTCCAGCTCCGTCATAAATTTGAGATCTGATTGTTTCATCTGTTCACAGTTAACAGAATATCCTCTCAGACTGCAGGTTTACTGGTGTTTCCTACTGTTCCTACAATGTGTCAGAAAGAAAAGGTGCTCTAATGACATCTTTTTTTTCTAAAAAAGCATATAGTTTATTTTAAAAGATTTCTTCAAAAGATGAATCACTGAACCTACCAAAACAAAAAACGCACACACATGCCTGCCCGTCAAATTCTCCCTTCAACCAAGGAAGGGTCCTTAAACAGCAGAGGGACAGAGCAGGACAGACATTAACGTTTTAGAGCTCTCACAGAGATGAAACACGAACCTGTGTTTTTCCAAAACAAAATTATGGAAGATGGAAAAAAAGCAGAAGGGGCTGTGTGAGTGTGCAGAAGGTAGCTGAGAATTTAATTTTTATCATAGGTACTCTTTAACAGAGTGAGGGAATCTAAAACAAAAATCCAGAAAATCATATTGTGTGATTTTTAAGTCATTAATTTGCATTTTATTGCATGACATAAGTATTTGGTCACCTATCAACCAGTAGGAATTCTGGCTCTCACAGGCCTGTTAGTTCTTCTTTAAGAAGCCCTCCTGTTCTCCACTCATTATCTGTATTAACTGCACCTGTTTGAACTCGTTATCTATATAAAAGACACCTGTCCAGACACTCAATCGAACAAACTCCAACCTCTCTACAATCTCTCCTTCCACAGCTCTCTGGTCTTGGCCAGAGAGCTGTGAGGAAAATAGCCAAGCAGCAACCGTTGGCGCAATTATAAAGAAATGATAGAAGTTCAAGCTGACTGTCAATCTGCCTCGGTCTAGGGCTCCATGCAAGATCTCACCTTGTGGGGCATCAGTGATCATGAGGAAGGTGAGGGGTCAGTCCAGAACTACACAGCAGGACCTAGTCTATGACTTGAAGAGAGCTGGGACCACAGTCTCAAAGAAGACCATTAGTAACACACTACGCTGCCATGGATTAATCCTGCAGCACACACAAGGTCCCCCTGCTCAAACCAGAGCATGTAACGGCCCGTCTAAAGTTTGCCAATGACCATCTGTATGATCCAGAGGAGCAACAGGAGAAGGTCATGTGGTCTGATGAGATAAAAATAGCTCTTTGGTCTAAACTCCACTCTCCATGTTTGGAGGAAGACGAATGATGAGTACAACCCCAAGAACACCATCCCTACCGTGAAGCATGGAGGTGGAAACATCATTCTTTGGGGATGCTTTTCTGCAAAGAGGACAGGATGACTGCACCGTATTGAGGGGAGGATGGATGGGACCATGTATCTGGAGATCTTAGCCAACAACCTCCTTCCCTCAATAAGGGCATTAAAGATGGGTCGCGGCTGGATCTGCCAACATGACAACGACCCGAAGCACACAACCAGGGCAACTAAGGAGTGGCTCCGAAAGAAGCATCTCAAGGTCCTGGAGTGGCCTAGCCAGTCTCCAGACCTGAACCCAATCAAAAATCTTTGGAGGGAGCTGAAAATCTGTATTGCCCAGCAACAGCCCTGAAACCTGGAGGATCTGGAGAAGATCTGTATGGAGGAGTGGTCCAAAATCACTGCTGCAGTGTGTGCACTTTTAGATTTCATCACTCACAGTTGAAGAGTACCAATGATAAAAATTAAAGACTTTAAGTATCAAATACTTGTTCTCCCTATTGTATATATATGGACACATACACATAAGTAAATCAGCAGGCAAAGCTAATTAGAGCTGAATCGTCTCCCACGACTCCAAGGGTCGCATCGCCTTTATGGAAAGTTAAATTTGCACTGGGTTTTTGCTCGTTACAGACTTGAAGGCATAAGTCATAGGGTGTCCAGGCATGTGTTAGTTCTCTTAACAATATCCTCAGCTATATTTTTCCACAATAGTAACTTAGCCCAAATGCTTACAGTGATTTTTTCAGTGTGGACTGTACAGCATACATAATGTCATGATTGCATGATTATATGATTTTAAAAATGTACCGACAGAGTTTAACTTAACATCATTTGTTTGATGGGATTTTGCTCTTCTAAAATATGATGAATATAACTAATGTCTTTTATCCCATTTGAATGCAGTAATGTATCAGGCTCCTGATCAGGCATCGGGAAAAGCCACAGTGAGAGCTATTCTTTTTTCTGGCTAAGTGGTTATGGACAAACTGCAAGCTATAATTTCATTTTTCACTCACAGATGACGCTGTGAACTTGGTGAATTTTGTCTTTTAAGCAGTGGTGGCGCCAACCAGCCCTCTCAGCTAGGGAAGGGTGGGGGGCCCTCTAAATGCTCAAGCACAACAGAAACAGACAGAGTTTTATATCTGTGGAAGGGTGTGAGCCAGACAGCAGAGTGGGGTCCTAATGATGAAAGAGAAGAAGAAGCTGTAAGAACCAGACTGTTTCAATGAGTCAAAATAACTCAAGGGCACCCATAGACATTTTTTGTGAGCTTTCTGAGCTTTTTCATACTGATAAATACATTACACTAACAAACATAGACCACATGTAATCTGAAAACACTGTATAATATTTGAAAATATAGTTCTAACAGACTGCAACTTTTTACAGTAGGCAATAACCTCAGGATGCTGGGAAACCTACAGAGTGTAGATGCACTCTCAAGTCTGGTTTCAGTTTATTCCAGGCGTCCACTTGAATCTCCAGACCAGTGCAGACAGCACTTCCTGATGGCATGCTAAACATGGCATTATGAAGTAATTGTTGCTGATTCAGTTTAATTAATTCAGTTTAACTGTGTAGCACTGTACAGTGTGTGGCAAAGCCTGATGGTTAAACTGGTAACTGAAAAGGATCTACTGGTGCTGAAATCAGCTGCTTACAATGCATCATTATTACTGAGCAGTCGTTTAGAGTAGGATACATGTGTTAAGTTTCCTGTTAGTTCTTTCATGGTCTTGCATGGTCATCTGAAGGTTAAAACCTATCAACATAAATAAAATTGTACAAAACATAATATTTGAAATTAAACGTGAATAGGCTTGTTTATCTTTTTTCTTTACTTTTAAGATACCTTATTTTATACATAGAATTAACAAAAAACAAAAATAGCCAGAACCCTAAAAAGTCAAGCAACGTCAGAAATTATTTCTGAAGCACATTTTAAAAAATCACTTGACCAAAGTACCTAACAAGGCATAAAATCACCTTTAACGTAAATAGCTGCAGGAGGGAGTTCTGGGAAAACCTGGACTTAGCCTGAAAATTTGAACAAGCACACCTTACAGGTCCCTGTAACATGAATGCGTGACATTTTATCTGTATGTTATGCATCTAGTCAATGGGCTCCGATGAGGAATTCACACCCATGGTGACTTCTACGAGCTGATGGGCAGGAAGAAGAGGAAGCCGTGTGCGTGGAGCATCAGGCAGGGCACGTAGGAGAGGGGCAGTGGTTGCCAAGGGGGTCCAACTCCAGGGCACCTAAGGAGAGACAACCATTTTTCTTGTGCAGCACTTTGGGATTTGTATCTGTGAAAAGCGCTTTATAAATAAACTTTACTTACTTACTTATTTTTTGTATAGTATAAATTTCTTGTCAGACCTGGGGACAACAGTGTTGGCATGTGAACATTGCCTGGGGTGCTATAATTGGTTATTATACTAGTACTACAACATTGTCCTTTGATTGCAGCCTGGAAACTAATTTTGTCCTGTTGTTAGCCCAAATGTCTTCAATGGTATTGACACAGTTGTCAGGGTTTTCGCCTGCGCATTTCAGCAAAGTGGGCTGCTACGCTAATTTTTTATGAGTGTGGCGGCCCTTTGACTGACATCTGGCCTCCCTCTCTGTGTGGTTTTTACGTCGGCTGTAGAGCATGGACTGTGTCTGTTCCCGCTTCCTTTCACCTTATGACCTTCTGCGACCGCTAACGGTAAAGCTTTCTAAAATCATGTCAGCTTTGAAGGATGGGTATAAACGGCATCATACGGGCCTGCAGAAGAAAATCTCTACAGATCTGGAAAACATATTTATAAACAAATTTAGCATTACATTCTAACTATTACAATAATGAAGTTACAACAGAGTAGTAAATTACCATATCCATTGCATAATGACATCTTTTCGTATGGACTTAGCCTGGATCTGGAATGGTCTAGGGGCCCAACATACCACAAATTTCACTGGGTCTGTCAAGGTACACATTGGGATTGGGAGCAACAGATACTCTACGAGTTGTTTCGAACAGACATGATAAGGGATTGCTGCAGTATGATCAACGATGTCATCCTCACTCTGGAGTTTAATTATTTTGGCCACTAGTTAGGATTCTATTGACTCTGGGTCTAGAGTGTCATGCACAGTGTCCTCCATGCTGATGGCCTGCAGAGCATCCAGACTTAATTTTCTGGATAGGCACCACCAGTTCTGATTGAATAGAAAAAATGATAAAAGAAAATAATTTTCATGAAAGACAACTTTTGGTGAGGAACTCACTGAACACATGAAGTGGGAAGTTATCCTCATCATCACTGTCATCAAAGTCATTGTCCACCTCTATGGTTTCCTCTTCCTCTGATGTTGAAACGTCTCTTGTGTCCTAATGTAGAGCCTATGTTCTGTCCTCAGCCCAGTTAATACTTTGCAGAAGGCTAACATTATTAGTTAATGAGACCCAATACGTCAAATCACAGATTAAATATGTATAAATACTACTTACACAGATTTTGGATGTGATTAAAATCATTTTCATCGATGTCATCATGAATGTCCAGCAATTACATACTAACCAGAAGAACATGTGGAAATAAACATTTCTCAGAAAACATTTTTGTAGATACATGTAACAAAGTATTGTTATCTGCCTGAACTGTGTCTCAGTACCTTTACTAACTTACCGGGGAAGTTCAGTGATTTGTCTTTCAACATTAATTATATTTTTTGTCAAAATATTTTTTTTGTCTGACCGCAGAGCCAATACTGAAGAAACGTTTACATTGTTTAATGAAATCTCTTAAACTTTGCTTCTTGTTTCTCTCTACCATAGTTTGTAATGTTAGTTTTAAATCTGTTGCATTGAATAAATAGAATAAAACAACAACCTGTCATCAATCCTTTCCTATTGTCCTACTACTAATACCAATTATTATTCTCCGCTAAAAGTCGTTGGGCGCAAGAACCAGAAAATGCTGGAAAGAAACTGACATAGCAACCTAGTAGGGAATCGCAACTGCTACTCAGATACTAAAATTCAGACCCCCTAACAACTAGGGGGCGCTATTACGTATGACAACGCGTTTGGGTTAATAACTTCCAAACCGTAAGTCCTACACTCCAAAGATTTATATCACCTTGTTCCTTGACTGATTCTGCATCACTTTGTGATTGACCACGCCCACTTCTGCCTAATAAAATTTTTTGCTACGTCGTGACAAAGGAAAAATCTATTTTCCACAACTCCTCCTACATTTTGAGCTCAATCAAGTTAAAACTCTGTACATACCATTTACAGAGTTAGCGGGACACAATGGTATGAAATCTTTGTCAAATGTTCGAAAGTTGTTAAAGCTACATGCGGACAAACTTTGTTTCGCGAACTAACACAAAAGTTAATTGACTATATCTCTGCCATATTTCATGATTTCCAAACAAGATTGGAGAACCTGATAGAGAATGAGCTATTGTGCCTATACATTGAGTTTGATACACATTCAATAATAGGGGGTGCTATAGGCATCAGAGGTTTATATCTGCATAACGGATTGATGGATTGACATGCAACTTGGTCCATATGCTCAAGACCTTGACCTCAGAACATACTTTTAATATTATCAAAAAGTGGGCGTGGCTTATATGCTATCTCACATTTTACCTTTGAACTCAGATAATTTGAAAGATTATGTCGGGGAAATTACAGATCATATGCAGAATTGTGCTACCTAAGTACATGAAAAAAATGTAGGTTTCACCACTAGATGGAGCTGTTATAACGTAAAATGCAATTCTGTGATTATCTCTGAAACTGTTGCTTGGAGATACTAAATCTCAATTCCTGGATGTTCTTTGCGTCATTCTTAATCATGTGAGTTTTGAAAAAAAAAATCATAGAGTTATGCTAATTAGCAATATATGCGAAACCTATTTTCATTAACTCCTCCTTAGGGGCAAGGCCAATCAAAGCGAAACCGGGCCAAGTAAGACTGCAGATATAGCCGACAAAACGATATGGAACGGATGTCAAAATTATTTTTCGATTTGCGAATTATACGCAATCAAACTTTTTTAAAGCAAAAAAAAGTTTTTTGGCCCAACTTGAAAATAGATTAAGATGTACAAATAATTTTCATACCAAAAGTGTATAGGGTCAAACTGTAGGTATGTACTCATTTTCAGAGGGTCTAAGCCTAGGGGGCGCTATAAGCAAGAGACATTTATATAGCCAAAATGGCTGAATGGATTTTTATAAAATTTGTTACATTTCATCAGGATACCACCTAGAGAATATGTTATCAATATGGTAATGATTGGACAAAGTGGGCGTGGCTTATGTGCGAAAATGTACCTCCTACCCTTCACTTATAAAGAACTTCCCCAAAAATCACTCGTGGTACCTAGAGAGCCCAAACCTTCAGGATATGTTCTGTACATAATCTTGAAAAGTACCTATTCTAGCTAAAGCTTTATCCCAAAGCGCGTCACTACAGTGTGCAATGTTTAGTAATAAAGCTATCAGCTGTATCTCAAGTTCTGGTGGGAGAAATGCCGTGGAATTTTGCACACTACTTTAGTAGATAATGCCTATAATCCCCAATAAACATTGTTCAGTTTGGATTGCCCACTTGTGTACAATTAATTCATAAAGATATATGCTAATCAACAATTGCGGTTATAAATTAATTTTGATGAACTCATTAAAGTGTGGTGGCTAAAGAAAAACAGGCCTATTCTACATATGAACGAGGTTCTTGGTGAATATTTTGAGATTTTTCTGAGAAAGTATGGATTTTACGTGAATTTTTCAATTTTGGTCATTATTACTAATATCATTGAAATTATATTTAACAATTTCTTTGAAAACAATCATTAAAATTTGAGACATGACAAACAATGTATATCATTCCACATATAAATATGGATTTCTGAGAATATTAAGGGAATTTTATGAAATACCATATATTTTATATACAATTTTTAATTTGGCTAAGTAGGCTACTATGGATATGACAGTTAACGATTTATGGTTGAAAAGGTAATTAATTTAGGCACTTGGATAAACAGTTATATTGTTTCTTTTATAGTCACGGAGAACTAAGAATATTTTGGGAATTTTTTGATGAAATATGGATTTCTAATGAATATTTAAATTCGCATCATTATAGGTTGTTAATGTATAAACAAAGCTTTTTTATTTTTTTGATCAAGGACTATTATATTTATGGACGTTATAAACAATATATATTATTGTACATATACACAGGTTTAAATGAGAATATTTTGGTGATCTTTATAACAAACAATTTTTTCAAGTTTTCTTAATAGTCGAAGTACTGTCAAGGTGAATCATGAACTCAGTAGATATGTCAACATTTCCCCGTTACAACAGGTTGGGTTTAGTGTAGTGGATTAGCTGTCTGCCTCCCAACCTTCAGATTCAGGTTTCGCTCCCAGGTGTGTCTAACCTTTTATTGGTGTTTTTTTTTTCTCACACAAGTATCAGACGCAATGCTGCCTGTTAGTCAAACACATTTTTCTATGAAACCCATTACATCTAGGGACATTATAAACAATGCATATTATTACAGATATAGACAGAGTTAACTAAGAATATTTTGGACATTTTTAATGAAGCAGCCCTGGTAATGTTTTGATGAAATATGGATTCTGTAGAAAGCTCGCTGTCTGCCGCTCGCGGCAGAAACAGCGTCCCCAGAATTATGCTAGTGGCCAAAATGTGTATTACATTCGTAGTATTCAGAACCACTATCTCCGGTCGGTAGTTCGGGGTTCAATAACAGTAGTAACCTCTCTGTTTTATTTATGCTTTTTTCTGACACAAGTATCAGAACCCTTCTTCCTCCATTGCTGCTAATATCCCTTAAGGGCCTTTCAGACAGGACGCGGTTTGCGCTGTGCTTGCCGCTGGGTTTAGTGCATTTGCATTGCGTGCTGCAAAGCCTGTGAGGTCTGAGTGCTTTTTCAACCAAGATCTGACCTGACCCTTTGGAAAATGTGGTCATGTGGGCGTGTGACGTGGAGCCTGGAAGGGGCGGGGTAGGGGGCGGAATTGCTGGGAGGGGCTTGGAACCCTATCATAACTGCTTTCAGTTCTAGTTGTTAATTAGAATCATTCATAATTGCTGATAGTTAAACCAACCACTGTTACCCAACTGGGGTCTGATTGGCACTGATTTGTTAGTCTGACTCATAATTTAAAATTGTAACTTTATTTATAATTTTGTTGATAATTATTAAACATTAATTATAATTATTAAAAGTTGCTAAAAGCCAAATAAAGCATATAGTTGCACAACAACAGTCAAGAAATATTTCACAGCAAAAAAGCCTCTTACTTTTCTCTCTTCTCTTTTCTGCCTTAACTATTTCACACAGATAATACATTTAGTGGAAAAAATTACATTAGCATATTCTAGCACTTTAATGAAATTGTAAATTGTTAAATCTGTTCAAATAAAATAAAACCACCATTGAAGGCCCTTGTGTGATGCTGAAGACTGAAAACTGAACTCCACTTCTGTAAGTATCTACAAGAGCTTTAAGATACCTAACTGCTTTCAAGTTTTATTTCAAATTAGCCAACTGGGAACTTAATAAACAGTTAAGTGTTTTCAAACAAACCAAACGGTTTAAAATAGTCTGCATATCCCAGATGCAACAAAACCCCAAGCATTTCAGGACAAGTTGTGACTGTCACCAGTTGATTTGGGTGTTTCCTACAAGGACCAGTCAGTCAGTCATTTTCTACCGCTTATTCCATAGTGGGTCACGGGGGAGCTGGTGCCTTCTCCAGCAGTCTATGGGCGAGAGGCGGGGTACACCTTGGACAGGTCACCAGTCCATCGCAGGGCAACACACAAACAACCATGCACACACCTAAGGGCAATTTAGAGTGACCAATTAACCTAACAGGCATGTCTTTGGACTGTGGGAGGAAGCCGGAGTACCTGGTGAGAACCCACGCATGCACGGGGAGAACATGCAAACTCCACGCAGAAAGACCCCCGGCTGGGAATCGAAACCAGGACCTTCTTGCTGCAAGGCAACAGTGCTACCAACTGCGCCACCGTGCAGCCCCTACAAGGACCAACAGGTGTAAACACAGCCACATTTAAAGGGAGGACTGCACAGAGGCCTCAGATCTTATTCAATGAGATTGAAATATATGAACTTTCATGTATTCACCCTCACACACCCAATGCCACACATGACATTTCCCAAGCACTGAATTAATAGACTGTATGTAAGAGTCTGGTTTTAATCTACTCTACAGCCACACAGTGAATTACTGGGAAAAAGGCTTTGTGAAGACTGGGTGCCACCCCTGAAGTCTCATTGGTCACTGAAGGTGCCCTTATTTTATCAATCCAAACATTAACCAAAGGAACTCCTAACAATCAAGAATACAGTTCAGTAGTTTTGCTAATCTAGGGCCTGTTAAAAATCTTAAACTCTTATATTAATTCCTACCTCAATCTTTTGAGAGCTGATTTCAGGTCAGTCAGGATGTTGCTATATTGACCTGGGATACAAAGCAGTGGCGTGGTTAGTCCCACTGACGGACTTAAGAAGATATTATGCAATAACTCGGACATATACAGTACTGTGCAAAAGTTTTAGGCAGGTGTAAAAAATGCTGTAAACAAAGAAAGCTTTCAAAAATGGAAGTGTTATTGATTTATTTTCATCAATCAACAAAATGCAGTGAATGAACAAAACAGAAATCTAAATCAAATTCATATTTGGTGTGACCACCCTTTGCCCTCAAAACAGCATCAATTCTTCTGGGTCCACTTGTACAGTTTTTGAAGGAACTCGGCTGGTAGGTTGTTCCAAACATTTTGGAGAACTAACCACAGATCTTCTCTGGATATAGGCTTTGTCGCATCCTTCTGTCTCTTCATGTAATCCCAGACACACTCCATGATGTTCAGATCAGGGTTCTGTGGGGGCCATACCATCACTTCCAGTAAGTCTTGTTCTTGTCAGGTCTCTGTGTTGGTGCGCAGTTTGTGTGTGTTCCTTTCCACCCTCTGCTCTAGAGTGTTCCCTGGCAGGTGCTGCTGATCAGAGCCTAATTACTGGGCTTCTTAAGGAGCTGAGACTAGGAGGGAGACGTCGGCCCGTTGCTTCATTTTGAGTGGTAACTGACCGTGGTGTGCAGTGCTTTCGCATACATTTAACCTGAGTCTCATTGGGATTTTTTTTGTCTTTTTCTCCCTAGACCTTGCCTGTTGGTTTTTTAAGGCTCCTGGTCCTGTGACCTGGTTCCGATTGAGCTTCAAGGTTTGTTCCTCGTCTCCTACTGTGAGTCCCCCTGCCTCCTCAGCTTCAGGCCCCGGCTCAGGAAAGATCCTTACGGAGAACCATTCTCCTGTTGTCACCTGCCTGTCCACCCTCCGACGTGGGAATGCTCAAACTGAGACCTCGAGCTATACAAGAGAACTAAGGGAAAAAACTGCTGCTGACCACACACATCCTGCCAACGTCCTTCACAGAGGAAGGACTTACCTCCCCAGCGAAACCACTATCTTTCTGGCTGTAAGTCCCTATATAAATCATCCAGAAAGAAACACCTTCCAATACTCCTGGGATATCAATAACCCTGTCGCCTTCCTTTCCAGAGAAGAACCAGTCCCTTGCTGTCGTTGTCTGGATTCCTGTCTTGCCTCCGTTCATTCACTTCACAAAATAAATCTGTTAAAACGCTACCCTGAATTTGTGGTTGTGTTCTCCTCAGAGTTAAAAGAAACGCTGCATTATGACAGTTCTCCTTTATGCTGAAGATAGTTCTTAATGACTTTGGCTGTATGTTTGGGTTCGCTCGCTTAGCATTTTGTTAATTGATAAAAATAAACCATCGTCATTTAGTTACTATTTACATTATGTATTTTTGTATCTGATAATTATTTCTTTTTTCTGTAGCCTATTACCTTATCTTAATTTATATACAGTATATAGCGCCAATCCAGAACAAATGTCATCCAAATGTATCCTGAAATATTTTATCAAATAATTCCAATAATATAGAAAGATTCAAATTAAATTACATGCATTACAATTTAAACCTAGTTAGAATCTAGTAAAATGTAGTCTTCTCCTGAGCATGGTGGCAGCAGTGGAAAGGGATGTCTCACTTTTTAATGGAAGTATCTTAAATAGCAATGTGTGGGTCTGATAAGAGACCACAGACAAATCCTAATCCATAAGGGTAATATATTTCCAGTCTGTTGTCAGCATCCTTGTTTGAGAAGAACTATGCATCTTAATGGTGCCAGCATGTTTGCGTGTGGTGTTAAACACTCTGCTAGTGTGTCACACAGCAGTTAATGTCATCTAGATCATACTTTAGATCATATGAACCCTTTACAGACTAATGACACTTAAATTACATTTCAAATTTGTGAACTTTGCTATGTCATTGTCTCTGTGTGTGCATCTCTCTCTCTCTCTCTCTCTGAGTGTACGTGTGTGTGTGTGGTCATGAAGTACCCCAGCTCTCTGTGTGGTCTGTTACCCTTTAACCTGCAGGCCTGAGGACCTTCACTGTCTGAATCAACACACTCGGTCTCTGTGTCCTGGCTGCTGCTCTTCACACATTAAACAGACCAAACATCATCCTTCAGCTGACCAGCAAAGTGACAGAGTGAATTCAGCTCAGAATGGCCATTGTCCAAGGACTTTTCTTGAAGTGTAAAGAAATCATCTTGCTCTCATTAAAAGTGAAACTTAACCCAATAATTGGCAATAGTATATTTCAAACAATACTTTCGATCCACGATGTGCATGTTCTATAGATCTCATAATTATCTGAAAAGTAATATTAAGTAATATTGGGGGGTCAAAGTTGACACCACTGATCCATCTTGCGAGGGACATTTTACTACTAAAGATAAGAACAATGAAAGGGTCAAAATGATCAAATCAAGTAGAAACCGAGAAAAAGACAAGTAATCCTTAGTGATAAAGCAATGAGAAATTATAAGTGAGAGAAACTAATCAATTATAGATAAGGAGGAACTGTGAAAACACAACCATGAAAATTACATCTGCGTGGAAACACTGAAGATAGGTTTGTTGTATAAACAAAAAGGTAAAATGACTAAATACACACTAAAGTTGTGACAATAAATAGTAAACATTTATAATGTAAAACGCAATCTACAATCTAAAACAGCAAAAAACTATATTCTTAAAACATATGGCAGTAGGTGCAATGATCATTAACAACTATCACAGCAAGAAAATCATAAAGAAAGGTTGCTGGTACTGAAAAAAACAAAGTGTAAGCCAAACTGAATAGATACTGTACATCTTTAGTTTCTCGGCTACCTTCAGGTCTTGAGTGAGGCTGGTCCACAGTTAAGGGACACTATGAGGAAAAAGACGTCTCACCGTATCTTTATGATAAAATGACACAATCCTGAGGTGTTAGGTTTAGGTTTTCTTTATTGTTCATGTTTTTCCAGCATTTTCCTAGTTGTGTATTATGTTCTGTAGATCTTGCCAGATTTTTTATTTTATTTTTGCCATTTGGGTTTTGCCATATAAGTTCAATTCCTTGCTCTCATTGTCGTTAGGTGTATTCCTTTAGTTCCTTTTTGTTTCTCTCGTGATTCTTTTGCATTTTGATTGCTTTCTGATAGATCTTAGTTTGACATTTTTCCAAAGGTTTCTTGTTTAGCTCCATACATGTTTATTTGTGTTTTTACCCCTTCTCTGCTCTTTTCTTCTGTCTCAGCTGCTCCACTTATCCTCTGATTGCTCTGCTTTCTCTCTGCCTCAGCTGTAATTCATTCCTTCTGATTAGCTCTTCTGGTTTGTCTGTCATTTCTCTGCCCTTGCTTCAGTGTATATATACTCATTGGTTCTACTGGCTCTCCACTGGATCCTTCTGGTGACTTCATGCCTCTGTTGCTCTGTGTTCCTGGTGCTCCCAGCCACATCTCTTTAAGATCTGTTTTTATAAGTTTTTTTCCTATTTCATATCATTAAATCATTCAAACAGAATCCTGCTCTGCTCTGCTCTGTGTTTAAGTCCTCAAAAACCTAATCATAACATAAAGACAGCAGCAGCAACAGCATAGACAGAGAAAACAGATGACTCTCCAGTGTTGTCTATGAAATATGTTAGTCAGCAGGATCTAATACGAATATGTTGAGGTTGGAGCATAGCAACTTTTCTTGAATTTTAAACACCGAATGCATTTGGAAAGCCTGTAGGTGGACCGTCGTCACTATGAGCTCAGCGAGATCTAGGGTAAATCTCTGACATGCACCTGATACAAACTACTCAGGTGAATGCTGCTGAGTAACATGCCCCGCCTCATTCATTCTGCAATCCCAGCTACATGATCTGAAAGCACACACAGCCCTATAATCTCAGTGAATCTACTTGCATGACATGAATGACCTAAGGCACTGTACAGACCTGCGTCCTGGCTGATCTGATTATAAGTAGACCAGGTGCAATTTAGACTATTCTGACAATTTACACCTGGCATTCAAACCTGGGATCAGATTAGAACCCCCCTTTTCACATGCAAATAAACTCATAGTTACATCACAGGCTGCCAGCTCAACAATTAACAGGTCCTCTGATGTTTCTGGAACACCACAGATACTTTAAATCACTTGAACTATTAAGACATGGGTTGGGCTGGCATAGAGATGCTTACTTGCTGTCATTTCAGCACTTTATTTGTTTAATTTTGTAGTTTAACTGACATGATACGAGAAAGGAAGCAGAAAATAAATAGCTAATTGCGGAACTTCATAAAGCATCAGCAGATGGAGATTTTGACCAATAAAACAGTATTCCAGAAACATTTTTAATAGATGTTTTAAATAAGCTGACATCTTTTTTTTCTTTGTTTTCTACAGAGTGGTCCAATTAACACTGCTGCTGGGAGCCACATCACATCAGTGTAAGGTACTTCCAATTTAGTAGTGTTTTAAAGATACTTAATGACATTTTAACTGACAAGCTGACAGTTTCTTGATGTCTTACTGAAATGTCTGTGACAGTACCAAACATTCTAGATCACCCTTTCAAATCTGTTGCTTATTTTTGCAAGAATTTAACAAAGATGTGGTTTCGCATATTTCATTACACAGACAAAACACACATATTCATCCTACATCAAGTAATTTTGTCTTAGTGGAATACAAAGCGCTAGACAAACTATTAATTACTATAAATTATAAAAAACTATAAATTAGCTTTGCATATTGTGCATACACTTAACTGAAGTAACATTTTAGAGGATTTGATGGAAATATCACCCCAAAGGGATTTCCCACTTCTGAGTTACAGTGAATACAACACTATTACATGTCAAACTTCGGGGGAAGTTTTATGGACAAGTCCGTGTTTCTGAGCTGAATAAATGATTTAATTTTTCCTGCTAGGTCTAACTGCTGACTGAAGGAGACGTTTTCCAATTGTGGAGGTCCAAGATATCCTACTGTAACTGAAAATAGGAGACAGGATTGTTATTGTGTTTAGAGTTGAAGGTTTATTAAAAATACTCAATTATATGCTACAAAGCAAAAAAAGAAATTGAAAATCTTCATATATTTCGTTTTTAATCTTCCAATTAAATAATTCCTAGGAAATTATTTACTAATTCAAATGAATTAATCTTTTCAAGATGATATTAAAATCCATCCCTTTAACATTTCTACTTCATCCACTTTATTGCTTGAACATGCCCAGGGTCTTAAGGGGCAGTGCAGTGATAAGAGTGATAAAGGAGGGAGAGATGGGATGTACCCTCATCAGGCTTCATAAGAAAACTGAGATCCAAAGAATAAATTAGAGAGGTATTTCATGGGGGTTCTGCTTTTTTATTTGCTTTTTTTTGCACAGAACAATTTTCCTCTACCTGCTGGTCCCTGCAACCTCAGACTGACAGCTGATTGGTGCTCACCCAGGGCTGAGGATCACAGTATGAGGGAGTCCTATGGACTTTGACATGGTCAGCAGCTGAGAACAACCCAAACACGGTTCCAGGACTGAAGAGTATAAAGGCTGGACCCACCTCTGTTGTTAGCTACTACAGAGGCTCTTGGGGGGTCCTGCCTTCTCTGTCTTAGTGGTCCTGACACTTTGCTACAGTTTTTATTTGTACAAATGGTGCAGAATTTGTCAGTTTAACACCTCCACATGTCCATTTGACAAGCTCAGTATTGACACTTCCACAGAAGATTCTAAAATTAAATGAAGTGTCTATGAAACTCCAGATCATTTCAGATTTTATGTGCTGTAAACAAACAGTAAACATGGGCTTAGACCTGACTTTAATGTCAATACCTAATTTCCTAATCATCCTATATCATCTATATACTGGATTTTTCGAACTATGAAGACTTGTAAAATATCAAAACTTTTTTTTTACCATAACATTATACCAAAGAATACTTCACTTACCTTATTAGAATATAGTTTAATTCTACAAATAAGAACAGAAAATAATTTTGATTTAACGCTATATTATAGTAAAACTAAACATATGACTAGTTGCAAAAAGGTATAAAATCTAATACACATCTGAAGCATACATGTAATGGCAGGCAGCAGTGGAGAGGAACAAATCACTTCCTAAATTAGGGTGCATTAAACTTTTCACTTCTAAATTACCAGTTACACATGAATTCAGGGTTTGCTTTTTACCGTGGGTTTTGTCACAGTGTAAAAAAATCTGAATAAGAAGAATGGATTACTTGTATGTCTAAAAATTCAATCAGTTAAGATCCACAAGGACACAGAGAATACTAATGTTCTTTTGTTAGCATTGTTCACAGGAGCAAAAAAAAAAAAGAGTGTGAAACTAAGTTCTCACTCTGTGTGTTATTACACATTTACAATAGTGAAATCAGACCCTATTAGTTAAATTCTATCTACTGGGATGGTGACAAATCTGTACATTGTCTGGTATTATTTGCCTTTTATTAAAAAATGACATATTGAAAATAAATGTTATTATCTTCTTGACAATCAATTGAAAAATCTTTGACACTACAGCAATCAAATCAGTGTTATGAAAATCTTTTTGCATGTTTCCACTGATATTTTAATGATCTTTGGTGATGAGCTCTTATGTAATGAAGTCTTTGAGGGTGAAAGGCATCCTTGCTGTCACCCAAATCTCTAGCTCTCTCCACAGACTTATCAGATTCAAGTTGGGGCTTTGGGTGGGCCACTCTACAACGTTAAGATTACTTCCAGTCAGAATTATCATGTTGTTAAAATTTAAATATTACTTTAAATCTAAATTTGCCAAGGATATCACCAATTTTGGAGTTAGCTGTAGTTAGCACACGGACCAGTCATAGAGGTCTCTTTCATCATCAGCCCAACTTGGCAATGAATTTCCACTAGTCATCGCAGTTTTCCTTCTATAATAAAACTACTTCTGATTAGCATTTGGCTTTAGAGTTGAAATGAGGTCTCTTGGAGTGACCAATGAAAAATAATGCTGAAAGGAAACCCTGGATATTGACATCTGACTGAAAGGGAGCCTGCTCCTCATGTTGTGATGAGTTGAGACAGTGAAGAAGCTGAGGATGTAGGAAGATTTGTAAGAAACACATGGTGAACTTTGGCTTTAAGGGTTATAATGTCATGATCAAGGGTGTTTGGTTTTATTGTTTCTGTAATTTGTATCTGTTCTCTCCCTACCTTTCCCATTTTCTGCCCTTCTGGTCTTGCCACTGTCATTCTTCTGACCTTTGGAAGCACTGACCATGCTTCTGAAACCAGCCCTTGAGCACTCACCATAAACCCACCTTTACTAAGGAGTTTTCCACCAGCCTATCTTTAGGATGCCGTTTCTTCTCTAATACTGACCTGGACCTAACCTGCCAGCCCTCCCTCATGCATTCAGTTTTAGTACTCACCTCCGTGTCTGCCCTTCGCTGTTTAGTTCCCCTGGAATCTCCTAGTATAAACAAATCCTTAACCTGTTCAGCCCTGAGGGATTTTAGAGGCAATTTCCCCATGAAATTGCAAAACTCAAATAAATCAAGTAGAGCTTAACATTTATGAAGTCTAAATCCAAACTTTTGGCACCTGTATAAAGTTAAGACATAAAAAAATGGCTTTCCAGTCGAACCACTGTTGCCACTGTTACTATGTCTGATTTATTTGTGATAAAACAAACAAAAAAAAATCACATTTGTTGAGCCTCGCCAAAAACATCTTCTAAATGAACATTGTAAAACACCATGAAAATCAATTTGAAATCCTAACAGAAGCCTCAGATTGTATTCATCAACATCTTGACTATAACTGCAGCAAATTTGGACTGAATCAGTTGAATCATATGTGTTCCACAAAAGGTTTAGTGGGCAATGTGCCAGGCGGAACTGGCATTTTGGCACAATATAGCCAAATGTGCCAAAACTGTGCCAATATGTTTTTTACCCCATAAAATGGAATTTTGTTAAATAAAAGTGCTGATTTCCATTGTAGGAGTCCTTCTGCATATGACATCGCCGTTGGTCATGACTTTGATTTGTTTACAACAAACAAAAATCCCACAACATACACCAAAGCAGTCCACCAGCTCTTTGTATTCATTCTCTCGTTTTCTCTGATACACATGAGAACTGCAGAGTCTTCTGAGTATTTCTATATATGACAGAACTCTGACTTGTACTGGACAGCTGAGGTGTACAAACCCCCAGGCGGTCGTGGCACTCAGCCACTGACACTGAGCCTGGTTCTGCTGAAGGTTTCTTCCTGTTAGAGTTTTCCTTTTCACTGTCGCTACATGTATGCTCAGTATGAGGGATTGCTGCAAAGTCAATGACAACAATGCAAGCGACTGTCCACTGTTGCTACATTATGGGAAGAAACTTGTCCCATCAGAAACTGAAGTTGAATTGCTCAGACTTAATCTGTATTTTTATAATTTGAAAATAAATGCACTGGTTTGAAAATTTATTTCACTAAACTGAAACTGAATTTAATGGTTTGAAACTGAATTCATTTCAATTATTATGGTAATTTGTATTACAAATTTAGTTTGACTACTTCACTCAGGTCTAAAATTCAATTTCAGGACCAAAATTCCGTTTTTTGTGTCACACATCCGGGTCCTTGAGGATAGCCACAGATTAATCAAACACAGATTCATCGATTTACGTTTTACATCAGGTTAAACTTCCTTTACGGCATGTTGAACTGCAGCAGTGCAGCATACATGAGCTTGGCGGATGTCAATCACCAAGTCACATGAGCATCTAGAAGAAGCATGATGTAAACCAATGATGGTCAAACAGTAACACTTATGCTACCTGTAGCTATTAGCTAAACATGACAGATTAGCATAGTGTGCCGCCGGTGTTACGTTGGTCTACGTTTCTCTTGCCCTTACCTCAGCGTAAATTAGGTTGCCTAGCAACCATGCTGTGAAACCGAACAAATGGAGCATGAAGGTTAATAACGCTGTCTCTACTGTAAATAACTACACAGTTTTTATTTACCCTTTAACATATTGCTGATGGCTTATAATGCTGTTTTTATTTAAAATGTTATTGTTTTATGATCTTGTTCATTATTCAGCTGTTTAAAATGTTGAAAATATTGTTTGTGTTCATAGATATAAAAATCTAACACTAGATAAAATACATTGATGACAAATACTATTAATTTATTTAATTTAAATTAATTTATTTGTAAAGCTTTTAACAACTTAAACACTAACATATTAACTTTAGGAACAAAGTTTAAATCAGTTTATTTGTAGAGCAAATAAAGGAGAATAATAATAATTATTATTGTTATTATATGTCATAATTATTATTATAATAAATAAAGCAAACATTTATATTGGATATCGTCTGACTGAATTATATCTGTTTAACTTCCACCCATTGGTAAAACCCAGCGGGATTTTGAAAACAATGTGCCAGGAGTCAGCTGCTCTCTCGGGGTTTACCGCACCTCAACCAGCCGGTCAGCTGACGGCTGGCGAGTCGGCTGCTAGAGCAGTGGACATCTCTGAACATGTCGGAGCACTTGTGCAATTAATCTTGTTAAACCAAGCAGATATTTTAGGTTTACACAGCTACGTTCTCGTCTAAAAACATTGTAAAAGTTAATTTGTTTCAGAGAATGAAGAATATATCCGGCCTTTACTACTTCCATTTGAACAATCTACTTCAACCTGCAATGAATCATGGGATAGGGTGGGCTACGGAGGATACATCGGACCCATCCTTCAAATATGGGGAAAAGAAGGACGCATTTGTCGGCCGCATTTGAAGGAGCCTTCGAAGTTGGATAGTCTTCATTGCCTCACCAGGACGTTATCGGCCTACAAATGCGACCTTCAAAGGATGCAGTCCTTGAAGGTGGACACAGCAATAGTGAATGACATCCGTGAATCAGTAATTCTGTGTTTGATTAATCTGTAGCTTCAAGGACCCGGATGTGTGACACAAAAAAAAAAAAAAGAATTTCGGAACTGAAATTAAATTACAGAGCTGAAAGTGAACATAATCAAACAAACTTTGTCAATACAAAGCAAAGCAATTTTCAAAGCCAACAAATTCAGTTTCAAAGCGAATAAATTCAGTTTAGTTAAATTCATTTTCAAACCAATGCATTTAAAATTCAAATTACACAAATACAGATTCAGTCTGAGCAATTCAAATTCAGTTTCTGATGGCACATGTTTCTTCCCATACTACATGCTCATCCAGGAGGAGTGAATGCTGCAAATTACTGATTCGATGCAGTCTGCTCTGTTTCTCTATAAAGAATTTTTTTAACCAATTTGAAAAATAAACTGAACTTGACTGCATTGTCTGATAACTAGGATCAATTGGAATGTATGTACCTGACTTGGAATGGACGAAATGTGTTGTAAATTGGCACTATATACTGTAAATAAACTGAATTGAAATTAAAAAGGGAAAGTAAGAGTACAGATTCCTCTGGTGCTCCTGTGGTGTTGAGCACCTGGTTCATCATACAGCCTTTCACCAGTAAACTCTGGTCTGTTTGTCAGGTAGTCTTTGATCCTTGACATAGTTAAATAGACTGGTCTGTGTTTAATGAACTGCAGAAATCAAATAACAGGCTCCTCAAAGTACTGCCTACTTTCTCCAGAGTTTGCAGGGTTTGTGTAAGCAGATGTATGATGGCAACGTCAACTCCAAATTCTCAGCAATAAGCAAACTATAGAGGGTCCTGAAGGGTGTTTGATTGCTTACTCTGGTTATCCAAAGGAGTCTCTCCAGGACCTTCATTATGTGGGATGTCAGGGCAACAGATCTATATTTGTTGAGGACCAATGGCTAAGCGTTCTTAGGTACTGGAACAAAGCAGAATGTCTTGCTCAGCACTGAAACCTTCTCCTTGGTCAGACTAAGGTTGAAGAGGTGCTACAGAATGCTACATAGCTGCTCCACACAGACCTCCAGGGGTTGGCACCATCCTGACCTGCAGCTTTGTTTTGGTTCAGTCGCTTCAGCTCCATTTTCACTTGTCTTTGAGAGACAGAGGGGAGGAGATGAAGAGAACACCTGATGTGGTTAAACACAATGATGGGGCAGCAGCTGGATCCATGACCAACCTGCCAGATAAAACATTTGAGGTGTGACAGAAAAGCTGTGAGTCAAGGGGGAATGAGAGACTTGTTTGGCTGGGGGCAGGAAAGGAGGATGTTGAGCTTGTTCCCAAATTGAACCTAATGAAGCATGTGTTTGGTTTATTGGCTCTGTCCAGACTTTCCTTGAGCTGATCCTCCTATCTGAAGTCCATGAACTTCTTCATCCTTGACAAAACACGTCTTTTACCGTTACACCGTTATACTCTCCTGCTTCCTTCTTTATGCCTGCTTGCTGTTTCTAATCTTGGCCTTAAATTGCATTTGTATAATTCCCTGTCTCCCTCAAAGAACGCTTTTTTTTGTTAAGCAGTTCCTTCAGGTTACTGGTGATCCAGGGTTTGAGTGACAAAGCTAAGAGAGCTGGTTTCAAGAAAGTAAATGGCGTCCAGCCAAGGAGGTACTCCTTGCCTTATGATGAGGTTGTTTTCTTGGACCTGATCTCCAGGTTTAGGATTTCTTTCAAGAAAGGCACCAGACAGGGCTGTTCAATCTCCCCCTCACTATTTGCTATATTCAATTAACTATTCATTGAACCTCTGGTGGCTGCAGTTCACCATTACAAATATATTAATGAAATTCAAACATCAGATATAACCTCTAAATTTCTTTTATATGTTGTTGATGTGTCTCTCTTACTCGAAAAATGCAAACCCATTTCTTTCAGAGACAATAACAATAGTAGATAAGTTATCAGTTACTCTTCCTAGAAGCTACACCTGGCCTGATTCTGTGTCTACCTGTGACACCTTTCTGCAGAGGGGAATCGTCCAAGCTTCTGCTGGCAACAACTTAATGCTCACCCTCTACCGATGATCCACATTGCCCTGTCTTTCAGTGTTTAACCCTTTCTCTCTCCTAGACATGGCGATTGACTGAGCTTTTACTGTAACTAACTCTATGTGCTCTCTTTCAGACTCTAACCTTGAAAACTGGCCCAGAGTTTATCTGTTCCTTCTTTGTAGGTGAAACGACTAAAGGAGCTACATCCATTAACATTCACTTTTCCTTCCCATAGAGGGTACTCCTGGATCAGTGCTTCTTTGTTCTCTTTGTGTCTCTGCTCTGTTCTCTCTAACCTCCAGTCGGTCGTGGCAGATGGCCGCTCACACTGAGCCTGGTTCTGCTGGAGGTTTCTTCCTGTTAAAAGGGAGTTTTTCCTCTCCACTGTCGCTACATGCATGCTCAGTATGAGGGATTGCTGCAAAGTCAACACCAGTGACTGTCCACTGTCTCTACATGCTCATCCAGGAGCAATGAATGCTGCAAGTCACTGACTGGATGCAATCTGCTGGGTTTCCTTAGATAGAAAAACTTTTTATCCAATTTGAATAAATAACTAACTCTGACTGCACTGTTCAATGGTTAGGATTAATTGGAATGTATGTACCTGACTTTTGTGAAGTGTCTTGAGACAACATGTGTTGTGAATTGGCGCTATATAAATTGAATTGAAGTGAATGTGCCGAAGACAAGACACATGAAAAAAGACCATGAGGCCATTTAATGTCTTTTCAACTAAAGAAAACCTGATGATCATTCTCCAACCGTCTTAATTTCCTTTAAGAGGTTAAATTTAATATTTGTTACTGTGTTCCTTGATAAGTAATCATATTAGTGTGATCACTAATCATTTAGATTATTCTTTTAGTAACTAGATACAATATAATCATTTATTTACCAATTTAACTGTTATTGCAATTCTGGTTCCCTGAAAAGGGTTTTGATTCCTTAGAAAAGATAGATTAGAAACCGATTAAAATAATATTTTATTTAATGAGACTGCTATGATTTTAATACATACTGATGCTACCTATTCATTGAGTGTAAGCTTCAGTTAAACATTATTCCCATTTGATTTAATAAAACACAAATCGAACTCCATTCCTGTCTGTGTTATAAGCAACTCTCTCACAGAGGTGAGAGAATATCAGTTCTTGTTGATTTGTGCTAAATCACAGACTGGACATATGTAGACATATCATTGACTTATTTCTCAATGAGGTCTAACTGCATCAACAGTGAAATGGGGTCTATTGCTCAGTGGGCATAAAAGTACATGTATGTTATGTAGGAAGAGTTAAAAATATATTATAGAGGTCCAATAAAAGAAAACAGAAGAAAAATGCTATTTCTTTGGTTGTCCAGAATTCATCTCAACCTTTCTCAAACTTTTGTTCTCAAGTGTAAAAGTACTCCTGGAATCGAGTGTTAAATTATATCTTTGTCTCAATGTTTGCACAATAAAGCTGACAATTGATCAGTGAGGTCTAGGCCTTGTTTGTATCTTTGGAAAACTGCAATGATGTATGATGTCAATGTTTTAGGTGAGTATTTTACAACAGTACATGATCAAAAAGAATGTAGATGTTTTTAACTCTTAAATAGCATATCCAGTTTACAGCAAATATTGTTTTCTCTGTGGTAAAGGTTTTACTCAAGTGCATTACTTGAACATAATTTCTTACTTTTCACCACACTAAACATGTGAGGGTCATGAACATTTGATGTCTAGAGACACCTCGACTGTGTGGGAGGCATGTTTAAATTTGCATGGACTGTAACGGCTGTTCAAATCATATATTAAGAGCTGATTGACAGATCCATCCTGAAACCAAATTTATGATCGGAACCTGATCTGTGACGTAGAGGAGCTTTAGTGTGAAACTGCCTTCTCCTTTTACTCTAACAACTTATTTCATTGCAACACATTCCAACACAGGGGTTCAGTTTTCATCCTGTGCTATCAATCACGTGCCATAGCAGATATCTCCTTTGGAAATGAAGCTCTTCTATGGGACCGTTGTGTTTGGACTGGAGAGCAGAATGAACGAATGCCGGGGGAGATGGGTGGGGCAGTGTTACAATGAAGATAGAGACAGCGGTTTAATTTTTTGAGCACTGCTAGGGCCTCTGAAATAAGCAGGTCAGGTTGAACATTCAACCTACTACCCCCTAAACTCTCTCCTCCCAGAGGTCCAGAAAACTGGAAAGATTCATATTGCAACAGACAGAGAAAGGTGATGTTGTTTCCAGATGGCTGATGGATCGGTGATGGTGTTGGTATGTCACAGTATGGCCTTTGACCATGCTGTGTCCAAGCTTTATTAGTCACCTGATTCCAGATTAGCACAGCAACAATCTCTGACACCTGTTATTCATTTCGTGTTCTAGTGTTATTTACCACAAGTTATGTTTTTTTCTTTCTTTCTGTTGCTAAGAAATGATGAGTCAACAAGACAAAATATTATCACTGGGACTGACTCAGTTCCAGACTTCACCAACTTGAGAATCGAATTGAAAACAGGTTTGCCAATGTTTTCCACTTTTATTAGATAAGGTATATAAGAGCAATCAGTTAAAATATATACTTAACTGCTAGCACTGGACATTGCTAAGAATGGGATGATGGCTTTATTTTTATAGCTTACTCCCACCAAGGTTGTCATTAAAATCTGAAGGTTTCATCCTCAAAAAAAATATGTGACTAAGAGAGTTCCTAAAAATGTTTCCAGTATATTCACGCTTTAAAAGGGGAATATTATATTGAATGTTATTCTCAAGGAAAGGCCTATGAGTTAATAAAATTATAAAGATTATGGATTTGTGAGGATTTTAGAGCTTAAGAAGGTAACCTTACTTAGCATCGAGTAAGGTTTGACAGATACAATAGATGTATTTATTTTCATGCAAATGTCTTGAGTTATAAAAAATGATTGAAAATCCCATGCCATATCTTATATCAGGTATGCACATTGCCAGTGTGGAGAAAATGAGGTGCAGCAGAGAAAATCAAGCGACGTCAGACTGACAGAAGTGGGACTGCCATACAATCGGCACCACTGGGCCCTCTGACCACCATTAGCAGGCAAGGCAGGTGAAGAGTCTTGCCCAAGGACACAATGACTGCGACGGATGGAGCAGGGGTTTGACCCACTGGTTACAGGATGAAACATTTCCACCTGTGCCACTTTCGTTATAAAGACTGTAGGTTATAAAAAACTGCTGCCTTGTAGTGTCCTAACATATTTTTAACACATCAGTACTGTATATTTGTAAGCTACATATTTGGCAGGAGGGAAAATACTGACAAAGTAATTGTTTGGCCTTTAAAACAGGAAGCATTTTTAAAAAGTGTGTGTGATTAATTGCTCACTGTTTGCACAGAACATGAACTACATGTCATATCCACAGGGCTGTGTGCAGGTTTGTGTGCATGTGCCTTACTTCTCTGATTGCAGGGTGTGAACAGCAGGTGTGTCCTTGCAGCTGGAGTTTGTTCAGATCAATCAGGAGGAGTTTAAAGAGGAGTGGATCCCCTGAGGCAGACGTCAGATTGTTCTTACCCTCAGAGTGGTACAGGCCTATTCTACTTTGTTACATTCCTCCATCCAGGAAGAAACTCATATTGCAGTCCACAGTCTGTCCTTTGGTCTCCAGGTCTCTTCCTCCTCATTTCAAAGCGTTTGCAGGCAAACTCTCTTCTGGATCCCCTCCAAAGAAGTTCCTCCAGTTGATTGTCCTGTTGTTCCTCACAGGATCCCCAGGCAGTGGATCCAGGGAGGGAATGCTCCACCGGCGTCTTCACCTCACCTGGAACAAGAAACAAGAACTTAACCACCTGCTCCACACACCACAACCTGTGAACCTCAGCCTTTTGTGGGTATACTCACCTCCCTCCTGAAAAGCTCCACAACTCCAGTAACAGTAAGGCTCCAGCTTCCTCTCAAATCTCATCTCAAGTTACCAAACTTCACTTCATACAATAATTACCTACCTTTCCTCTTCAGTGTCATCTTGGAACCTGCTCACAAACCTGGAAGAAACATTCACCTTTTCTCTTGTGTCAAACTATTTAAATCTTTCCAATTGTCCGTAATTGTTCCCTGCACAAGTTGTTCACAAGTTGTTCCCTGCACATGTTATTTTGTTTCACAATGGAGTAGCTGACTTCTCTTGAAGTAAGCTGTTCACTGTGTTCATCAGAGACAGCTTGGTGGAAGAAAATGTCTCTGTGGCGGCTGGTTTTTGCAAATGGCGCGTGGTAGGGCCAACCTAAGGGTAACAGTCTAAAGAGTTTGTGTCCAGGATGTGTGAGGTCTGCAGAAATATTACCATTATCCAGCCCACTCGACCTGTACAAGTCCTGGATGGAGGGAAGGTCAGCCCCGATGATTCTCTCTGCAGATCTAAGTGTTTCTTGCATTCTGGACCTGTCCTGTTTTGTGGATGAGCCAAACCACACAGTAATGGATGTGCACGGGACAGACTGAATAATAGCAGTGTAGGAGATGTGTGTGTGTGTTAATGTCTACAGGGGACACTTTACATGGTGTTCGTATCAGGGTAGTTCATATGAGAGGTTGGAGCTGTAAAAATTACCAATGATGTTCAGACTTGTGGTGGGATCTAAACACCGGCCAGAACAAACGAGAATAACTCACTCAATGAATAAAAAGGTTTATAGTCAATAAAAAATAACACTAGCTGAGGGCTGCCTGTCTTCTGTAACACCATGTACACTTTTTGTTTCTGTAACCACAGATTCCACCTCCTCTCTTTTCCCACCTGAGAGCTCTGTGCTGTGGCCTACCTGAAAGAAATGTGCTGTGGCTTTTGGTCAAACAGAGGGGCAGCAGATTCTTGGAAGTCAGAGTTTCTTGTGCTGAGAAGGAGCAGCTTGTCTGTTTTGTTTGCTAGGGAGCGGACATTTGCCATGTGGATAATGTAGACTGGAGTGTAACTCGCTGGCCGAGCCTGACAAGGGTACGTGCATGTCTCCTGGTCTAAATCCCACATAGAGCTGCTGAGCTTCCAACCAGAATCTCAGAAAAACTCTCTGGATTGATGAAAACCAGAGCAAAACTGCTTAAAGAGGACTGTCGTGGCTAGGAGCTGCTCTTTGTTGAAAGTGACTGTAGTACAGCAGCAAAGTTCAGTGTAAATACAGAAAAAACACACAAGTGTGAGCGAGCGCAATACGGAGGAGATGCGGCCATCCGTGGCACTATTATTGACATTTTTTGGACAGTGTTTGAAGCGTGTGTGTATACTTACCAAACATCACCTTTAGCCAGATATGGCGACTTGAGTTTGAGAGTCGCACTCTAGTTGCACTTAAGTCCCAAAAGTGAGTTGGCTTGGACTTTTGACCTAAAGACCTAAACCTTGAATTGGACTCCTTGTCTGAGAATCCCGTGTTATTAACAGTTTTTTTTTTCCTCATGCAATGAAGATTGGAAAAAAAGCTGGTGTCATGCAAAATTATTTATTTTGTTGCCATTCTTCTGTGATTACTGTGTGCTTGCCTCATAAAAGCTGATAACCCTCACCTCACAGGACTTAAGAAACTCTGTGGAAACACTATACGGTGAAAAATATGTAGCGTCCCCATGGTGTAAGGCTGCAGCCCCTGCGTCCCCACTTGAATGTCTCTACAAATGAAAAAATAACTTTCTACATGCTCTCACTGCTAAGCTAGCTGTAACATTACAAGGACACTTAAGGCTGAAAATATATCACAATCAGAATAAACTTTACTGGCAACGTTTGTGTGAACAAACAAGGAATTTGACTTTGGTTTCTATCACTCACATCGCATATCATCTTTAGCCTAAACGGCAACCACAACGTTAAGAAATAAATAAATAAGAACAAAGAACAGTATCTACAATTTTTTATGTATATAAAAGATGGAAGACAGATTGTGATAATGCAAATAAGCTTATTTGTTTCCAGCAGAGTAGAGCTGACTACTCAGGCTGTGATGTGTTCATTGTGTTCATCAAAGAACCAGCCTGGGGGGGGACTGTCTTTGTGGCGGCTGTTTCTTGGCATTAGTGCTCTGTAACGCAAACCTGAAGGTAACAGTCTAAACAGTTTGTTTCCAGGATGTGTGGGGTCTGCAGAGATGTTAGCTGACCCTAGACCTGTTTAAATCCTCGATAGAGGCATAGTCACCCCTGATGGTTCTCTCTGCAGATCTAATTGTTTTGTTGCAGTTTAGATCTGTCCTGATTTGTAGATTAGCCAAACCACACAGTGATTAACAAACACAGGACAGACTGAATTATGGCAGTGTAGAAGATGACCAGGAGCTCCTGTGGAAGGTTGTACTTCTTGAGTTGCTGTAGCAAGTACAGTCTCTGTTGAGCCTTGTTCTGAACAGTGTCTATGTGTGAGGACACCTCCGGTCTCAAGAAAGTGTGGTTTCTAGGATCCAGAAGTGATCCACAGTAGACACTGCTGTTGAGGATGGTGAGGGGAGGCAATATAAGGGTGTTCTCCGGAGGTCCATCATCCCCACTGTCTTTAACGGGTTTAGCTCCAGGTGGTTCTGAGTGGACCAGCTGATCCACCTTCTGTCTGTAAGCAGACTCATTATTGTCTTGGATCAGACCACTGGAAACCAATGACAGTCATCTGCAAACTTCAGCAGTCATTTGTAAACAGAGAGAAGAGGAGTGGGGAGAGAACACATTCCTGGGGGGTGCCAGTGCTGATGGTTCTTGAGTGGGAGAAGATGCTCCCCAGCAGTAGCTGCTGGTGAAAATTATTCTTGGTGAGGCTGATGTAACAATACATTTCTTTACCTACTCCAATATATGAAATGGAATCAACAGTGAGATAACGAAGACATGAAACATCCCTTTCATCATGCCCGTGCAATGCCAGTTGTCAAAAGCACCACAAAACTTAATACAGTCAAAGAGTTTAGATAAAATATGACGGTTCTTATCCACCTCTTTATTGTGCCTGCTTACCGCAACGCGGTGTCCGTCATCCAGCTGTGCCGTTATGCTAATCTTTCCGAGCACAGCCAGCCTTCCATATGAACTCTTGATTGTTCATGCTTCTTAATGCGTTTGGAGAGATGCTTCAAGTCGGTTTGTCCCGACTGTGTCCACATTAAATCATTTTTGGCACTTTTGAAAAGAATGCAGGGAGAACAGAAATGTGCATTGGCTACTTGTGCTCTAACTCTTGCAACTCCTGCAAAAACTGTTGTAGACTATGTTTTTCTCCTTCGTCTGGTGGTTGATGATAATGTTGGGCTTGTCGGACCGCCACTACTCCCAAACCTCAACTGCTGCTGCCGCTCATTCAGGAAGCTGGTGATCCACCAACAGTGTAGGCTGGCACTGTGAGTTTGGTGAGCTTTTGGTGAAGGACGTCTGAGTTTATGATGTTGAAGGCTGAGCTGAAATCTACAAACAGGATCGTAGTGTATGTCCCTAAGTGGTCGAGGTGGTGTATGATGAAGTGTAGAGCCAGGTCGACTGCATCATTTGCTGACCTGTTTGCCCGGTAAGCAAACTGCAGGGGGTCCAGCAGAGGGCCTGTGATGTCCTTCAGATGCTTCAACACCAGACGCTCAAAGGACCTTTTCTTCATGATATAAACCTAAAAGCACTACCTGTTCTGTTCATTCAGACGTTTAACACTCATTTAGTCACCTATTACATTCTGTTGTAATCGATGTCCTAAATCTGAACATCCTTAATATTTAGAATTTAAAAAAAAAACTATAAATATAAATATTATGAATGTAAAATATTTTCCAGCTGAGCGTGAAGAGAAGACAACCCTGTTAGTGCAATATATAATGAGTGGACAGTATGAAGACAGAGATTAACAGATGTTAACCTAGTCATTACAAAGACAAAAAGCACTTTATTTGATTCCTTCAGGAATATAACATTACAGGTTTGCATCTCTTTCCAATATTTTTTTTCTTAGAGCATATTTATATTTCTAAAAGGGTAAATATTAGATTTGATCAATTTATAATATAACATAAAGAAGCCTTTTGGATGGCAATTTAAATATCAGAAGATAACTGCTAATAAATATGAATAGACTGAAAGATAATTATGAAATGTTCATGTTTTATTTTAGGCCTAAGGAGAAACAGTACCGGTTTGGAAACCTAACCTTGAGCAATGCAGGTTCGGAGGTGGACTAGATGTCATGGATTTGACAGAAAAATGTTTGTTTCAGTCATTACAGACTTGAGACTTGACTTAGACAAAACATGAACATCTCTGCCTTTACCTCAAACTTGAACCCGTTTGGCCTTGGAATAATGCATTCAGCATTTAAGTTAGGTGGCTTGTAGAACTGAGGACAGAACTTTCACAAGCTGAAATGGGCCCATTATCTGACTGATGAACAGACTTCTATGGTTTATATGGGAAAGAACATTTCTTTCAGCATCATTTAAATCTGTTACTAATACACTGAGAGAATTGTTGAGTGTCTGAACTTTATCTAAGCCCCTCACAGTATCTGGAATATGTTAATAATATGCAGAAACAGGAAGTGTATTTAAAATTTCATTTAAATGTATTTTAAATAAATTGAAGCCTTTTAAAATCCCCTTTTCACAAATGCAATATCTGTGTGTTAAAAAATAATTATAATCACACTTTATTTTAACATATAGAGGTATATTTTACCAGAAGCCTAAAATAATTTACTTTCAGAAAATTGCATTTAAAGTATATTTTCCTTTAATATGCTATCAAAGACTTTAATGCAACACTGTTAAAGTACATTAAAAGTGTTACAGTAGAAGTGTAAAACTAATATATTTTTCTATGTTTTCAGATTATATATTTTTGTTAGTACATTGGAAATATATTATTCAAAATGTAAATAAATTTTCAATAAAATTTGAATACTTTTCCCTGGGATTACTTCTCTACCATCTAAAGTTTAGCTGATTGCATTTTCTTTGTTTATCTGAGTATCACTGGTTGGGCAAGAAGTGTTTGTTTGTCCGGTTTAGATGATCAATAAAGGTCAAGCAGTAACTGTCAGAAACTGTTCAGACAAGATCACTCATTTTATGTCAGAAAACATGAATTAACAAACATGCAATCATTATTATTGGTCGCCAGTAAATTCCTCTTTCTAAGTGATTTTATTTATTGTCAGGAGACGTTGAACACTTTTTTTGTTCTTGTTTTTTAACAGGATAACCCGTTGCAGGAGGAGGAGAATAAAACATCCTCACTCAGTCAGTCCTTAGTGCATTCACACCTGAATTTAGCGCGGTCCAAGTGGGATCTTTCCCAGTCCATTTAGGCCACCTTTGCAGAATCCCGGGCTCGTTGGTTGCAGCGCCCTCCAGCTGTTGTGTGTGTGTGGTGCAGCAAGAAGACGTGTGTGTACTTTGTACTGGGGTGGAAAGGAAAAATAAATCCACATTTAAAATTTTCGGGGAGGAGTTGCAGTAGTAACAGCTGAGTGGTGGGCTGCAGAGATGAGAACTGGGGAGGAGAACGACCCCCGACAGAAAGCAAGGGAGAAACCCTTCATCTGTCTAAAAATACGCTCTGACATTTGATTTTTTTCATGCAGTATTTACATTCTCCGTGTTTTCCCATATAAACACGTGTGTTGTTGAGTGATGGAAAGAACTCAACACTGACTTTAGTGGTGGCTAACAAGTAATTGATTTAATTTAATCGTATTTGTAAGTAATATAGTGTTAGGTATTAAAAACAATTTTCCACACCGTTTTGTTGTTTTATCTAGAACATTTCCTACTTCTCCCCGTATTTACTATTATACTGGAAGACATTTTCTGTAGGCTATTTGGATATAATGTTTTTTTATAGTTTATAACTTAATCATATATCAATCAATTTTGTCAGAATAAAATACTGTTTTTCCAGTTGAAGCATGTTCTCCGATTAAACTCGATTTGTACTCATGGTCAGTTTTAAAATCATAATAAAAAAAAACTAAAACAAAAAACAAGGAAAAAGCAATCCACTTGCTCTTGGCGCCCTTGGACGCTTTATTCTGTTTTTATTAACAGCTTTTTACATTGCTGTCATGGAAAAGGTAACAGACTCATAGTGAAATTATTGCAGCATGAAAGAAAACGCAAGACCAATATAAAATGTGTGTAGGAGGCTACATCTGCAGGTTTCTGACGCTTTCTGCGCTTTTTACCTCCGCTTGGGTTAATTGTAGGACTGAGCTAATTACCGTGAAGCTGTAAACCCCTCCTGCTGGCAGCAGATTGGTCAGATCCGGGTGGATCCCCAGTACCCTGACCCTGCCCGCTGTGGTCGAGCCATGTATAAGACGCAGGGGACCCCGGCTGACAGCTGCTATGAGAACAGGAATCAAACATAACTTCTTCGTCTTTGCTGCAGCCTGAATACTTTGCATCGGCTGGAAGTGGGCTGTTTGTTTCTGCTTCAGCGGATCTGGCTTCTGCTCTGAGTTGGACTCACTTATGGAGTTGTCGGATATTTCCTTCCCCATCCCTGCTGCTGATGATTTCTATGATGACCCCTGCTTTAACACCAGTGACATGCACTTCTTCGAGGACCTGGACCCGCGGCTGGTTCATGTGGCCCCGCTGAAACCTGAGGACTCCTCATCCCCCTCCTCCTCCTTATCATCATCATCCCCCTCACCGTCCTCCCACCTGCATCACCACCTTCAGCACCCAGAAGCAGAGGACGACGAGCACGTCCGCGCCCCCAGCGGGCACCACCAGGCCGGCCGCTGCCTGCTTTGGGCCTGCAAAGCTTGCAAACGGAAAACCACCAACGCGGACAGGCGGAAGGCGGCGACGCTGCGTGAGCGTCGGCGGCTCAGCAAAGTTAACGACGCATTCGAGACACTGAAGCGCTGTACGACGGCCAACCCCAACCAGAGGTTGCCCAAGGTGGAGATCCTGCGGAACGCCATCAGCTACATCGAGTCCCTGCAGGCGTTGCTGCGCGGCGGCCAGGAGGACGGCTTCTACACGGTGCTGGAGCATTACAGCGGGGACTCCGACGCGTCCAGTCCCCGCTCCAACTGCTCCGATGGAATGGTGAGTTAAGGATTTTCACCCACCAACTTTCTTTAGTATTTGACCTGCTGACCTGACTCGTTCTGTGCCCAGCTGTGATTTATTTCCCGTTATACAATCTTAACTTTAACGTGGAATTGTTTGTCCTGATTTTGTTTCTTTTTAACCCAGTAGAAGATTTATAAAACAGACGGATATTATCTGCAGCACAGACAGATAATAATTAATATTAGACTAATAATAATAATAATAAGAGTACATATTTCTTTTTGATTTGTGTGTTCTGGATTAATTAAAATGCAATTTAAAATGCGTGTTTACAGTAAAGATTTATGGAGAAAGTGTTGAGAAAACTGTAAAAATATAAAAAAGTAAGTTTTGTGACAGCAGAGACAGATTAATGACACATTAAAAATGCGACCTGATTTGTAAGCAGTAGTAGGCCAGTCACTGGTGTTTTATTTTAAAACGCGTCTTTTTTTTTCTTACTTTGTTTTAAGCACCGTAGATTGTAGTCTGCTTTATTATTTGGACAAAGACAAACATTGAAGCGGATAATAAAGCCGGTCTTGTGGTTTTCGGAGCCGTTCTGCGGCGAGAACTGATGTCAATAATTCTTCTCCTTTCAGATGGATTTTAATGGGCCGAGCAGAACAAAAGGTTTTGACAGCAGCTCTTTTTTCTCCGAGACGCCAAACGGTGAGAACACACAGCTAGACACTATCAGGGGCTTTGAAAGAGCTTAATGTAAACGCGATCAAACAAACAAATGAGTATTATGGAATATTTTATTTAACTGGATCTGAAATGAAGCTACGCACAGTTGCCTAATTCCAAAATAATTTAAATAAGCTGAAAATTTAAAGTGATGTTTTGTATCAATATAACGAAATAAATTCCTATTTTAACAGATGCTTGAATAGATTAATAGTATATTACCAGATAAAAAACTCAAGTACGTTTATATCTATAGAAAGATGAAATAAAGTCATTCACAGTAAAAGTCCATAAAATATATATATTAAAAAATGCATTTCTATAAAATGTATGTTTGTTCTTTTCCATGTGCAGCTGGTCCAAAGAGGCAGCGCAGCTCCGTGGTCTCCAGTTTGGATTGCCTGTCCAGCATTGTGGAGCGGATCTCCACGGACAGCAGGAACCTGCAGCCCCCGGCTGACGGCTCCGGCTCCTCAGCCACCTCAGCTCCGCTCAGCGAGGCAGGAAAGGTCCCAGAGCCCATTCAGATCCCCTCCCCTGCCGACAACCAGGACCCAAACCGTATCTACCAAGTCCTATAGAGCCCCCTACCGAACCCCAGCTCGGAAATGAACACCCTGCCTTACGACAATAAGCCATCATCTCCATTTCCTGACCAGCTGGAAGCCTGACACATCATGTCAAAGCTCATTCCTGCCCGGAAAAAAACTTGTTCATTTAAGCCTGTCAAAGTTTTCATCACTGGGCCTTTTTTATTAGTTTTTTAATTTAAAAATAACAAAATGTACTTTTTATATTTCTCTAGTCTTAATTTAAATTTTAAATATATTGATAAACCTAAACATTTTTGTATTTGTTCCAAAGAAAAATCTAAAAAACTAAATTAAAAGAGCAAAGGGACTATTCTATTATGTAATGACAATAATATTGATAATTATTATTGGTATTATAGTAGCAGTATTTACATTTTACATCCCTGTAAAAGAGGGAACTAAGTAGAAACTTGTCAGTGGTTTGCAACACAAATGAGGTTGATTGTATAAACCCTAAACTGATAAGAATCATTTACTTTCCACCACAGATGAGCTCCAAAGACTACATTATTCCACTGCTTGGTAAAGTTAGGGGATCCAATACTATTTAACCAATAGCCTCCAGTACATTTTCATTTTAAGTAAAAAAAAAAAAAAGACTCCGTTTATTCATTTTATGAACCGAGGCCAAAAAACCATCCGCTGACATTCCTCCATTTTCACCCTTCCATCTAAAGTCAAAATACAACCACAGCACACACTGCTGCAGCTAAACCTGATGACAAAATGATGGCGACACATTAAGCAGCATTTGGAGAAGGAATCTAGAGATTGTTTTTACATCCCCGCTGAAGCAGGGCCTCGTCTGCATCCTGTCAGATCCAGATTCAGAAGTCTCTTTCAGCCACTGCAGCACAGAACCATTGTTATGTTTCTGTACATATGGAAATAAGAGCTGATTTGTTTCATGTGAAGTTATTCATTTGTATTTAATGTTTCTGTTTTTATTGTTTGTTGTGAAGAAATTGCCACCTTTATATTTATACTGCTGAAAATTGTGTGAAATTCTGAAGATAGATTCAAAATAAATAAAAATCCACTGGCTTATTTATACAAAGAAGCCTACCTTTGATATTTATTATTTTACACAAAACACTCAAATGAATAATAACATCTGTCCTTTTGTTTTAAAGTAACAAGAGATTTTATTGTAAGATGAAATTATTTATGTTAATATAATAAACTTGATCCGGCCCCAGGGCGGCGCTGCATAGATAAGCAGTTAAAGGAGAGATGTTAATAACATCATCTGCTGATAAAACTGAACAGGTACTTTTTTCACTGCCATATTAGTTTAGCATTTCAGGTAAGTGGGTATAAAATGAGGCTGTTTAGCAATGCAGCCTAAATGTTTTGGAGGTCATATTACACTGATGTGTGTTTGAAAAGCAATAGACTAATACAATGCTATATCAAAACCCAACTATAACCTTTTTGAACAAATAATATTTGATAAAGGTAAAGATTTGGGGTGAAAAATACAGGCAACATAAACTCTTCCCAATGTTTCCTGATACTGTCAACATATTCGATAGAACAATACGAAAAAAAACCTCAAATGTTTATCTACTACCTACTATATATAATGTCTATATCTATCTTTTTTATCTTTAACTGTCTCTCCATCTTTCTTATTTCTCCATCTTTCTGTCTCTTTATCACATCATTTATCTGCTTTTGTCTCTTTCCATCTTTCTTTCTTTTCTCTATCATGTATGTATTTAATTACCAAGCTCAGTCTTATAGATCCAGGGGGATAATTTCACCTCGGACAGCCAAGCCGGGTCAGAACCTTTTATTGGGTGGTGACTGGACTTTAGCTGCGTGTCAGGGCATGAAACACTAGGGCTATTTTGTGTATTTGTACCTGCGCCATATGAAGCAGGAGTGGGAGAGTTAGTCCTGCTGCTGCTCGCATGAGGAAGTGCTGCCATCAAAACTAAATTTGGCGCTTTTTAAAACCGCAGATATCCTTGCCTGCTTTCTAGGTTTTAGCGCATGTTTTTCTGTCCGCTGTCAGGAGCCTGTGTTCACCTGCGTGCGAGCGCATGTAACTCAGTGTGTCAGCGCCGGTGACACGGGTATGTCCCATTTCAGGGGCTGGATCCTGTTTTTTTTAAAGATTTTTTTCGGCACTAGAGGCCTTTATTTTTGATAGTAGTTTGGCAGGAAGGAGGGGCAAAGAGAGGGGGAGACATTCGCAAAGGTCGTCGGGTCCGGGACTCGAACACAGGGCGGCCGCTTTGAGGACTACAGCCTCCAAATGTGGTCGCGTGCTAAACCCAATTCATGAATCCTTCCGAGACTCCTTCAAATGCGGCCGAGGAGTGTGTTTTCGTCCAGCTTTTGTCAAATTTGGCCATAGAAAGTAGAGCGGCAACGACGCAGGAGACATGATCTATTAAAACGAATTACACTAATGTACTATTAGCCTACTACCGTGATCCTCTTGGGGGCGGGGCGGGGCGGGGCGCCCCCCTTCAATAGTGGTAGGAGAAACGCTGCAGGAGATTTCTCAGCAGGGGCGGAGCCAGACTTTTATTATGGGGGGGGCCAGAGGGGGGCCAAGGCTATCTCAGGGGGTCCACAAACTATGAGAATGACTTTGTTTCTCTAACAATCAGTTTCTAACTGTTACCTATATTTAGGTACATACCAAGTACACAGCAGATGAGATTTGTGGGCATAATTTACAGTTTATTAACAATGTAACAAAAAACAGATAAAATGTAAAACACTTGGCATCAACTTTTGAACAATGACACCATTGTGATGAAGCTTTGGAATATTCCAAATGTGGAGCTCAGGCAATGTCCAAGCATTAAAAAGTATTAAAAGAGGATTAGAAATGAATATCACACTTAAAACTACTGTAATTGTTATCAATGTTGATGTTCCTGCTTTTATTTGTAGAAATATTGTTGCTTGTATGTTAATAGAATGTATAATATATTATTTTTAAATATATAAATAATGTTGAAAGAAAATATATAAGTTCTAACAGTATCCTACTGTAACCAGTATTAGATCAATATATATATTATGTAGCGACCATCAGGTTCCATCTCTTTGGTCACTTCTGGGTTTGGGTGGATCCAGGTTACAACACGCTTACAAACAATGTCCAGACTGGGAAATGAGTTGGGGGTGCTCCCATTTATTGAACAGCTTTCAAATAGATAATCCAACATTAAAGTGACGGTCTACAATAGCAGGCATGATGGAGAACATACTGTGGTCAGTGTGAAGTACAGAGACTAAACATGATCAACAGAGCGGTGAAGACCGTAGGACCTTCCCTAACCCAAACCCTCTGCCTTCTCACCTCTGCACCTACATACACCAAAAGTTGTGTACTTGTCAACATTTTTTTCTTTTCATGTCCCCCCCCCCCTTCTGTTCTTTTTTGTTAACACTGTATCTGCATATTATGGATTGAAGGAGACCTATACGGAAGAAGCAGGTATAGAACATAAATGGATGGATTTATTCAAAAATAAATAAATGATAAATAAAAAATGTAAACATAGATAAGGCAGCTAACTAGCAGGTTTCAGTTAAGTAGAATTACCACTGGGTCCTTTTGGAGGAGCAAAAGCAGTACTGGACACAGCTGGGAAGAGGTCAGTGGGATCTCCTGGGACTGGCTCACCATCATCCTGGTCAGAGGCAGACGCCTTGGTGGCTTCAGACTCCTCCCTCGATAGAACTACCTTAAACCAAAAATATGAGTAAAATAAATACAACCACAAATTTATGATAAACAACACACATTAGCAGCAAACAACAAACAACAAAATAATGGAAATCTGAAGGTAATTACTGAACTGGGTAATAACTGTTTCTGTAGATACTCTGACCTGGTGATGGTTGGCTAACATTCCCTCTCCTGACTGGTCCCAGTATGGGAGCCATCAGGGCTGCTGATACCAGAGCTGAACTCTATTTGATTTGTGCCTAATTTGCTTCCTTTTAAAAGAAGTCGTGTATCTTGTCTCTCTGCTTTTTCATTCTCAATCATATCACTCCAAATACTACTTACATTGTTATCAACTCCCCTCTTACCTCAAAAAGTCATGGTAAACAGATTGTGGCTGTAAATTGAGTACTCAAACTGTTAGTAAGTAAAGTTTATTTGCATGGAATACCTAGAAAGTTCTGAACCATGAACAAAACTTTTCAGCTTCTTAACAGGGTAGCATCATCCCGTTACATTTCACCTAATCATCAGAGCAACAATCTGCTAGCAGGCTGATTGTCTGCTAGTTTCATTGCTCTTAAATCATTACAGAAGCACATTTATGTGCGACAACCTGTATTAAATGTAGACATAAATGTGGAGCGGCTGTCTGTAGACGCCGGGTAACGTTAGTTTGATGTTCATGACTTGTAGTTGTTGCTGAACTACCAAACATGATTTCCTATGTAACACAGAAGTTATTTTAAACATTGCCTCATCAGGAAACCACCGTTAAACTTACTTTGATGTTGTCTATGTTGGTATTTTATCTTGGAGTCAAACAGGTTGTACAGTGTTCCTCTACGCTGTGATCCTCTGCATCTTCTCCTCGCAGCTCTCATCTTCTTTACGTGACTTTTCTTCTTCTTGGGTTAGGCTAGCCTGAAGTTGCGCATTACTGCCACCAGCTGGTCCTTCCCCTCGTTACACAGTGAAAATGAGGAAAGAAGTTACATGGCGCTTACTACTGTAGAGGAATGACCTGGTGTCGTAACATGGTAATCATCTGGGGGGGGGGGGGATCCGATTTCAGGGGGGTCCAGTGCCCCCCCTCTGGCTCCGCCTCTGTTTCTCAGATAAGAAGTAATTCCGCTGCTGGTCTTGCACTTGGCGTCACAAATATTGTGGAGGGCGTAATCTGCATGGCATCTTAAAAAGTGGAGCCAAACTTTCCAGCGCTTTCTATCAGCCATGCTTTGTTGATGGTAGCAGCGGCTACTGACGTCATGACGCTCTTGTGCGTGCAATGCTGTGTTTCATGTCTGGCATGGAAAATCGATCATTCCTCCACTCCCTCAGTGTTACAATGATGCGTTTAGGTACGTTCGATTTTACGTGAATCGGCACTCGGTAGTACCGACGGAATTCGGTCAGTACCTATAAAAGTACCGAATTCGGTACCCATCCCTAGTGTTTACAAATCTTGAAATTTAAGTTTAAAATGTTTCTAAAGTAGCCTACAAGTCATGTAAGATAAAACAAAAACAAAACTTATTTAGACATTCATTTAGTGTGTTTTTTTGGTTAGGTAGAATGTGGTATCATTCAACATTAGAGCGATCAAAACATCTCTGTTCTCTTTGAACTTTAATTTTGATAGGAATCAGCTATAGGCCATCATTTAAACAGCACATCCAGTACTTTGACTTGACTGATTTGAAATTATTGCATTCAGGCTTAAGTCACGTTTCAAGCACATTACACTCTTTTGCAAAATATTTATATTTAATATAAATATTTAGACTAATTTAAGTTTCTTTCTTTCTTCCTTTCTTTTAGTTGCGGATTGTTTGCTTTTCATATGTCAACCATGTAACACTAAGAGACACTGAGAACCAAGTTTAATGTTCAATTCCTACTTGTGCACAACATTACGTTTTGAATTAAACTGATCCAGTAATCAAACCTTTGAAGCTTTGAATGCAGTTAGCTGTATTTCAGGATGATTGAGACATTTAACTGATAGCTAGAATCAGCATGGCTAAAAGAAAACAGTTCAAAACTGATGACTTTAAGATTCCAGATCTGAAAAGACAGAACTTTATTGACTTCTGAATAACTACAGACATGGCTTGAAGAGTTACACTTTATTTACAAAATTACTGAGAACCACAGAGTTAAGGGTAAGGAAGCATGATGGCAAGTTGAGTAGTTTTTCTTCCTATTAAACAGCAGCTAAAGGCTCCTGGTTGCTTCAGGACTTGGCTGAGAAACCACATGGTGTACCTCAGCATTACTAGTTTCTTCAGAGGTGCAACCTTCTCCCCCGTGCGCTTTGCTTCATTCTGTATGTGTCCATGGTGATGGCAGTTTGGCTTGCAAGCACTAGTGGGTTCAGCCAATCTACTTTCTGCGGCGGGCTGCGGCTCCCTTCTTGCTGCTGTAATTTCAAACACATTATATGGAGACATGTCAGAGCTGTGGCTTTACATTGTTCTAAATAGAAGCAAATTATGGCAGATTTTGAGTGAAGATGTCTTGAGACCCCGTTGTTTCTCGTTTCATCAGCGGTAGTTTAAATAGATACTATCTTCAGTGTCAGAACAGTTACTTCCAATACACATGGACCAGCCTTTTGTTTATTATTTACAAAACAATATAAAAAATGCCAAAATACAGTATGACAAGTGGGGAAAAGACCCTGAAATACAGAAATAAAGTAAATATGAAAATGTACTTGTGTAGTATGATAAATATACAGATTTTATTTCATAGAATCTTTATTTTCAGACTTCACATTTATTTATTCATATGAAAGTCATCATTTCTGACTTTGCGAGTTTTGAAAGATCTGAAGATTCATCATTCGTCACTTCTGTGTCAGGAAATATTGATACCCAGTTGGTCTAATATTGAGTACACTATAAACCCAGATAAGTAGAATCTACTTTAAAAAATCATGGTAAGTTGTTGCCTTAAAAACTTTAAGTACTGAAACATTAGTAGAAGAAGTGAAGTGGCCTACATTCAATGTACTCGAAGCCCTTATGGAATGGAAGAGAACAATTGAGTTTAATTTACTAATAACCAATTTACAGTAGCTGAAGACACTTAGTTTTGACAATTAATATAAAATGTTTATCTGAAATGACCTAACTTAACTTTTTCAGTTCCTGAAATTCAAAATGTGTCTTTCATGACATGTCTTGCGCAAGGTTTGAACCAGCAACCCACCGATTACAAGATGAACCCCTATTACCATCGTCACCGTCATCTGTGTACCACTGCAGTGTGATTTTCCAAATGAACACAATAGCCAACAAGCTAACATTAGTTAAGTTACTACACCTTGAAGAGTTCCAACTTACCATTTTGTGGCTGAAGTCGGATTATTCACCAAAGGCCTCAAACTTGGGTCAAATAACTAATCTACTAAAACTTTACTGGTTGAAACTTTAAATACACTTGCATTTTGTCTCAGTTATGTCTCCAAGGTTTAGATCTCATCAGTAACACTGTTAAAACTGGTTTAAATTTTGGCAGGTGGGTTAGGTCAATGCGTTGCTAACAGGCAAAACCTGATGATATTGAGTTGTTTGAGCTCAAACATATATTTACAGTAAGATAGGCCATTAAAAAGTACAGTTTACTCAGAAACCACAAAAGAAATGACGCATGTTTAACTAATACAAACTCAGTTTGTTTGAGTAGAAACTATTGATTGGACAAATACAATAGAAAGGACATGAAAAAGTTCAGCTTAATCTGAATCAAGAAGTAATGTCAATAAATTAGACACATTTAAGTAATAAGAACTCAATCTTTTTGAGTTGAATCAAAATCTGGGTTTATAGTGTAAAACAAAAAAGTAATATAAGCCTAATACATAAATCTTAGAATACAAAACAATTCCACCCTTGCTTTCTCAAAAACAAACCAACCGCCAGTTTTGCCTGTGCTGTGAAAACCTCAGCAGGCTGTGTCTGAGTCCCTGCCAGCATATATGAGTCATGACTAAACGTTTGATTCTAAAAGAGGAGATGCAGGCTTAACTTTGGTGCTGCAGCACCTTGCCACATTTCTTTTAAAAGGGACACACAAAAAGACAGTTTTTGATCCAATTATCCCTTTAAAATAATACGTGAATTGCAATAAATGCAAAGATGTTCTCAGCTACAGCAGCTGTCCTGTTTTAAAAACATAAAACATTTTGAGTCAACAAAGGTGATTCAATTGTAAATGGATTGAATGTATGTAACCCACTTTGAGTCATAACAGCCAGTGAAAGCACTGTAGACAAACGTCGCTTTCACCCAATTGAAATCGCAAACATGCAACCTGGGGTTAAGTGCCTTGCCCAGGTTCACATTAACATGTGACAAGAGGAGGTTGGAATGGAACCCAAAACCTCCAGATTACAAGAGTTCTACTCTAGCCAGCTGATACCAGCTCTGGCTGTTTTGTCTAACTCATGCTTGGGGTTTAGACCCCATGACAACAAAGTGATTTTGGGAATGTCTATGGTGTCTCTCTCTGCAGGGGCAGCACATTGTTCTCTAACATTCTTTCATGCTTACATGCAGTAAAGCTGGTGAACAAGAACTTTCGTTTTTTGACTTACAATTTACTGAGCTCCTCCACTCTCTTACGCATTCTGGTCACCTGGAGAGAATAAAAATAATGCAGAAGATTTTAATCTCTGAAGATGATGAAAAGTTTGCCCTAGGACTAACCCTTTAAAAGCTAACCAAATGCTTCACTAAGGAAGTAGCCTTTTATATGAGAGTTCAGTTACGTTTTATAATATATTCTTAAAACAAAACAGCAAAAGCTCAAAACAGACATAATACATAAAAATAACCAGATTTGATTTTTATACTGTACATCGCATAAAAAAAGTCAGTAAACATATGACATATAAATCCTTTAGTTTTAGATGCCTACACAATTACTAGGATTGAATTGAAATGTCTGTAAATGGATTTTAATCTCTCTATATGATTGGATTGATTTAATGATTACTTTCTATATATAAATCAGATCTGACTGACTTTTAAGTGCATTGAGGAGATCTTTGTTGTGAATTGCTGCTGTATAAATAAACTCAATTAAGTTGGGTAAATAGTTTTGTTCTAACGGGATAAAGAAGTAAAAGTGTTTAAATCATTAATTCTGCATCTCAACATCTAAATATTCTAAACTTTATTGCTCGTTTGAGTCTGTTATGTACCCCTTAGCAAGAAAAGTTTGTTCTTTAGGGCAGCAAACAGTGAAAATGATGCAGACTCGTCTCACCTCGTACTTCTGCAGCTTCATTCCCCCATGGGTCGAATTCTCCGACCCCAAAACGGGCGCATCCATCATAAATTTTTCTTGATCTTATCCCTCGGGAAAAACCCATTGGTTTTTAGAGAAAAGAAGTCACAAAAGCTCTGATTATCGTTGTCATTATGTAAAGCAAAAGTGAAAGAGTAAACAGCAAACATTAGTAAATGTCAGAACAGACATCTAAATCTTACTCAGTAGAAGCATTATTAGTTTCTAACCATGTTTACAGCATATTGTTTACAGCATCAGTTCTCATGTGTCCATTTGCAGCTTTAATGACTTCTGTTTGTTGTACTCGTAGATAAAAAGTGTGTTTAGACAAAGAGAAGCCTCTTGGGACAGAAAATGAATCATACTTCAACTTGTCCTCGCTCAGGTGATCAATGTTGAGTGCCTTGCGCCTGGCGGCCAGGATCTTCTTCTTCTTTTCCCTCTCAGTCTCTTTCTTTCCTCCTCTCTTCTGGTCAGCCTGTTCAGTGTGATGCATAGATACAGATGAAGGCTCAGAGTGGATAAAGTTTCCATATCTGTCATGGAAAGTGTGAGCATGTATGTACTGACCCTCTGCAGGTGGCTGCTGTAGCTAGAGCCCATGCTGGACAGAGCTGACTTTTTCTTAGCCTCCTCATCAGCCTTCTTCTTGGCATCAATCTCCTCCCTCATCCGCCTCTCTTCCTAAGTTCACAAAAAATAAAACCACAGTGAGACCACATTGCTAAGCACCCTTTGTAGTTGCTAGCCCACAAGGTGATGCCATAGCCACAGATATTAAAGAACACATACTTTCACTGTGTGCATAGTAGAAAAAGTAATATATGAAATGATGAACACAAAGCTAAAGGTCATCTATAAAAATACTACCTCTGTTAAAAACAACGAACCTCACGTTTGGCCTGGCGCTCTTTATCTTTCTCAGCACGGACCCTCTGCTGCTCAGCCCTCTCAGCACGACGCTTCTCCTGCAGAGTCACAAAACACATACTCAATGAGGTCACAGTGATGCAGCACTGTAAAACTGGCTGCAGGTAAGGGTTCAACAAAAACCGGAGAGAGTTTGGAAATGCCAAGTAGAACGGACAACATTCTCTTACGAAGAGAAATCTAAGCCTATGTTGTCAGTGATCGGACAGTTTTCAGCTACGTCCATCACCAGTCAACACTAACTCTTTAAAACGTCATACAAATAAAACAATGTTACTGAGAAACTCAGCAAGTGAAACATTTGTGAAGGAATGAGGAAGTGAAGGCATGTATTAATCAATTTAGTGTGGTTTAGTACACTGTGCACTTAAGAGATTATTTTCCTTCTGTTACTGTCAGGTTATTGAAAAAGTATTTTTTAATCTGGACAAATGTTTGCTGATCATACAGCAATGAGATAGATAATGGAAAAAAATCATGTTTATTTTATAATTATTGTAAACTAATAATTTGAGTAGTCTGCAGCAAAGATGCATAGTGCTTTGTGGATGTATTCTTGGACTTCCTCTGTATGCCTCAATTCCAGTAATCATGAACTTAAGTCAACAAGTCAGACTCACAATCCTCTCCTTGAGTGCAATCAGCTCCTCCTCCTCCTTTTTCCTGCACTCAAAGTGAGCATCAATCAGAGCCTGCAGCTCTATCAGATCCTTGTTCTGACGTTTCTTCTGGATGTCCTGCACAGTGAAGAAAATGACCCAGCAGTCAGCAGGAAACACCACAGATAAACCAAAAACCTTCTTATTCTCATTTCAGTCACACTTACATCAAAGTCCACTTTCTCACCGTCTGGGATCTTTGGAGCGCTGGGCCTAAAACACAGTGGATTCATTTTTGAAATGTGTAATATTTGTTAACACTGTTACTTTCTGGCTAATGCGTAACATAATCACAGGTGAACATAGTGAGGAAACTTACTTGAACTTTGGCTTCTCCTCTGCAGGTTAAGAAATGAAGAGGGGATGAGTACATGTCATTGGGTTAGGAGGGACACAGACTATACTTCAGTTCATTTAGGTATTACACAGATCACACTGCATGGTTGGGATTTTAAATAGGCAATGAGATTAATTTCTGAAAAAATAGACTTATTAACTTATAGGTTAGAGTCACAAAGGGGAAATAAAACTAAATTAATTTAAACAGATAGATGAAAAAAGCAGAACTCTGAACTTTAAGCATGGATTAAAAAGTGTGTGAGAATCAAGAGGCAGTTAAATCTGAACCGTTAATATGACAAATATCTGTTTTTCTTTCTTTCTTTCTTTCTTTCTTTCTTTCTTTCTTTCTTTCTTTCTTTCTTTCTTTCTTTCTTTCTTTCTTTCTTTCTTTCTTCTTCTTTTTGGCTTGACCCCATAACTATTTAAAACAAGCATTATTTCTCTGTTTTCTTTCTATCAAACCATACTCTGGTTGCCCTTAACCATGCATATGATGAGCTACAGAGCAAATGTTGATGGGCTTCCAGACCAAAAAGCTTCAGCGGGAGAACCCTGTTCAGCTGAGTTTTAGGGATACAGGAGAAATATGTTTTAATGAAACTAGAAAATAATATAAAATTGCGGCAGGAGCTCTGTTTTTGGCCAGCTATGTTCAGCCCTGTTAACAAGATCAGATATCTGGTGTCTTTTGATTGGCGCTTGGACTGACTTAGCAACTGCTGACAGAAACAAGCCTCAAACCAGAACACTGACAACCCACCAAAACCAGAAGAATCCATTTCATATCCATCAAATGTTTTTATACCTTCCTCTTCAACTCAACGACTTCAGCATGCAACAAGCAATAGAATAAAGAAAAAAGCAAAAAAAAAAAAAAAATTACATTCAAACTATAGAAAACAAAAAATTATCCTGAAGCACAACAATATTAAATAAGATTTAGTACAATTTAGAAACAATTCCCAAAACATTCTGATAAATTAGATATGGAAGCTGGGTTGTTTACATTGGCTAGGTGAGACTACCCTTCTGTTGTTTTTTTAAATACGTACAATAAGTGCAACACTTTTAGATGTTAGATAGTACAGAGGTTAAAAATAAGCTTTTATCCAAAGCAATTTAATATATTAATTTCTGTCAGTATGGTGATAAAACAAACATGTACATCAAGCATCCTGAGTGCATGTCATTTAGTAGTGTAAGTAGGTTTGCATGATTAAATAGGTCTACAATCAAATTAGATGTTCGACCTTTAAAATAATTTGAAAATTATTAAATTCTTTTAAAACATCCCCCAGGTTTGCAAGTAAAGGTAATTTAGTCTGTGGTTCGATTGCAGGATGCCTCAGGGTCAACCTACTAGAAGTACACAGGAAGCAAATGTTTTGTCTTCTTTTGTAGGTGTGTTGTCAGTTAGGCCATACAAAATGTGACCAGAAAATAAGTCTTAGCTGATATATCAGTTAAAGCCTTTTTTCCTGTTAACCATGAACTGTGGTGCTTGTATTTCAACATGAAAGCACACAGAAAACTTATTTGGGAGTTGGGATTCTCAGCTAGGCGACACAGTTGCTAGCACTGCTGCCTTGCAATGGCTCCTAGAAATTTTGGGTCTGGCCGGGGCAAAAGGGGGTTGCATGTTTTTCCCCTGCATAAATATTTTTTTTCCACTAATAATGCAAATGACCAGTTTATCGGTAAGGGTTTAAACCCTAAGGGTTAACTGAAAATTGTCATTAGGTCTCTGTGAAGCCCTGTCATGGATGGACTGGTGACCTGTCCGGCTGGTACCACCCCCACCCCCTAATCCAAGGTACCTCCACATAAAAACATTAAATAGAAACACAGATGCTGTTAGGCTGAACAAGACAGCACCGAATGTAACTACAGTCTGTTGGAAATTGTAGACTGTTAATATCCAGTAACATAACACTGTGTCCGGCTGACATGAACGATTTTATTTTAAGATCATTTAAATAGCTAAAGTCAGTTAAAACAGTAGGCATACAAATAACTAGCTGTTAACTTCCAACATCCAAAGGATGTACTTACATCTAGTAGAAACATGTCATTATTGTGATAATGACATGTTTCTACTACAGGTGAGGGGACTATTACTGATATTTACTTCACAGAACCTCCCTTCAGAACAATGCAAACTAACTCTTCAATATAAGTCTTATAATCGGAAAATGATATAATATATGCATGTTTATTCCTTCAAAGGTCATTCAACCTGCACAGTTTCAGCGCTAAGTTAAAGCCATGTGTTTGAGCTTGTCCAGAGGTGAAAGGAAGGTTTCATGTGCAGACTTAATCAAAAATATTTGTGGGGTTTTTGCACCTGAAGCCTGGAAAGGGATGATAAAAAAACCCCTCCCCCTTCTTGTCACATACCTTCAGGCTCAAGCTCTGGTTCTGGCTGTGGTTCAGGCTCTGGTTCTGGCTCTGGTTCTACCACTGGTTCTGGTTCTGGTACTGGTTCAGGCTCAGGCTCAGGCTCAGGCTCTGGCTCAGGGACCGCCTCAGGGGCGACCTCTACCTCCTGTACTACCTCCTCTTCTACAGCTAAACAACATGCAGCAAATCACCGGGGAGATGGAGGTGGCGGGAGGGGGGGTAGCAGGAGATTTAATGGAAGCAGGGGAGAGGGGAAAGGGGAAAAAGGTGGATGTTTTAAGTTCTGTACATGAAAGGGAACGTGAGAAAACAGAGGTTAATGACGCCACTGTTTGGTCCGTTTCCACAAGATGGCGCCAAAGCATGTGAGCCAGCAAGCATTGGAAAGAGAAAAAGATGCCATTGATGGATGAAATGGTACGGTAGCAGCACTGCCACCCATGTTTTTAACATTTTTATTTATTTTCTTATCACAAAGACTGTTAATGGTAACATGCTACATAAAGTATATCTGGAAGAAGTGGGTCATAAATTAGTTATTTAATGTTATGGTTGGTAGTTTGCCGACTGTCTTACCATCGTATTCTTCATCCGAGAAAGGAAGGAGCAGAAGAATATTATCATATCATCCCATTTGTACCCATTTCAAATACAACATAAATGTAAATTGTGGGTACAGTGGGAATCCATGCTAAGCAAAACAAAGCAGTCCTTTTGGGCTGATCAGAGCTTTAAGGCAGGCCTTCAGGAGTGCCAAATATTTTTGTTTCATATGAAAGTGTGCTCAGCTCAGAAGGATGGCTCAAACTGCAGATAGTCATGCAGGGCTAAAAGACCATTTGCGAAAAGGGCAGTGAAATCCAAGTGATTTGAATTTTTATTTGATATCAAGCAGCATGGTGAACATTTTCTGCCAGTGCTGCAACCAGCAAGAATGCTACAGCAACAGTAACATTAATTTTCTGTCTGCACAGTTTCAATCTGGAGGAGTCAAGCCAAACCTGCAAACAGACAAAACTGTCCAGTGCTCACGGCTAACTTTCTATAGGAGATGGAAAGTCAGATAGAGAATGTTCAGAAACATCATCTAGATTTAGCATGGAGCTCCCAATTGTACCTGGGCAAGATTACTTGACAATTAATGTTTTCAAATATGGAAAATGTAGCTACTTACCCCCGACCTGCTCACTGCAAAACATAAGACGAAGACAAGTTAGCATTAACAATACCACTACAAAATAAGACAACATGTTTATAGAAGTATTTTGACAAATTTCCCCAAGAAGAAATCAAAGCTGCTTTAAAGTAAGCTGAGTTTTTTTGTCAAAATACTCACAAAATTAGTGAAAAAAATGAATTTCCGAGAGGAAATGGGAGAAGACTTACACTTCTTCTGTGTCAGACATGGTGGCAGTGGACTTTAAAACCTTAAAACCAGAGAAAAGAGAAGCCAGAAGATTAAAGTCTCTCTTTAAGGAGCAACTGCCCGACCTGTTTTATTTATGGCTCAGGATTAAGTTGCAGATGCCTTAAATATGTGCTACACGCCCCACCCTAAATGAGCTTCAACCTTTAGTTTCACATATTCCTCCACAATTAAAATAAATAGAACAAACATGATTACATCTGATTTATTTTAAATGTTTTTCCCAAGGAAGCTATATTGTCAGTGTTTCCTAAAATACTGATATCCAGACATCGTGGCTTTAAAATTAGTGTAAAACTTTGGACTGAAATTTGAGCCTCCGTCATGAATCTGCTTCTCCCATGATAAGTGAGAAGTAGACTAAACATAGATTTATGCCAATAGTCTGTTTTTAACTACTGAGCGAGAAGATAGATATTGCAGTGGAGAAAAAATGGTCTCCCAGTGATAGTGTTACATGTCAACCTCCTGTTCTCTCCCATCACCTTAATATAGCTGTCATCTAATTTGTTAAAGATGATTTTATCTTAGGTCGTTAATGAAGCTAGCATCTACAAGTTACCTTGGCTTACATAATTTCTTTCACATTTATAATCTGTTTCAGCATTTCATCTGGGAGCAAGTCAGCTGACTCGGTGCAGTGTGTGATCAAAACCCAACAACAAAGACATAGTACACAGTAATCGAAGTTACTCACTGATTAATTCATCACTGATGAGAGTGTAGTTTATTTGCCTTGTTATATTATAAATCTCTTCAGTATGAGGCCACCATGAAAACTTCTTGACATTACAACTTTTTTATACCACAGCTGCACAGGTCTCAGATCCAGTTTCACTTTGCACGATGTTAAAGATTGGGTTCCATCCCCTGGACCACTACCAGCATCATTCCTTTATGTGTTTTATCTGCTCTCACATGCTTCCTTCAATCATCCTCCAGGCGCCCTGTTGACTGGGGCTGCTTTACTTGAGATTTACAACAAGTCCTGTAAGGTTAGGAAGGTTAAGGGTCTGTTGCCTAGCTTACACGCACTAATATAAATTTGTAACCAAGGTATAATGCTCCACATTGGGATGATACCAACACATTTAGTCTTGAGTCCAGCTCCTATGACCAGTGTATTATGGTAAAGTATTCATCCCAAGTAAGCCTTAATCTGTACAACTAATATGCCTCCTTGCATCATTGCCCGCAGGCAGAATTGTTTGATAAAGCTTGCAGCATAGAAAAAGTTGGTCCTGACATAAAGTAAGGAGAATTACCAAATCATCCACCACAATTTTCACATAAGTTTATTATCTATCTTCTGTGTCCTGCAGTGGAAAGCTTCTTCAAAGTTTTTAAGTCATCTGTAAATCCCTTAGGCATGCAGCCCCACTGGCTCAAATTGAACTCCAACCAGGTCAACACAAAAACAACAACAAAGTCCAGTTACATATCTGCCAAGAAAGGATAAGATTTTATTTTACTTCAATATTAGTTGGTTTCATTGTGACTTCATTAAAAGTACTAAATAAAATTCATAGTTTCAGCCAACTGCAAAGTAAGAGATATTTACCTCAGTACAATAAACCCATTGAACATCAGCACTTCTGGCATGCAGCACACATCTGATATTTGCTTAACAGGTCTTAAACACAAAAATGTCTTATAGTAGTGTTTAAATTTAATTCTGTTGTCTCTAATTAATCCATTTCTCAAATATCTGTTAAACTTGTTTTAGCACTGATCTTCTAGCTGTCTCAATTGGTGGTGACAGTGATTTAAGACACATGGACTTAGTTTTCACCTGGCTTTGGGTGATTTTTAGGGACATTGCACTTGAGCTTCCATATCATCCACACACCCAGTCACTCCGGTTTTGCCTTACCTCAGAAAAGCTGAATGAAGTGAGCTCCCTGTTGGCTGAGACAGGCTGTAGGGTTCTGCAAACTTACCACGATGATTATGTCCTTCTGTTATAGTGACACTTGATCCGTTCAACGTCCCTATTGGCCAAAGACTGGGCTTAAAGATACGTCTGTCCCTGTCATGGGGCAGGATCCATGTCTTCAGTATACACCCACCCCGTACACAAGTTCTCAATAAGGAGATGGAAGAGTCGAATGTTAAGGAGGGAGGCTCTAGTTTGGTGAGAGCAACGGAAAAGATGCCTACAGGATACTATTCTGGTACTGCTACATTAGGAAAGCAAATTTCATCTGAGAGAGACGAGAGCTGAACGTCAGGGAGCACAGCAGGTGGTGTTTCAGAACCTAAGTCACACAATCACAATGTACAGTTTACATAAAAGAAAATAATATTCAGAATATTTTTTGACCAAGATTTTCTTAAAACAAGTTGAACCTTCTCGTTTAGTTGTTCTTTGCTTGTAATGTTTATGTGTCTTTTTCAGTAATATTTTATATGATGTTGAATGATGGTAGGGATTCATTCTCATCTCAGGTTTCATTTGACTGACTTAAGTTAACCTAATTTTTTTGATGACTGTAATGTGGAGGTGTTAATCTTCTACTGGTATTGTTTTATGGATTCAGGGATGATAGTAATCATCACCAGTATCAGTTTGATGTGTTACAAATGCATTTCTGATGATCTCTCAGGGTCCAAATGAGCTGCAGCTTGAATCATCCCGCAATCTCATCAGCGGTATATAGCATACGTTTGGGTTTGTAAAATCTTCTCACATTAAATTTTATTATGCTTTCCACCAGATGGTGCTGCAATAATAGAATTAGAACTAGGAGTCATACTGTTACCATGCTAATGAAAACAAAGCACAATAATAAAAGGAGAGCAGGGAAACAAAGTGCTGATCAGGTGGGGATTCTGACGATGTTGGCCTGGAGACACACCAACCTACACACAGCCCTGTAGATATTCTATTAAAATTCAATTCAATTCGATTCAAAAATACTTTATTAATTCCAAAGGGAAATTAAATGTTGGTGTAGCTCATATTATGCAGCTTTCTCCAAAGAGCCGTTGTAGATGCTGATGGCTGTGGGCAGGAAGGATCTCCTGTAGTGGTCTGTCTTACAGCAGATCTGAAGAAGCCTCTGACTGAAGACACTCTGTTGGTGTACAACAGTCTCATGAAGACGATGCTCAGGGTTCTCCATAATTTTCTTCATTTTATGAAGAATCCTTCTTTGTACAATGATCTCCGGAGGTTCCAGAGGAGTCCCCAGAACAGAGCCAGCCTTCTTTATTAGCTTGTTGATCTTTTTTAAGTCCCTGGCTCTGATGCTGCTTCCCCAGCAGATGATGGCAGAAGAGATCACACTCTCCACAACAGACTTATAGAAGATATGCAGTATCTTGCTGCAAACACCAGAGGACCTAAGCTTCCTGAAAAAGTACAGTCTGCACTGTCCCTTCTTGTAGTCGGCTTCACAGTTGCATCTCCACTCCAGTCTGTTGTCCGGGTGAACACTGAGGTATTTATACTCCTCCACCACCTCCACTTCTCCCATGATGGAAATATAGTTTGACATATTCATGTTTCTCTTAAAATCTACAATCATCTCCTTTTGTTTTATTCACGTTCAAGATTAGATGATTGTTTTCACACCATGCCACAAAGCGGTCCACCAGCTCCCTGTATTCAGCTTCTTGTCCATCTCTGATCCACCCCACAACTACAGAATCTTCTGAGTATTTCTGCAGATGACAGGAGTCTGTCTTGTACTGGAAGTCTGAGGTGTACAGAGTCAAAGAAAATGGTGAGAGTACAGTTCCCTGTGGTGCTCCTGTGCTGCTGACTACCTGGTTAGACACACAACCCTTCAGTCTCAAACTGTGGTCTCTTTGGCAGGTAGTCTATGATCCAGGAGATTGTTGAGGCCTCTACCTGAGTCTTCTGGAGTTTTGAACAAAGCAAATCAGGTTGAATTGTTTTAAATGCATCAGATAAATCGCAGAACATTATTCTCACAGTGCTGCAGACTTTGTCCCGATGACAGTGGGTTTGTTGAAGCAGGTGTATAATGGCATCTTCAACTCCAACTCTACAGCAATAAGCAAACTGAAGGGGGTCCTGGTTAGTCTATAAGTTTAATGTTTGCTTAGTCAGGTGGCCCACATGAGGAATTCTAGGACCTTCAAAAATTAGGATGTCAGGGCAACAGGTCTATGGTAATTGAGGAATGATGGGTGAGTTTTCTTTGGTACCGGAACAAGACAGTAGGTCTTCCACAACACTGGAACCTTCTTCTGGGCCAGACTAAGGTTGAAGAGGTGCTGCAGAATCCCACAGAGCTGCTCTGCACAGGCCTTTAGGACTCTAGGGCTGACACCATCTGGACATGCAGTCATATTTTGGTTTAATCTCTAGTTCCCTCTTCACCTGACTTCTTGAGACACACAGGTGGAATGTGGAGGCAAAGGGAGCGTCAGCATCTTCTAATCTGTTTGAAGACAACATGTAGAAGCAGAATGGTCCATGGCTGAGGAGGAAGATAAAACATTTGAGGTGTGACAGGAAAGCTGTGGGTCAAAGGAGGGTGGGATAGGGTGGTATGTCTGTTTGGCTTTTGGAAGGATGCTGGGCTTGTTTCTGTACTAAACCTATTGAAGAATGTAATTAGTTCATTTGCTCTGTCAAAACATCCATCGTTCAGATCTTCTTTCTGCTTGAATCTCGACGTTCTGGGTGGGATGGTGTTATCCACACAGACGTTTTTATAGTCGGTTACACACTCAGTCATGGCACTGATGTCCTTTCCATGTGGCTGGCACAGTGCGTCCCAGTCTGTAGCCTCAAAGCAACCTCGCAGGGCTTCTTCAGCTTCCTGTGACCATCTTCTCACAGTTTACTTTATTACAGGTTGCCACTGAACAAGGGGCTTATATTTCGAGCAGAGACTAAAACAAGATTGTGATCTGATTTGCCTAGAGGAGGTCTTGCTTTAATTCAATTCAATACAGTTTTATTTACATAGTGCCAATTCACAACACATGTCATCTCAAGGCACTTTAGAGATGTATGAGTCCTAGACATTTGCATAAAACAAATCCGACGGTTTGTTTTCTCTGGTAGAGCAGTTGACAAACTGTTGATACACTGGAAGTGTGGCAGAGAGTGAAGGATGGTTAAAATCACCAAATATTGCCACAAATGCAATGGGGTGTTGTGTATGCAGCTTAGCAACAACTGAGCTGATGGCATCATATGCAGTGTCAGCAACAGCTGATGGTGGAACATAAATCGTTGCCAAAATAACACCGGTGAACTCTCTGGGTAAATAATATGGACAAAAACTTAAATTTCAGTTTTATTTATATAGCGCCTCAAGGCACATTACAAAGGGTTTGGAATGGTGTGGGGTTGTTGGGGAGGTAAGATTAAACTACTGAGTGTTAGAGTTTGGCCATTTTAGTATGGGCTATGTGTACGGGTACTAAGAAAAACAATAAACTGATAAAGTTTGTCCATGTAGAGCCCACTGGTGGCCATTGTTATCAAAAACCACAAGGATTGGGGGTACCTCTCTCTGTCAGACTGATTAAAAACCAACGGGGAAAAGAGAAGGGGGTTTCGCACTTTTTAGCCGAAATGGAGGGTGTGTTTGCACCTCAACCATAACTGGGGGCCGGGTTTAGCAAAAACCTGACTCCCCATTACTCCCCCAACAGGGAGGGAGGAAGGCTCCCCTCCCTGAATAAACTAAGCCACTCTAACTATAAGCTTTATCAAAAAGGAAATTTGTTTTAAGCCTAGCCTTAAATAAAATAAATAAAAATAATTGGAGAGTGTTGTTTCCTGTTCCATTGTGTGAAAGGTTTAAAATGAGCTAAGTCAATTCAATCGAATAAACCCCTTTTGAAGTCAGGTACTCCCTTCTAATTTAAATTTCCTAACTATCGAACAGTGCAGTCAGATTCAGTTTATTTTTTTTTTTGAAATTTTTTTTTTTTTCCCAAATTAAAATTGGTTTAAAAAGTCTTTCTACTAAGGAAGCCCAGCGGGTTTTGATCGAGTCAGGCCTGCACATTTCACCCCGGGATGAGCTTGTGGGACAGGGGACAGTCCGGGCGTTAAACTTTGCAGCAATTCCTAAATACTGGGGCATGCTTTGTAGCGACAGTGGGGGGGAAAATTTACCCCCCTTTTGAACAGGAAAAAACCTCCAGCAAAACCCAAAGGTCAGTGTGAAGGGCCCCCATCTCCCAACGACCGACGGGGTTTTTAAAGGAGAGAACAGAGCCAAGACAAAAAGGAACAAAAAACCCCTGACCCAGGATCCCTTTCTAGGGGGGGGGAAAAGTAAATTTTAAATTTGATGGAGTTTCCTTTAGTGGTTTAAACCTAGGAAGAAAAAACAGATAAACACGTTTAGAGTATGAGAGGGGCCCAAAAATACATTTTAGTCACAGAAAGAGGGCTCAGTCAGTACTGTGTCTAGGCAAAAAAATTGGGGTTTAAAACACTGAAAGACGGGGCCAAGTGGTCATCGGTGGGAAGGTTACCCTTTAAGTTTTTTGGGCACGAAGCTTGGACGTTCCCCCCCTCCGGGAAGGGGGGTTCCAAGGAAAGATACAGAGTCAGGCCAGGTGTAGTTTTCTAGAAGAAAAAAAGCGACAGAACAAATTTTAAAAGCTGAAATAACAGCAAATGAAAAAAATAGAATGAAAAATATAGCAGAAAGAGTGAAAGTGGTCATTATGTCCTCCCAGCCTAAGCCTATAGCAGCATAACTACAGAGACAGTAGCTCAGGATAACCTTTAAACCCTCAAATAAAGCTTTATCAAAAAGGAAAAATTTTTAAACCCCAGCCTTAAAAATAGACAGGGTGTCTGCCTTCCCAGGGGCCCAAAACTGGGAAAATGGTTTTTCCCCAGGAGAGGACCTGATAACCCAAAAGGAATTTTGCCTCCCCTTCTACTTCTAGAGACTCAAGGAAACCCCAGTAAACCTGCATTTTGAGAACCCAAGTGCCTGTTAGGAACAAAGGAAAAAATCAGATCTCTGATGTATGAAAGGAGCTAATCATTAAGGGCTTTTTTATGTGAGGGGGAGAATTTTTTAAAATTTTATTCTGGGGTTTAAAAGGGAGCCAATGAAGGGAAGCCCAAAAAAAGGAGGGAAAAATTTATCCTCTCTTAATTTTTTGTCAGAACTCTTGCTGCAGCATTTTGAATCGCTAAGGCTTTTAAAATGCTTTTGGGGAACCCTACTGACAGGAAGTGTTGGAAAGATTTGTTTCATAAATTATCATTGCTTGTTTTTAAAAAAGGTTTTTTTTCCTCAGATTTTTTCCATTAAAAGACCCTTTTCCTTTTTTTAGTTTTGTGAAATTTGATTTGAAATGGTTTTTTAAAAACTTTTCCCCTTTTTTTTCGAAGTACTTTTATGAAAATATTAACAGAATTTTCAAACTTGTCTTAAAGTTTTCCCCTGCTAGCAGGGCTGAAACAGGAACTTGTGTGTGTGCAGGGGGGTTTCTGGGGGAGTACTGTTCGCACCCCAGGAAAAACTTCATTCTTTTAAAGCCAGGGTGTGGACGTGTGTGCTGTAAAACAGTACTGGGCGAACCATTTTTTTTCAGTAAAGGGCTTGGATTTGTGAAAAATGTGTGTAACCCAACCACGATGCGTAACATGAGTGTTTTTTTTCCCTTTTTTAATAAAAAAGGGTGTGACTATCAGCGGGGTCTCCTCTCCCAAAACCCCGGCTAGGCCTTACCAGGGGGGCTGAAGGGGGTGTGATCCCTTTTTTAGTTGGAACACACCCTCCGGTTTAAAACCTTTTTATGAAGGTTTGGGCCACCCCCCCCAGTCTGCCAGGCCAGAGGGATTTTCCCCCAACCCCCACGCAATGTTTTTAAAAAAGGCGTATCAACCATGACAAACCCCAAACATTAGAACTTTAGTTTTAAAGGGGGAGAAACTCCAAACCACCCCCGAAGCCCTGCCACCGTGGAGCTTTTTAACCACCTTGGTGACTTCAGCCTGGGTAATTAAAGAGTCTAACCCTGAGTCCCCACCCTCTGCTTCAGTTCTGCAACAGTGTTGGCGAAGCACTGCTTCCCCCTCCTGAGATGCTGGATGGTTTGCCAGAATTGCTTTGAGGCCAACAGGTACTCCTTCTCCATGGCCTCACCGAACTCCTCCCAGGCCTGAGTTTTTGCCTTTGCCACAGCCCGGGCCGCGGCACGCTTGGCCTCATGTTACCCGTCAGCTGCCTAAGGAGTCCCACAAGCCAACCACAGCCGATAGGACTCCTTCTTCTTCTTGACAGCATTCCTTCCTACCGGTGTCAACCACCGGGTTTGGGAATTGCGGCCGCGACAGGCACCGCAGACCTTACGACCACATCTACAGGCGGAAGCATTGAAAACAGACGAGAACATGGTCCACTCGGACTCTATGTCTCCAACCTCACCCGGAATCTGGTCAAAGCTCTCTCAGAAGTGGGAGTTAAATACATCCCTGGCCGAGGGGCTCCGCCAGACGTTCCCAACAGACCCCCACTATAGCTTTGGTGCAAATGTCCGGCTTTCTCCTCTTCCAGCAGCTCCAACTCACCACCAGGTGGTGATCAGTGGACAGTCAGCTCCTCTCTCACCCAGGTCCAAAACATGCGGCAAGCGGAAGACACGACAGCAAAGTCACACGCCTCCTGCCTAGGGTGTCCTGGTCCCAAATGCACTGATGAACACCTTTAGCTTGAACCGGTTTTAAATATGGACAATCCGTGAATTGCACAAAATCCAAAATAAAATCCCCCACTGGGATTCGATGGGGAGGCCATTCCTCCCAGTCACCCTCCCCGGGTGTCACTGTCGTTCCCACGACGGTATTGAAGCCCCCCAGCAAAATAAAATTCCCCGGAGGGGACTATGCAGTCACCCCGACAGGGAGGGCCAAAAAGGCCGGGTTCTCCGCTTACGCCGGCCTATGGGCCCCAAAACGCAGTCAGGGACCGTCCCCCCCCAAAGGGCGCAGGGATGGGACCCTCTCATCCACCGGGGTAAACCCTGAGACGGCTGAGCTGGGGGGCAACAAGCAAACCCACCCCTGCCCGCCTCCTCTCCCCGTGGGCCACTCCAGAGTAGAAGAGAGTCCAACATCTCTCGAGCTGGTTTCCAGAGCCTACGCTGTGCGTGGAGGTGAGCCCGGCTATTTCTAGTTTATATCTCTCGACCTTCCACACAAGCTCCATGACTTAGTTTTAGTTGTAAATTTTACCTACACATACTGGGTTTGCCAGATTAAAATATTTAACACTATATTAATGGTAAAATTGCTTGTTTTCAAAAAATGCACATTTTCAAAAACCTACCCCCATCTTTTCTCATATCTTTAACAGGTCTCTGGGGCTGAAAGAGGTTTTTCCCAAGTGCTTTAAATGCTACTCTATCATCTCAGTCCCCAAGAAATCAGATCAGAGTCAACTTTTATGGCCAAGTTTGTCAGTTCAAACACGGAATTTAAATTCAGTTTCCATAGCATATATGGTATATCAAACATCTGTCAAACCACTAGACCGGAGCACAGGTTGGTTTGTGTGTGTGTGCAGTTTTTTGTTCTCCTTCTTACCTTTCCACTAGGGGGCGACATGGGGGTGCTTCCAAACAGCTGAGAACCATCAGAGGTAATCAAGCAGACTGCTTTTAAGTGGTTGGAACCTTGAAGGAGGCGTCAGATTGTAATTCTGCCCAGAGTGGTAATCCGACCAACAGATACTGATCTGTCTTTCTGTATTGTCAAGTCTAGGTGATTTACCCAAGCCTTTGTTCCCTGTCTTAGACTGGATTCCAGTCCAAATCCTGGCTCTGCCCAAGGCACCCCGCAGTGTTTGCCGGACCAAGCGCCTCCTTCCTCTTCCAGAAAATAACCATTTCCGGAGATTACCCACCTAACCGTCAGCTCTGGAATCAGCCTTTAACTTGCCTGTCCACCCTCTAACATCTCATCCAGTTGGCTGGAAGGTAAGAGAGAGAGAACCCCAACCAACACACAACAACGACTTCTCCTGACAAACTCCATCATCATGGTGTGACTTATTTGTTCCCCTGGAAACATCAGACCTACAGAACAGTAAGATTATTTCTCTTCTACCCATGATTCAGCTCCAACTCAAGACCATCGTATTTACCTACCTCTCTTCTTCAGTAAACTGCACCGTTCGAGCCAGAACCCAAGACGACCACACTCTTGCCTCCTGTGACTCAATAAAGCCGTTACACCTAAGTTCTGCCTCTTTGGTTGTTGCCTGCATAGCATTTTAATTTCTCCTCTTGAAAACTGTGTTGGTATTAAAGGTTCTGCTCTGGAATGGTTTTCATCACTGACAGATCTTTTTGTGTCAGTGTAAGTGACTTCATGTCTTCAACTGTGTCCCTTAGTTGTGGGGTGTCTTAGGGGTCTATATTGGGTCCCCTTCCTTTGTCGTTATATCGCCTGCCCTTGGGTTCCATTTTTCGAAAATTTGGTATGTCCTTTCACTGTTATGCTGATGATTGCCAAGTTTGATTTCATCTGCAAAAGCAGGATGCAAACTCCATTCATACTCTGCTGAAATGTCTGGAAGAAGTCAAAGCTTGGATGGCATTAATTTTTTTAAGTTTTAATGAAAAGAAGACTGGATCACACTTTTCCACCGAAATGGCTCTTGTGACGCCCTCGATTTGAATCTTGGCTCTGTGTCTCCTTAAGTAAGATCCACGGTCACTAGTTTGAGAGTGAAACTAGATGGTTTTGATGCTCTCTCGGTCTTGATTCAACCGCATCATCCTATACGGTCTCTAAGGTCAGCTGATCAGCTGCTCCTTGTTCGGGCACCACCTTTCGTTGTTCGATGACCTAACCCCTCTCTCCTACTTCCCCATGCCTAAGGGGAATGCTCAATCCAGCTCTCCATCTAACGGGTCCGGACTTCCCTAAACCTGAAAAGTCTTCCTAAGCAGGTTCACTGAAAGTTCTGTTTAAGCTGGTGTCAGGAAATGACTCGCCTAGCCTCTGACAGCCTACCTCCAGAAGTCTCGCCCTTCTTCAACCAGAGGTCTGGACGACTGAGTAGCCTACCGCAGTCATTCACAGTCCAACAGTCACTTCTGTTAACCGCTGCTCATTCCCTGATATTACAACGGGTTCTTGGTATATGGACTAGGTTAATTTTAGTGACTCGGCACGAGCCCCAAGGGCGTTGTTTTAACAAACTTGGCTAAGGCAACCTACAAAAACCTCCTAAAAAATCTTAGAACCAGACAACAAGACTTTTTCCACCAATGAAAAACCAAAAATAAGGTGACTCAAATAATTGGATGTCCACGATTTGTCTAGAATTTTATATGCTTCCTTTAATTAGTAACGCTTTTGCAGGGCTCAGTAACAGCTTAAATTCAGCAACACATAATAAATTCAATAATAGAAATAAATCAATCAACTCAACCTGTCTTTCCCTGATGCTGAAACTAGTGAGTTTGGAGAGGCTTTGAAGACGGAGGCTCATCCATGTACCTGATGGAGATGTTTCTTCGGGTAACAACGAATGATTTCTTGAAGGGAATACGACTTAATCTTCGGTTTTCTTCCTTTAAGTGGCAGACACTGATGCTCCAGGCTTCGATGGTTAAACAGGAACTGTGTTGTCGTATGTCTCAGAAGACAGTAACTTCCAGGGGCTGAAGAGTTGAAGGAAACCCCGGAGACATAAATGAGGTTGATTCAGGACTTCCAGAAGCCTGAATCTTAGAGCAATCAGCCGTTCACCGATCAAGTTCATCTCTGTCATTTGGATAAAAAGGCTGTAGATGAAAACAGATTCTTAATCTTAAGGCACAGTCCTTCCTGGGCACACGGGTTGATTCTCTTTTTAATGCAGTCGATCAACTGGGCTGTCTCTGTTCATTTTCCATCTGAGCTTCTTTTCTCCGTCCGATGTTGTTCGCTGGTCTTCTGCGAGGAAACAACCCCGTTCCCTTCCTCAGCTTGGCCTTTATAGTGCAGATGCTCTCACCAGTCAGCCCCTTGTTAGGCGTCTCAGTTATTGCGCAACCTACTTCGCTCAGCTCCTTGGTTATTGCTCAATACTTTAGTCATGGTCATCGTGACTTCTGATACTGTTTTTTGGCCTTGGAGATGCCGGTAATAGCCACGCAGCTGGCTGTAGTCACATCCTCCCTTCCTCCCGTTGGTCTTCAAAGGTCCGCTGTCAGCATACAGCCGGCTCTCGTCACTCTTAGTCATCCTGCACTTCTCTCCCTAATCTGCTCAGTCTTAAACTTTACACAGTATTACACATTCTATTCTCAGCTTTCTATATTTACTTTAAGACACAGTTACAAAATCATCACTTCTTTTCTTTTTATTCATACCAAAATGATCAATTTTATATGTCTTTTATATAGCTGATTGAGAATTTTAAACCTTAATTTTTTTGTTTTAATTATTAGTTCTCAATTATATTTCAATCATACGCTTTTAACTTGATAATAAAAGATTACTCATTTCATTTATTGCTTGAAAAAAGATGGAAAATCATCTTTACATTTTTCTTTGGATACACTTGTTTATATTTCTGCAAAGATAAGACAGTTAATATGTATCTCCACACGGGCCTCTCCAGTCTTCCCCCCCCCCTCAGTCCCAGAATATGAAAAAAATTTGTTTTTCCCACTCTCCACTGCTTCAACTGTGTATTTTAATACTTGTTGCATGGATTACACAGAAATATATTTATTGCACTTATTATGGATTTAACTGTGAGTAGTTAATGAATGTTGCATGGATTACATGGAAAGATCTCACCTTATTTTGACACTATGCTAAATTTGTTTCCTGCAGGAAATGGTCACCTGGTGATTGATTATAATGGTGAGAGAACACTGGATGGCTTCATAAAGTTCTTGAAGAGCAGAAGTAAAGAGGGAGGCACCCCTGCAGCAGATGTTGACGACCTGGATACAGATGACTTGGAAGATGTGGATGATTCAGATGCTGAGGATGGAGGCGACGATGACGGACACAACGACTTGTAAAAGCTGCAGGAGGAGAGAGGGCAAGAGGAGACCCACCCCAACCTTTCCAACCAGTCACCACCACTACCTTGCTTCCTTGTGGACCTTCCCTGAACATTAACAGTCCACCTTAAACTGCCTTTCAGTAAAACCAGCCTGAGAACCAACCAGTCTGTCCATCCATGGCAGGTTGAGCAGTTTTTTTGTTATTTTTTCCAAAAAAAGATCTGCTTATTACATCTTTAATTTCGCTTATTCTACCCAGACTGGTCTTGTCACTCCTGGGGGATCCTTGGAACAGTGCACCTTCTCTGTGGGAGACCTCAATGCCAAGGTTTGTCTTACCTCTGGTTTCCATCCCCAGTCGAATGGGCAAGTGGAAAGATTGAGCCAGGAAATCAAGACGGCTCTCTTTTGATTTCCTCATTATCACAGAAAAACACAGTGGAGGGCAATAATTTTGTTTCTTCCCCTTCACAAATTGATTCTCTTGTTCATAGTGTTACTTCATCATTGCGTGGTGCATTAGACAATGCAGCCCCCTTGGAAAAAAGGAAGGTAATTATTCATAGGAGGTTTGCTCCCGGTTTTAACTCAGAGCTGCGTACTTTAAAGCACAATTTTAGAAAATTGGAAGAGAAAATGGCGCTCTACACACCTAGAGGATTCCTACTTAATTTTGGAAAAAAATAGCATACTGTTTTTAAAAAAAGGACACTTCAACCAAGCCAGAACAGCTTATTTCTCATCATTAATAAAGAAAAACAAGAATAATCCTGGGTTTCTCTTTAGTACGTTGCAAAAATTTACCAGAGTCATAGCTCTGTTGAGCCATCCATTCCCTTAGCCCCTCAGCAGTCATGATTTTAGGGGGATTCTTCCAAAAATTAAAAATTAATTCAAAAAAAAAGATCATTGACATACTCCCAAAGATGGTTACTTCATCATCAGCACAGTAAGAAAAACATTGGAAGTAACTGTAAAACTGAACCTGTGTTTTGGGACTTTTTTGATCCTGTGGAGTTTTCCCGAGTTATCAGAAATATTAGCTTCATCTAAACCCTTTCAACTTGTATGTTAGACCCAATCCCAACCAAATTTTTTAAGGAGGTTTCCCCTTGATTACCAGCCCATTTTAGATATGATTAAATCTATCCTTAGTAAATTGATATGTACCACAAGCTTTTAAGGTAGCTGGTAATTAAACCTTTACTTAAGAAACCTTCCCCTTTGATCGAGAGGACTTTAAAAAATTACAACCCGATATCCCCAATCTTCAAAATTTTATCTAAAATTCTTGAGAAAAATAGTTGCTAATCAAATGTGTGAGCATTTACACAGCAAGGACCTGTTTGAAGAGTTTCAGTCAGGCTTTCCGAGCTCATCATACACTGAAAAACAGCTCTGTTGAAAGTCACTAAAATATTTCCTAGCCTCAGATAAATGGACTTGTGTCTGTACTTGTCCTGTTATATCTCAGTGCTGCATTTGATACAGTTGATACAAAATTTTTCTCTTAGAAAGGCTGGAATATGCTGTTGGATCAGGGGAAACAGCGGGGGGGTGGTTTAAATCTTATTTATCTGACAGATTCCACTTTGTTCATGTAAATGATAAAAAATCTTTAAAAAAACTCCAGGGTTAATTGTGGAGTCCCCACAGGGTTCAGTACTTGGGCAAATTCTCTTTACTATATATATATATGCTTCCCAATAGGGAAAAATTTTTCAGGGCAGCAAAGAATACATTTTACTGTTACGCTGATGACCCCTCAATTTTACTTATCCATGAATCCTCATGAGCCCAACAGTTAGATAGAATACAAGCATGTCTTGAAGACATAAAAAAAAATTGGATGACTTTAAATTTTTCTGCTTCTAAATTTTCAGACAAGACAGAAAGTTGTCATCTTGGGGTCTTTTAAAAAAAAAACTGCTTAGTCAATCACTTAAACCTGGAAGGCATTAAAAATTGACCTCCGGTAAAAAAGTAAAAAAAACCCTTTGGGTTTTTTTGACCAGGACATGTCATTTTAAATCCCATATTAAACAGGGGTTTCTAGGTTTTCCCTTTTTCATCTCCGGGAAAATTGCCAAAATTAAAAAATCCTATCCAGGAGTGACGCAAAAAAACTAGTCCATGCATTTGTTACTTCAAGGGGGCTGGACTATTGTAAAAAAAAAATTTACTAACAGGATGTCCACAAAATGGAGTTTAAAAGCCTTCAGCTGATTCAGAATGCTGCAGCAAGAGTTCTGATGAAAATTAAAAAGAGAGATCATACTGCAGGTTTGCTGGTGGTTCCTAGAGTCTCTAGAAGTAGAATGGGAGGCAGATCTTTTAGTTATCAGGCTCCTCTCCTGTGGAACCAGCTCCCAGTTTTAGTCCGTGAGGCAGACACCCTTGTCTACTTTTAAGGCTAGGGGTTAAAAATTTTTCCCTTTTTGATAGAGCTTATAGTTAGGAGTGGCTTAGGTTTTTCCTGAGCTATCTTCCCCTTTTTTTTTACCTCCGTCTTCTTCCCTCCCTCTTGGATGGAGTAAGGGGGAGTCAGGTTTAGCCCAAACCGGCTCAGTTATGGTTGAGGTGCAAACACACCCTCCATTTCTGCTACCTGTATGATCCCCTCTCTTTTTCAATGGTTATGGTCAATCTGACAGAGAGAGGTATCCCAATCATTGTGGTTTTTAGTATAACAATGGCCATCAGTGGGCTCTAGATGGACAAACTGTCTACTTTTAAGGCTAGGCTTAAAACTTTCCTTTTTGATTAAGCTTATAGTTAGAGTGGCTTAGGTTATCCTGAGCTATCTCGCTAGTTATGCTGCTATAGGCTTAGGCTGCTGGAGGACATAATGACCACTTTCACCCTCTTCGCTACATTCTCACACTACTCTCCAATTTTGCGTTATTTGCTGTTATTTCAGCTTTTAACTTTGTTCTCTCTATTTTCTCTTCCTAGAAGCTACACCTGGCCTGACTCTGTGTCTACCTGTGACACCTTTCTGGAGAGGGGCATCGTCCAAGCTTCTCCTGGCAACAACTTAATGCTCACCCTCTACCGATGATCCACATGGCCCTGTCTTTTAGTGTTTAACCCTTTCTCTCTCCTAGACATGGCGATTGACTGAGCTTTTACTGTGACTAACTCTATGTGCTCTCTTTCAGATTCTAACCTTGAAAACTGGCTCAGAGTTTATAAGTTCTTTCTTTCTAGGTGAAACGACTAAGGAGCTACATCCACTAACATTTACTTTTTCTTCCCATGGAAAGTACTCCTGGATCAGTGCTTCTCTGTTCTTTTTGTGTCTCTGCTCTGTTCTCTCAAAACCCCAGTCGGTCGTGGCAGATGGCCGCTCACACGGAGCCTGGTTCTGCTGGAGATTTCTTCCTGTTAAAAGGGAGTTTTTCCTCTCCACTGTCGTTACATGTATGCTCAGTATGAGGGATTGCTGCAAAGTCAACGCCAGTGACTGTCCACTGTCTCTACATGCTCATCCAGGAGGAGTGAATGCTGCAAGTCACTGACTGGATGCAATCTGCTGGGTTTCCTTAGACAGAAAAACTTTTTATCTAATTTGAATAAATAACTGAATCTGACTGCACTGTTCGATAGTTAGGATTAATTGGAATGTATGTACCTGACTTTTGTGAAGTGCCTTGAGACGACATGTGTTGTGAATTGGCGCTATATAAATAAACTGAACTGAACTGAATTGAATTGAATTTAATTGAATCATCATATCTGATGTGTTAAACGCATCTGGTCCATAACTTCGTCTGCCCTCTACCACACAGTAGAGCATATTATAAGTTTGCCGAACAGAAAAGGATTCCAAGCCTGACCTATGCCCCTGAACAAAGAGTTTGGCTTTCGTCTCGTCGTGTCCCTCTGAAAACGATATCCAAAACGCTCCTCCAGGAACATAGGTCCCTATGAGATAGAATCCATTATCAGTACCACTGCTGTCCGCCTTCGTCTTCCGGACAACCTACATATCCATCCCACTTTCCATGTGTTCCTCATCAAGCCCGTTCGCTCCAGCCCTCTGTGTCCTCCTGCTGAGGCCCCTCCTCCACCCAAAACGTTGATGGGCAACCTGTTTTTTTCGGTCCGTCGAGTCGTGGCTGGCAGTTTCTTGTAAACTGGGAGGGTTGCGGTCCCACGCTCTTTTATCTTGGACCCTCGACTAATTTGGGGCTTCATGCCCTCCATTTTGAGGTGTTCTGTTTTCTTTCTGAGCTGCAGTTTCTCCCGGAAGGTGAGGCTGAGCGGTATGCGTCTGCACACCTGCTTCTAATCAACCTCGATTGCTGGAGCATAAGAGAAGCTGGCTGCTGATCATTCTTCACCTGAGTATCAATCCAAAGTGGTACCTCTTGCCCTTTAGAACACCTCAAGAGCAAGTTTCCTAGTGTATAATTTCTAGGCTAAAGCTAACCTTCTCTATCTACCTTCTCCAAGGTTCCCTCCCGAGTTCTCCCCTGGACCAGTCTTTCTAAGGATCACCTGGATGACGTCTTCTTGTCAGTTACCCTCGGAACCACCAGACTGACCTGTCCGCCCTCCATTGCTCTCTATCAAACTGCAGTTGGAACAGTAAGAATTATGATTATTGATTAATTAATATTTATCAAGAATTATAATTTAAAATCATAGTTTGAAAAAAATTAATTTCTTAACCAAAAATCATTACTTACGAATCGAAATCAGAGATGTCCTCTGGTGTTGTAATTATCAGCTCAAAGCCCTTGATAATTACAATTATTAAATTCTCATTAATAATTGATAACTATTACTATATGTCACTGTTTAATCAAACGCTCCACCGAAGGTGGGGGAACTTTGACCTTATTTTGACAGACAAATCACTCTTACTCAAAATAAACACAAACGCTTTCTCTTTATCTACGTGAATATTCATTAAATCAACAGCCCTGATACACCTCGCTATTCTGATTCAATAATCTTCACCTAATCAAGCATGCAAAAATTCTACTCAAAAGGGGTAAAATAACCAACTAAACAAGATAAAACAACATTGAGTGTGTATGAAAGTCAAACCACCAGTTATGGCAAAACAAAAGAAAATATGGTACTGAGCAAAGCATAAAACTTTTAGGCGGCAACCAGTGGAAAAACACGAAGAGTGAAGAGAATGGAACAGTGAGTATTCCACCATGAGCAGTCCAACTTTAAGTTCACCTGAGTCTGCGTTCAGGTGTTCAAACACAGTGAGACACGCATAGCTTCAAAGCGCGGCGGCTTTCAGAGTCCAACAGCAATCAAAGTTTTAATAAGACATTGCATGCACATACAACTTAGAACACATTGGACTATAAGTGGTGATTCTAAATTGCTCTAAAATCCTACTCTGTCCTGCCCAAGCTATTTCTAATAGAAATAAAAAACAAAATGGGATGCTTCCGTAACAAACTCAAATACATCCAGCCTTCCTACTTTAGCAAAAGGAGAAAAATATGATGGACCGTCAGCAGTCGACAGGAACAAAAACAAAGAGGAAAATTTCTTCTCCTTGGAAAACCTCCGTGGGTTTTGCTTGGGTTATATTAAATCCATGTCTTCTATCGGTAAAGTAAAACTTTGCAAGTCTTCCTATCCTTGCAAGCTTAACTCGTTGAGTTTCTCATGAGTTTTGGCCAGTGGGGAGAATTAATGAAAGCCCACGTGTTTCTTCTCCAGAAGGATGCGTGCCTCCGTTGCGTGGTAACCGGTCTCGATTTCCAACGGTAAAAAGCAATGGTGGGGCACTTCATATTCTTTATATAGCCCACTGTGACATCAGAGCTGCAACGCCCCTTCCTATCAGCTGCAATGCCTGCTGGGAGTTGTGGTAGCAGACCATACTGGGGTATATAGTAGCAGACAAATGGTACAACAGAACGCAGCTCTATGCACAAGCCTCACCCCTGGACCCAGCTCCTCTGTCTGACCCAGCTCTCTGCAAGACACCAGTAAGATTACATTCTACTATTTTTACATCAGCATCCTCCTCCCCAATTCAATCCTTTTCTCACTTACAGTAAGCTGCTGTGGCGCACCCATCCCGAGACCCACCAGTCGACTCTTCATGTTCTCAAAAAACCTTTTCAATCTGTATAACCTCCTGAGAGTTATTCTGCATGTGGGCCAAACGGCTTTCACAAGGATTGACAAATACTTGCCATGCCTTTGTATCTTGTAGTCTGGACTAATGCAACTCACTTCTTGTTGGAATTTCTAACAAATATCTCCAGAAACTCAAACCTATTCAGAACAGAGTGGATAGACTACTCACAAAAACCATAAAATATGACCATATCACACCACCTTCATAGTCCCTTCACTGGCTGCCTGCCAAGTATCGGGTTGGACCACCTTTTGCCTTCAGAACTGCCTCAATCGTTCCTGGCATAGATTCAACAAGGTACTGGAAACATTCCTCAGAGAGTTTGGTCCATATTGACATGATAGCATCACACAGATGCTGCAGATTTGTCGGCTGCACAACCATGATGCCAATCTCCCGTTCCACCACATCCCAAAGGTGCTCTATTGGATTGAGATCTGGTGACTGTGGAGGCCATTTTTTGTACAGTGAACTCATCGTCATGTTCAAGAAACCAGTCTGAGATAATTCGTGCTTTATGACATGCTGCGTAATCCTGTTGGAAGTAACCATCAGAAGATGGGTACACTGTGGTCATAAAGGGATAGACATGGTCAGCAACAATACTCAGGTAGGCTGTGGCATTGACACGATGCTCAATTGGTACTAAGGGGCCCAAAGTGTGCCAAGAAAATATCCTCCACCCCATTACACCACCACCACCAGCCTGAACCGTTGATACAAGGCAGGATGGATTCATGCTTTCATGCTGTTGACGCCAAAGTCTGACCCTACCATCCGAATGTCGCAGCAGAAATCGAGACTCATCAGACCAGGCAACGTTTTTCCAATCTTCTATTGTCCAATTTTGTTGAGCCTGTGCACATTGTAGCCTCGGTTTCCTGTTCTCTGCTGACAGGAGTGGCACCCGTTGTGGTTTTCTGCTGCTGTAGCCCATCAGCCTCAAGGTTCGACGTGTTGTGCGTTCAGAGATACACTTCTGCATGCTTTGGTTGTAACGAGTGGTTATTTGAGTTACTGTTGCCTTTCTATCAGCTCGAACCAGTCTGGCCATTCTCCTCTGACCTCCGGCATCAACAAGGCATTTGTGCCCACAGAACTGCCGCTCACTGGATATTTTCTCTTTTTTGGACCATTCTGTGTAAACCCTAGAGATGGTAGAGTGTGAAAATCCCAGAAGATCAGCAGTTTCTGAAATACTCAGACCAGCCCATCTGGCACTAACAACCATGCCACGTTCAAAGTCACTTAAATCACCTTTCTCCCCCATTCAGATGCTCGGTTTGAACTGCAGCAGATCGTCTTGACCATGTCTACATGCCTAAATGTATTAAGTTACTGCCATGTGAATGGCTGATTAGAAATTTGAGTTAACGAGCAGTTGGACAGGTGTACCTAATAAAGTGGCCAGTGAGTGTATGTGCATGCCTTTTAGTTCATGTCAGAAGATGACCTGCAGCATTCTGGACCAACTGCAGTTTTGCAAGGCAAGCATGACTAACACCAAAATTAAAGTGAGTTACAATAATCCAGTTAGGATGTAATAAAAGCATGTTCAAAGGCTCTAAAAGATAAAAGCCAAGCTGTACAACTGAACAAATCTGTTTTTCAAAGGTAAAATCTTAGTCAAATGTGACTTTAATCTTTAAGGTGCAACTTAACAAAAGGCTCCAGGCTATGGAAAAATTACCATTTAGTCAAAACATTTTTTTCAGTGTTGCAAACAAAGCCATCATTCTATAGATTTTACTACTTGCTCAGAAGTATGTCTGTTTACCTGGATTTCACTCCTAGATCAGGGGTTCCCAAACTTTTCAGCCTGTGTCCCTCAAAATAACAGTGCCAGTGACTGGCAACCCCTTAAAAATACATATTGTTAATTTTATACGTATTTTTAAATGAATTTATTTATTAAAAATTACATTTAATTATTTCATTATATATGTTTTAATTATTTTATTTGACACGTCATGGTATATTTCTGTATTTCATGGTACATTTATTTTTTTCATGAGACATTCACATTTATTTATTTCTTGAGGTTCCAGGAGTCAAGATGGTGCCTTTGTGTAGCTTCGCTCCTTTCACCCGTTTGCACTTTTTAAATTCAGTGCTTTTATTTTTAACTTATTTAGCTTTTATCAGTCTGGATAAAAACTTTGGCACTTTTGCTGCCCGTGTTTACGACCGGGATGTGCTGTTGGTGATCAGAGAGTCGCTGATGGATTGTTGTGACAGTTGGAGCAGTTTCAGAGGGAGTTGTCCACCTCCGTTTAAAACAAAAACAAAGTTCAGGCGGGCGCCAATGAGCCAGGGGCCTCATAGACAGGCTGTGAGCCTGGCGAACCCTCGGAGACTAAAGCAGAGCCTGGCGAACCTTCAGAGGCCGAAGCGGCGCCTGGCGAACCCTCATCTCTGGGTTCAGAGGCCAGAACGAGGACAAACTGTTTCTTGAACCCCTCAGGAACAGGATCCGGCGGCGCTTCCTCCTCGAACCCCTCGTCGCAGGGTTCAGAGGCCAGAATGAGGACCAGTTTCTCACTGAACCCCTGCAGACTAGGAGCAGGAGCTGAGGCGTCCGCGGGACCCTCAGTGACATGAGCAGGGGCGTCACAGAGACCCTCAGTGGCGTGAGCAGAGGCGTCACAGAGACCCTCAGTGGCGTGAGCAGAGGCGTCACAGAGACCCTCAGTGGCGTGAGCAGAGGCGTCACAGAGACCCTCAGTGGCGTGAGCAGAGGCTGAGACGTTGCCGGGACGCCCGATGACTTGAGCCGAGGCGTCCCTCTTACGACGTGTGGAGGAGGTTGAGGCTGACCTAGGGTCAGGCGTCATCCTAGGCTGTGGTGTGTCTGTACTGGAGTCAGGCTGTGGTGTGTCAGGTCTAAGTTCCATGAGCACCCCCCAGAGAAAAAAAAAGAAGGTGCTCAGGACCTGGTCGTGGAGGCAGCCCACCCACGGGCCCCTCCGGAAACTCTGCAGCAGCGCGCTGGAGACCTGACGTGGGCTGCTCGACCGCAGCAGCAGCGCGCTGGAGACCTGACGTGGGCTGCTCGACCGCAGCAGCAGCGCGCTGGAGACCTGACGTGGGCTGCTCGACCGCTGCAGCAGCGCTCTGGAGACCTGACGTGGGCTGCTCGACCGCAGCAGCAGCGCGCTGGAGACCTGACGTGGGCTGCTCGACCGCAGCAGCAGCGCTCTGGAGACCTGACGTGGGCTGCTCGACCGCAGCAGCAGCGCTCTGGAGAACTGACGTGGGCTGCTCGACCGCAGCAGCAGCGCTCTGGAGAACTGACGTGGGCTGCTCGACCGCAGCAGCAGCGCTCTGGAGACCTGACGTGGGCTGCTCGACCGCAGCAGCAGCGCGCTGGAGACCTGACGTGGCTGCTCGACCGCAGCAGCAGCGCTCTGGAGACCTGACGGGGGGCTGCTCGACCGCAAGCAGCAGCGCTCTGGAGACCTGACGTGGGCTGCTCGACCGCAGCAGCAGCGCTCTGGAGACCTGACGTGGGCTGCTCGAAACCGCAAGCAGCAGCGCTCTGGAGACCTGACGTGGGCTGCTATCGACCGCGCAGAAAGCGGGTCAGCCCCACCGCTCTGGAGACCTGCCGTGGGCCTGCCCCGCAGCAGCAGCGCTCTGGAGACCTGACGTGGGCTGCTCAACCGCAGCAGCAGCAGAGCTCTTGTGGCTTGGTGTGGGTGAAGGAGGACGGAAGTAAAACGGCCTTACTGCCGTTTCATAATCCTCCTCCATTTGCTTGATTCTCTGCATTTGCTCAGGAGGAAAACACAGGAAAACCCTGGTCTTTCTTAAAGCTCTTTATTAAAAAAGGGAAAAAAAACCTTAATTGCTCCTCCAGCTCCTCTGGTGTTGCCTCAGAATACCGGGCTGAAGACCGAGCCTGGGAAACTTTGCTGTGGCAGACGAAGGTGCGGGCTTGCTTGCTGCAGCCATCACGTCAGCTGGCAGGGAAACCACCTCCTCCCCAGCCCACCGGGGGCGATTCCTGCGGCGGGGAGGAAGATGACTGCTTACCCTGCCCCGGGTTACGGAAGCAAAAAAAGGGGGAAAAGTTGGAAAGGGGGCCCCCGGGAGGGACAAAAGAGCAGCCCCTCCCGGAACCCTCTGGGGCCCCCAATAGGCTGCCTCACCCCCCATCTGTTCCAGCAGCAGGGGAGAGGGCAGCACCTTCGAGGTCGGCCCGGCAGATTCCTCATCGCCTCCTCCTTCTGACTTTCCCACCCAGCGGACCAAGGCATCTGCCTTCCGCTTGTCCGCGAGGTCCGGGGTTTTGGGGGGGAAAACATTCTGTTAGGACTTGCGTTATGTGGGACCCCAGAATTTTGCAGACGAGTAGGCAGCATGGGGGTTTGGGAAAAAGGGTTTTAACCAAAAAAAAAAAAAAAACTCACTCTCAGAAGAGGCAGGAACAAAAACAGAAGCGGGACTGGCTAGACAGGCATGGCATGGTCCACAAAAACAAGACATGAGCTGAGAAAAGACCAAAATTTTGGAGAAATGTTTCAGCGCTGAACAACTGAACAGGAGTGAAAAAATTATAAGGAGTAAACCCCAGGTTTGGGTAGGAGACAGATTAGTTTTGAAGCAGGTGAAACGGGAAAAAAGATTAATTAACAGAAAAAAACGTGGCTGGAGCAAGAACAGAGACTCTTGAAAAAAAAAACCCCCAAAAACTAAAGCAAGACCAAAACCAAACTTGAAAAAACATGAAAAAAAAACTAAAAAAGAACAGAAAAATAATAAAGAAGCATGGTTTAAAAACTGTGAGAAAAATATAAGAAAAAAACCCCCAAAAACCCAAAAAAACCCCCCCCCCCCCCCAAATCATAAAAATTTGTGTACAAATAACGAAGTGGGGTTTTTTAATTAATTTTTTGGCATTTTTTGGGGATAAGACCTCCCCGGGCAAACCCCGGGTTTTTATATGAAAAAACTGAAAATGCTTTTCCCCCCCCTGGGGCAACAATTTTTAAATTTTTGGGGTGATTTTAATTCCAAAAAAATTGATTTATGATTCCGGGGTTTTTAAAAAGGCCGCTGCTGACCCCTATCACAGACTCCCCTTTTACCTTTACTCAACATGTATGTGCCCCCCACCATTATTTAAAGGGCCAAAAACTTTAGCCTTGTTTTCTTTTTTAGGCCTTAATGTGGGAAAATGTTTTGTTTAACCAGGCAAAGTGATTTTTTTGAATGTTGGGCCCTTTTAAGCCCTGATCCCCGCCTTTCCCCCCCTAGTTTTTTTTGATCCCCAAAGGGAAAGGGTCATAACTGAGCCCCAACGCTGAAGCTTTTATTTCTCTTTTTTTTTTCCGCCTTCCCTTGGGTTTTTTAACTTCATGAATGTGGGCTTAGCGGGGTTTGGGGTTTTAAAACCTACTGGGAAAAGGGCCTTTTGAAACCCCCCCCATTTGCCCCCTTTAAAAAAAAGGGCACTGGGTTTGCGCAAAAAACTGTCTTTAATTTAAAAAGAAAATATGACAAAGAAAAAGAAAAAATGCGGGAAAACGGGAAAATTTTGGAAAAATGATTTTGGGGGTTCACCCCGGGGGCCCCCCTTAAAGGGCCTGATCCGCCCTTCCCCTGAGATGCCCCCCAAGAGTTTCCCGAGGCCCAAAATTATTTTCGGCAAATCAAATCCCAAAATCTAAAAGGACGAAAAACCAAAAAAATTTATTTTGAAAAAAATTAAGAACATTATTTCTCCTTTCCCTTTTAAACTCTCCAAGTGCTTTTACGTATGCCAACTGTAATCAGTTTTTAAAATTATTTCATGGACAAATTTGCCAACATCAGAGCCAGTATCTCTCCTTCACCTTCCCACTGTCTGGACCCCTTGTCTTATGACTTCTGAGAAGTGGTCCTCTTTTACCCGAGGGGGACCATAAGGACATCACAAATGTATTTGGGCATATGACGCTGTCTGTTCCTCTGGGCCCCAAAAAGCCTAACTTGGATTCTTTTCTCTGCCCAAAAAAAACTACAGACCTATCTCAAACTTTTCCTTTTTTATGTCAAAGATCCTTGAGAAGGGTTGTAACAAAAATTGAATTCCTTTTTAGAGGAAAATTTATTCTAAAGACATTTTTCAGTTTGGGTTTTTGCAGATTGCGCTCCATAGAAACAGCATTATTAAAACGTTTCTAGTGATTGTTGATGGCAGCGGATTCTGGAAAATTTAACTATGTTAGTTTTTCGGACCTGACTTCAGCTTTTGGACACTGTGGATCACACTGTTCTTTTAAAACAGACTGAGAGATCTTTATGGTATTTTTGGCCACGGTTTTTTTTAAATGGTTTTTTTTTTTTATCTGAAACGTCTTTTACTGTTTTTTTGGGAAAAAGTCTACTCTGATGTTGCACAGCTGTGCTGTGGGGTACCCCCAAAGGTTCACTTTTGGCCCAATTCTGTTTTTTTTGTATTTACGCCCTTTAGGGTTTTTTTTTAAAAAACGCTACAGTAATGTCTCATACCATGTTATGCTGATGATATTCAGTTTATACTGTTCGTTTTTTTTTTTTTTTGATCCTCTGAGTTAGATAAATTGACTGAACTCAAGTTACTGCCTGTCTGAAAATAAAAAATTGGCTGAATAAACAACTGCCTGCAGTTAAAATGAAAAAAGACTGAGACTCTTATAGTTGCCCCTGACGATAAAATCGCTGAAATCAGGACTTGGAAATGCTTAACCCTTTGGTAAAAAATATTTCCCCGAAATTTTGGGGTGTTGTATTTGATAGCCCTTTGTCTTTGGACAATCATTGAAAAACTGTTAGTGCGTAAATTTTTAAAACCATTTAAAGGGAAAATTTTTAAAACCCGCGATCTTTTTTATCAAAAAAAGGAACTAGAAATGATTGTCCATGCGTTTATTTTTTCCCCGTTTAGGATACTGTAAACAGCCTTTTAGCAGGTCTGAGTAAATCCTTCATGGCTCGCCTTCAGTCTGTGAAAAAACGCTGCAGCAGGCTTTTAACTAAGTCCCCACAGGACACCCCAATATCTCCTGTTCTGGCCCTCTCTGCATTGGCTCCCTGTGCACTTTAGGACTCATTTTGAAATTGTAGTTTTTAAACTTTTAAGGCACTTCATTGGTGAGGCTTCCCCAAATTATAGGGGACCTTTTGAAGCCTCTCTGTCCCCCTAGTACTCTGAGATCTTCTAATCAGAGGCTGACTGTACCCAAAAACTTATTTTAAAAAACCCGGGTCACAGAGCATTTCAGGTGGTGGCACCGAGGCTCTGGAATGCTCTTCCTCTATCACTACGCTGCTCCGACTCCACTGACTCTTTTTAAAAAAGTCTTAAGACATATTTATTCAAGCAGGCTTTTAGCTAAAATTTTGTTTCACTGATTTCTTATTGTTTTTATTATTTTTATGTTCCTTTTTTTGTAAAGCACTTTGTGACTTTCCATGTCTGTGAAAGGTGCTATATAAATAAAGTTTACTTACTATATAAATAAAGTTTACTTGATAAATTAATTTATTTAATTTGTCCCTTTTGGCGCTCCACACACCTTTGCAGTCACATCACGATGATTCTGAAAATCATCTTGGAATATTAAACTGAGCTTGACTGTATTTATAACCAGGATCAATTTGAAATGTATGTGTTGGATTTCCGTTTATCTATATGAGTTACTTAACCATGTATTTCTTTATATAAACTGAATTGTGCCTCGAGACAACATATCTGCTATATAAATACATACATACATGGAAAATCGTTTAGCTGAATTTACATCTGTGAGGAAACTGGAATATTTTTCTGACTTTAGTGTTGACCGAGTTGGGAAGTTTTCTAACTGTGTAAAATGTTTTGGGAAAAAAGGTGTCATTCCAAAATTTTCCCAAGAATTTGCATTCAGTTTGCATTTGATTGATTTGTGTTGGACTGAATTGGATTTGAATAAACAGGGAGTGGCTGACATTGTATATGATCTGTTTTATATGTGCCTTGAGATGCCTTCTCTTGTAAACTGGCCTGACGCCCAGTTAAAAGAATCTTTCTAGCTTTCAAGTTTTTTAAATGGTGCCTTCACAAGTACCCCTAGGTGGCCTTCAGAGCTCAATTAGAGCAGAAGTTGTAAAAACTGGGGCCTTCCCCTGTCGACTACATCTTGCCTCGCCTTTCTCTGCTGTCACAATGTTGCTGCTGCTACTGAGGAACCCGCAGGGCTCAGGGTTTATTTTTGGAATGCGATGGCGCCAGTTCCTTCCATTTGTAGGAAGGGGGGTCGAGTTGGGCTCAGCATGAACCTGCCGTTCTGACACTCCAGGCTGGGACAAGCAGGCAGCAGCTGGCCAGCCACCCCTAAGCAGCAGTTCTACAGGTAACAATTCCCTTCAATTACACCCTTTTTTTTCCAGATCAGAGAAAAACCATCATGTTAAGGAGGCAGCTGCCTGTGGATATATGTGCTGAGACCTTATGTGTTTGCTAGCTCTGAAGGTCACTTTATTGTCCTCTGAAACACCACCAGGGTTAAGATTAAGTTGTTTAAGGCAAACTGAGAATGTTTTAGTTGCCTGTGGCATGAAATCAAACTACATTATTGTTTATCTGTCCAGGTTGTATAACATTTTAACATTGACTTGTAATTTTAATTGAGTAGCTCAAATAAATACATTATTACTTTTCAATTAAATCATTTTACCATTAATTAAAATCAATGTCATGTCTGATTCTGTTAAGGGAAACTTGCCTGGAGCGCTTAAAACTCAACCAATAAGTTCTTCACCTGGTAAGTTGTTTGAATTTTTGTTTAAACTAACTGTTTGAAGTGAAGCTATGAGTGTGCTGCCGCTATTATTAGACTTTCCTCTTTTGAACCTGCATCCTAAAAGAACTACAAATGCCAACACTAGCAAAGCCTTAAAAGGAGGAATGAGTGTGTCATGTTTCAGGCTGGCAGCAAAGAGCAGAAGGGAAGGAGTTCCGAACATTTACCAGGTTGTGCCTATAATTCATCGGGGTGACACACATAGTGAGATAAGGCTAACAAACACTTGTTTATGTATAGACTTTATTGTGTCAGAGAAGTTTTAAATGCAACTTAAAGTGCTTGGAGGGTCTTCTAATAACCTGATCTGGTTTTTAGGGGTCAAGACTGGTGATACTAAATCTTCTGGCTGTGTGATGCATCCAGAGTGTTATTTCTTACCTCTTCTCAGAGGCTTGGAGCAACTGTGCCAAAGCTGAATGCTCATGAAGCATTTATGTCTAATTGCACCTCATGACTGGAGCTTCACAATGATATCAAATTTTTAAGGCATTATCCAGTATCAGTAGGGTGTGAAGTCATATGGTACAATGAGCATTCACTTAAAGCCAATTATAAAATCCTTATTACAGGATGGAACCTACTGCCAGAACTATTGAAATGTACAGAGCTTTTAATCCTAGGAATAATGCATGTTTGTTTTTTATGATGGTCTCAAGGAAGCTGAACCTGCAATACTCAATCAAAACTGCATCATAGAACTCTGATTTACTATCATAACAATAACAATTCAGCCTGTAAAAAACATGAGTGTTAAAACAGGGGAGCAAGTGACAAGCGAATGTTGATTAACGTTATAGATGATATTCGCTGTAACTTAGATAACGGACTTGTGTTTACACTTGTACTGCATTTAATGCAATAAATCACAATATTATTTGAAGCTTGAACATTTTTAAAGAATAAAGGGAACAGTAAGCTGTATTTATCTGGATTCTGATACCTTCTAGTTCATGCTAATGATAAATTAAAAGAAAGTAATCCATTATGAATAATCACTAACATACCTGGGTGACTTTTTCTGCCCTTAAATTCATACAAGACAGAGGCTAGACAAGCCAGACAAGCACACCTTCTGAACCGCATATTTAAGCAGCCAGATATTCAGAATCAGCTTTATTGGCCAAGATTGTGTGCACAAATAAGGAATTTGACTTCAGTTTCACACACACACATCATACAGACATACAGTATGAATATATAAACTCTGGGGAAAGAAAAATAAAGGATGAAAGGAACAGCATGTACATGTAAGTAAAGTTCATATACTATCAAATATGGAAGAAAGCTGCTGTACTAATTTTGGTTAATTTGCTGATTCTAAATTGAATATTGGATGCAGTTTGAGATCACTGGTGATCTGTGTTGGCCTGTTATTTACAGGATGTACCTCACTGCCACCTTTCGTTTTGTCCAGTCTTGCTGGAAGTTGAGCTCATCGTAGCTGAGCACTAAATTGAAAAAGTGCAAGTCTAAGCAAGTCTGGTGCAAACTAAGCAGAAAGCAGATATAAAGGAATTGTCTCCTTGATTGTCCCCTTCCCAGATAAAAAGCTTCTTTAATGAGACCTTAAAGCTTTGACCAGGTGATTATTTGTAAAAAACGTTTTTAAAACAGTTCAAAATCAGTGTTTTAATATTGTGAATTGTATAGTTGTTTGACACAGTGTACATAATAAAAACCGATAACAAATTAGAAGAATAGATACTGAATTAATTAATTTATTATTTTCACACTTACACATAACAGCAAAATCTTATTCAAATGGTATAAAAGTAAAGACAGACTGAGAGAGAGAAGCAGGAATGTGTGAACTAAAACATACACAAGTGATCAGATGTGAACATATTAAGTTAAATATGACAATGTCAAATTTGGATAAACTACTGCAAAACAATAAAAAAAGCCCCTACAACCATAGCTGTCACTAGTGCACTGTGAAGTATGCATGATCCCTTTATACAGTCAAAACCAGTTATTTACAGCTAAGCCAAAAATAATTTTTAACCCATAGTCATAATTCATAGAGAATTTGTGGAGGGAGCTAAAGATTAAGGTGATGGCAAAGGGGCTTTCCAACTTCAAGACTTGGAGCTCATCACCAAAGATAAATCGTCCAAATACCACTGGAAATATACAAAAAACTGGTCAGCAATTAGAAAAAGGGGTCGATTGCTTATCTTAAACATGGCATTTTTCCAATAAATAAATAAATTCTTCTGTAACATTGTTTTACAGTTATTGGCCAGAAGAGTGTCTCAATTAATAATAAACTTATTGGTTGACTAAAATTGATTTGACATCTGAGTATATCTGGGGTATGAATAATTGTGTGCTAAACTGTGTTTACACTCTTTACAACTCTTCACTCTTTACTTTACAACCTTTTTTTCCTCACTGCCTGACATGAAATCAGACTAAACTTTTGTTTTAGGGCAGTGAGTATTGCTAACATTATTTATTGTTGCTAAATGCCAGAATAATGAGTCATAGCTTTTTTGTAAGTTCCTTCAAATTCATACATTTATATAGATTTCTTTAGAATTTGGTAAAACTGAATTTTAAACTTTATGACTTAACCAAAATTAGAAGCTAAAAATGCCATGATGCCATCTTCTGAAATTTCCCAAATTGATTAAAGGCAGAACAATCTAAACTTCTGACAGTAAGGAAATTAATAGAATAATGTTGAAGCCAAAATGTCCCCAGCAAATAACATTCCAAACAAAATTCCAGTAAACTATCGTGATAAGCCAAAATATCCTAAGTCATACAGTTAAAATGAAAATTCTACCAAATACTAAGGAAATGCAAGAAACGTCTGAACCAGAAGGAAGTCTTAAAAAAATCTCTCTCTTATGTTTCTGGCTTTTGTCAGATAGAAATAACTTTCGTAACCATCACTGACCTAAATAACAAAATATTGTGATTTAATGTCAGACAGTAAAAGGATTTTGTGTCTATTTATACAATGTGTAACATCTGACATTTGGTTTTAGCTGTAATGGTGTTCAAAGGTTTTGCAGTTTTGATTGTTCTCAAGCCAAAAAGCACTGAAAAGGTCAAAACATCAGTGGGATCCATTTACTGTAGATGATTCAAACCATAAACATTTTGCATTAAACTAACTGACATGCTAATTCAAAAGACTGGTTACACATCAAAAATGATCCTCCTGAACAGAAGAAAATAAAAATAAAACTCACAGTTAGATAGGCACATAATACTAAAAACAGAAAAACAAGAAAATATAGAGAGCATCACACAACTATACAACACACAAGTATTTGGTCATCCAATATTTTGGGCTGTATCTTTAGTATGTACGGGTTAGGCCAAAACTTATTCATACCCCCAGCAGATTAGGTTTAGAGTCATCTTTAAATTTCCCCAGATTGTTTCTTCTGACTGGAAGTAAACCAGCAGCATACCAACAGCATACCAACATGAATCTGATCGAGAATTTGCGGGGGGAGCTAAAGATTAGGGCGATGTAGGCCTTCCAAGCTAAAAGAGTTGGAGCTCAACACCAAGAATATATCATCAGAACATCAGTGGAAACATGCAAAAGGTCGGTTGGCAATAAAAAGAAGGGGTTGGATTTCAAATAAAGATTTGAACATTGCTTATTGAGAAGGGTACACATTTCCAACATATGTTTTTAAAAAAAATATGTATGCTCTTTATTGAGAGAAGCATGTCTCATTTCCTATCGCAACCAAACTTCCTTGCTAAATGAAAATTATTTTACATCCACATCTGCCAGAGGTATTAATAATTTAATAAACTGAATGCCTTTTACCCAGAGATGGTCGGAAAAGATCATTCTGACTTAGTGAAAACACAGAGCTGTAGAGCTGTTGCATCAGTACGTGAGCTGTTGTGAGATCAAGAAGGCAACTGAAGAGGAAATGGTACCTCAGCAATCACTGTAGGATAAACCTGCAAAAGGAACAAAGGAAAATCCTTAGAAACTTCTATTAGCATCATTTATTTTGGATGAGTAAGGCTTACTAAGAAAGTAGTTTCCCAGATGCATAAAGGGTATTTTGTTTTAAAGATAAACTGAGGTTGTCTTCTTCAAACTTTAGAATGTTCAGGGTTAAGTCAGCAGTAACTAAAAGGGGAAGCAGTTGAGGATGTTTGGCAGGACTTACACATGTAAATACACAAACAGAGAAGTCTGACTAATGTATGTATTTAACGAAGGAATAAGAGCTGCCTTTGGTTCACAACTTCAATTTAAATGACTTGCATGTTAAAAAAAATCAAGATACAGAAATTTGTGTTCATATATGACGTTTTAAACCAAGTTTTAAGAATTTTTTATCTCTTTTTCTTAATAGGATGCAGAAGCATTCATGGCTGTTGCTTATGGCACTATCCACCAGCTGGGCCTGTTTTCCCAGCAGTACCCTCCACCGCTGCTGCCCAAACCTGGAAAAGACAATGTTCGTCTTCAGAAACTACTCAAAAGGACTGCCAAGCAAAAGGCCTCCACTCAGACATCACAGTCTGCCACAGCTTTCCGCTCAAGCCTTTCCCCTGTAAATGAAGCAAGCCCTGACCTGGAGCGCAGTGACCACTCAACTTCCCCCCAAACACCACAGACACCCCCTAGACTCCACAGCATTCAGCAACCTCCACGATTCACTGTCAGACCACTGTATCAGCATGTGGCATCCCCTTACCCACAACGAGCAGCTTTTGGTCGAGCTGTTAGTATGTCGCCTCCAACAGTTGCAGTCCCTTCATACTCTTATTCACACCATTTCACAAAAATATCTTCAAATTCTGCTTCACATCAGGTTTCTAAAGTCTTAGCCTCTATGGAGCAGGTCGGGCTGCCAGGAGAAGTGAAACATTTACTGCCATTTTCCTCTGTGCCTGAGGTGAACTTGCCAACAGCTGACTTAAAAACATTTACTGAAAGTCAAGCCGGTCTGAGACTTGTCCCATATACCCCACCATCAAAAATCACAAGTCCAGGTCCAACTCCACATCCAGTGCCCATAGGTCAACCGGTGGTTCGGCCTCTTACTGTGTTGACCCATTTCATCAAATCCAAAAGTCCACGTCCAACATTTAAAGCAACTGAGCCCTCAAAATCACCAAAGCCAATGTTTGAAGTGCCTCAAATTAGGATGTATACAGCAAGCACATCCTATTATGAGACATCTAGGACACCACCAGTGTATGACACGGCTGGATTAACTGCTATCGGCAGCACAGTACCTCAAAGCAAATCATTAGCAGAAACAAAACAAGAAATGCTCACAGCATCTGAGATCAGAGGCGGGAAGGCAACAACTACTCTGCCTCCTGGGAGAAAAACCCCAACATCAGACTTGAAAGGAGGCATCCCAGCAGCTGAAATCAAAAGAGTTACTCCAGTATCAGAAATCAAACAAGTCACTCCAACATCAGAAATAAAACGAGGTACTCCAACATCAGAAATAAATCGACGTACTCCAACATCAGAAATAATGCGTGCCACTCCAACATCTGAAATCAGAAGAGCAACCCCAAATTTTGAATCAAAAAGATCAACTCAAGCAACTGAAAATAAAACCACCACTCCAACATCTGATCTCAGAGTTCAAACACCGACTTATGAGTTTCTATCATCTAGAACTTCAACAGGACGGCCTAGAACTCCTGCATACCACATCACCCGAGCCACAACCCCTGTCTTTGAAATCTCACGACCAAATCCTCTTTTGTTTGCGGTGTCGCCAATCACAGTGGATCCACAGAGGTCACGGTCACCCCAAACGATTTCTTCTGTGAACAGTTCATCTGGCTCTCTTAATCTGAAGACTACAGAGCTTCCTGAAACTTTACTGAATGGAGATGGTCACTCTGACATGAGACCTGCAGAAAACTCTTTAAAACAAAGTATTAAAAAGTCAAAATCAGAATCTGATCTGACAAGAAAAAAGACCTCAGTTTCAACAGTTGGCTCTCAAAGAGCTGTAACTCCTGAATCTGTGTCGACAACACAAGTAGTGACTGGCTATCAAAGGCCTAAAACCCCAACATATGAGGCCTCCCGCCTTTTGACCACATCACCGGGCTATAAAAAGCAAAAGACATCAACATCTAATATTTCGCATTTGGTATTTCAGAGGCCTAAAACCCCAGACTCACAAAAGTCAAAGTCTGCCTACCGTGGACTTACACCAGCTGAGTATGCTGCTTACGGTGGAATCAAAACATATTCACCTGCATTTGGCATTACAACCTCAGTGATACCAACACAAGATGAGGTTAAAGCTGAAAAAGGAGTTACAAAACAGAGTAACCAAGAAGCAACTGTAATGGAACAATCTACGGTTGAGCTTTTAAAGATAAAGGATACCCCTAAGCATGAAGAAAAGCCTAACCAGAGTTATGAAAAGGCTGGTTCCAGTCTCACAGTCCCAGTAATTGTACTTTCAAAACCATCTGATTTAACAGGAGCAATGTCAAAACAAGACCCATGTACAACAACTGGTCCAGTTGCAGCAAAACAAGAGGCAATAGTGACACAAGAGATACAAAAAGCTGTGGATGTATTTTCTGAGAAACAGAAGGAAAAAAACACATTAATAACAAAGACTACTGAAATAAAAGATCCTCTTCTAAAAAGTGATGACCAAGATTCCTTGAAGGCAGTAAAACTGCTTTTGAGTAAAGAGAAGGTCCAGACTTATGAGGAGAAAACAATATTTGACAAGAAAGTTGATAAATCTGTTATAAAAGAACCAAAGACACCTGTTAATGAAACAAAGATCAGTAATGAAAGCTCAAAGTCTGTTTCCGCTATACCTACTCTGCCTGTTAAGGCACCTTCTACTAAATCAACTGAAACCAACAAAAAGGATAACACAGAACAATGTTCAGCAGATAAATCTGACAAAAAAGAAACGAGTGACTCCCCCCCAGCAGCTGCATCTCTTCTCAATGTCATGCAAAAGCCAAAGGGGATGAAACAAAAAATGAGTGCATGGTCACGACTAAAGAAACACATGGTGGTGGAAGAGGAAGAACCAAAATTTCCAGAGACAGGTTCTCAAACAGAGGTCCATGGGCAGCACCAGAGTGAAGAAAAAAGGCTAGAAGAGCATATAAGTGGTCAGGATGAGAAGCAAACTACACCCAAAGACACAGACAGTCCAAAGGCAACTAAGATGTGGGACGCTGTCCTCTTTCAAATGTTTTCCTCGAAAGAGAGCATCATGCATCAGATTGAGTTAAACAAAAGTGAGGATGAAAAAAAAGAGGAGAAAAGCAGTGAGCAGAAAGAGATCCCTTCATTTGCGTTTAGGCTACCAGTGTTGCTTTTTAGCCCCAGGTTTGATGCTAAAAAGCTTAAAGAAGCAGCATCAAGACCAGTCACAAAAATTTCTGTTGTGTTTGAAATGGGCCTGATTGGGCGAAAAGATAAAGAAGAGGAACCAAAAGACTTTAACAGAACAGCCAGAGGGTTTACTGCTATTTAAATTAAGCCTAATGTAAAGTGTCCAGATTAAACTAAGATAAAACAAAACCTATTATATAAGTGAATTGGAGCAGAGATAATGCAAAGTTCAACATTAATTCTCTGTTAACAGAAGACTTTTAAAGAACTGCTGAAGGTAACTAAAGCCCAACTTAATACTTGACAACCGTTTATGTGATAGTTGCTTAATGGGTGTTAGAGCTTTGTCTATATTGATTAGCAAAAAAGAGCTAATTTGTCTTAAATTACTTCAGACATCGCAAAACATTAAAGTATTTATGTAATCTGAGAACTTTCGTTTGTTTCTTTCATCAAACATTTACCATGGATGTTATAGAATATGTATGTGTGTACGTGGTTGTTATTTGTTTACAAATTTCCTGTTTTTTTACATATATTTAACAAGAAATGTTAAAATAGATGTTCATCCATATTGAAATAAATAATCATCCTATTAATATTTTCTTTTCAAAATTGTGATATTTGCTACAGCATAAGTCCTCTGAGTAAATGATGTTTATGTAGAGGCTGTAAATGTTTTCTTCTGTTGGTTTGTAACCTCAGTGAGACGGTTTAATTTATTAAACCCCAGTCCGTGGAAAGGAATATTTAAGTCAGTAACAACTGGCTTATTTATGACAACTATTAATGTGTTTTATATTAAATTAAAGACCCCAAAACAACATAATGGAAGGGAATTGCTGATTCAGGCACTAATATATCATTTACCCAGAGTAACCAGTAACACACTTCCATCTACCTTATGGAAATTTAAAGAGAAAAAAATTATGTAGATAAACATAAACAGAGGTATTTCTCTGTGAAAAGCTATGAAGGAGGTCAGTGCCATGGTGAGGATGTCGTGAAAGGAGAATGTTCTAGGCTTCTTGGCTGTTTTTTGCTTGATTTTTTTACTTCTTTTTTTTTTAGAAACTGAGCAGCATCTCCTCATTTGGCCAACATCTGCCCTACAGTTTTAATACAATTTGGCATCTTTGATTTTTTTTTTAGGACAACAATCTACTTATTACATTTATCTGAGAGGCTAGTTACCAAAGACTACTTATTTTAAAAATAAGGATTTTCATCAACAAAAGCCAAGTTTCAAGGAAGGAAATTGCTTTAGAAACAAAATCCAGAATCCCTTATTTAGCTCTTCCAATTGTCAATTTTTTTGTTATTTCAAGTGAATGTAATAATTTTAAAGTTGCTGTTGCCTATACAAAGCAAGAGGTGTCCCCACAAAGTTGAGTCTCCTCTGGATTTCCGCCCGCATGAGAAACCATTTTTTCCATTAATTAGGGCATGAAATGTCATTTCTAAGGTCATTGAATTATGTTTAGGGTATGATCAACAGCAAAGTACTTGCAAACAATTTAGAACATGAACCTAAGTCTGGGCGAAAAAATGACATTTTTGAAAGTGCGAGTTGTTTGTGGTTTTAACCTTTGCAAAATAAAGTTTATCACTAAGAGACCCAATATTACATTTTTCTTTGCTCTTTCGTTTACAAGAAAAAATAACGGCCTAATTTGCAAGGCTGTTTCTAATTAAGTTAATTCCAGGTGTATTAATTACAGGAATATTTGTACAGCACAGCCCTGCCCACTGTCATGTCTTAAACCGGACAGAAAGAAAAACTTCATCATCATAATATGAATTTGCTTCACCAGTAAGAAGTCACAATGTGAAGATGAAGATGCAGATAAAATTAGAGCTATTATAAGCTTTTCTGAAACTTTATGAAATGAAACCGAACGTTATTATTATTTTTTTAAACTGTAACGAAGAATGCGTGCTAAATTTGAGCTAACTAGTTTCCACTTTCCTTCTAATTTTCCAACCACACACAAGGGCGAAAGGTGCTTCCAAACACTTTTAAATAGGTGCTGAAGGGAACTGCATCCATATTATATAGTTTATATCTATGCAAGTTACAGTCAGAGCAACTTGCTTTGTATTTAGAATGATTTGAGTTTTAAAATCATCCACTTCATTAATTAAATTAGGAATTTCAGTTCAAACAGGGTCCCTGCCTGATACACTAAAATGTTATTTTGTCTTCAATAGATCAGGATCTCATCCTCTGAGACAAAATATTTTTCTCCTTCATCACTTCTTTTCGTTATTGCAAAGGAGGTGCAATTTGCTCCCACCTGCTGAACATTTTTGGCATGTTTGCATTTGTAAATCTAAAGCAGGAATATGAAGATACAGCTGCAGAAGATTATTTTCCTCCGTTAATGCTTCTTTATGCTGCGTTCAGACCGAACGCGGTTTGAGCATCAGGGGCGTCTGGTTTTCATGCAAAGTCTATGTGGACGCGCCTCTTGGAGCGGCGAGAGGTCCTGCGGCGCGTTTCACGAGTACGGCGCAGCGCATCTTGATGCGCTTCAAACCTCTGCTGCGCGTTACGCGCATCCAAAGCATCCGACGCTTGAGTTGGAAAATCTGAATTTTTGGAGGTTGATGCACTGCGTCAACCAATCAGAGAAGCTCAGCTTTCTGACGTAGTGATGTATTTTATCATGTGACGGAAAGACCACAAAGACAATGGAGGATAAACTTATCATTGCGGTTTCAAACTGGGCCGGGGACAGACGAAAATATCGCTGAAAGCGATCCTCCTCTGCGCGCAGCTCCTGGAGCAAGTGGTGAAATTCACCAAACTCTGAACGCCTCTGAATTGTCTGGTGAATCCAGACACGGCGCAGAGGCGCCAGACGACGACGTTCTCTTGCTTTATTCAGCAAATAAAGACAAGCCACTCTCTCGATTGCATCCGCCATTGTACACAAGAGACAGGGAAAGGAAGCTCCTCCCAACGCGCGTCTGTTCACAGTTTTTTGACGCATGTCGAGAGTTCAAGTGCACAAGCGTCCAACTTGAGGCGTTGGACGCCTTTTTGACGCTCAAACCGCGTTTGGTCTGAACGCAGCATTAGTCTTTAGAGTCAGTAATTTCTTTTATTTATGCCTTTGTTTACTATGGTTTATTTACCATGGTTTATACACTAGATTTACATGAGCTACCATGTAATTTCTGAGACTGAAGTTAAAGGATTGCAAAAAACAACCTCAGGATTTTCTCCATTCTGACTAGCTATTAGCTTAACTAACTAACCTCTATTGTTCTAAACTAAAGTCACTGAGTTGGCTATGGGAGGTAAGATACTGATTATAGACATCCTCTCCACAGAACTACATTTAAAATTGTTGCCATCGCTGTACAGAGTGAGTTTCTTAGTCAGGATTGTCCATGCTAATTAGGTCATGTTAATACTGTCTCCAAGACAGTCACCTGTTCATAGTTTTGACAAAAATTGTATCGCTTCCTTTTAAAAGAAACAAACTTAATATTTTTGGTATTATCAAGATGTTGGGGTAAATAAGTTTAAACAGAAGAAAAGGCAGAGTTCTGAGTAGCTTGCAGGTGCTGTACTACTAAAGGACTGCTGAAATCAAGCTACATTTTATTGGTCACGGGTTCTTATTATTTTATTGTTTCTGTCTCACGTTCTAACAGTGATCCACAGAGGAAAAAACAACAATAAAGCTTAAATTAGAGCTGTGTTCATTTGAACTCATGTGCTTGTGTCACTACTTCATGCCAGAGGTCCTACCTGTCTTTTGGCTGAACTGTCCACATTCATCCACAGAGATCTTCTCATATTTTCCATGACCGGTGACAACAAATTTATGCTTTTTACCATGTGTTGTTGGCTGAGAAGAGATGAGACACAAAATTTATTTTTTTCCCTTTAAATCACTCTTATTTTGTTTAGATGAAGGTTCATTAGGGTTAGAGACAATTAAGAATATTCCTTACATCTTTTCACATGGGACAGGGGTATATATAATAAAACAGCTCTCAGTGTGCTGTGTCAACAGCAGGAACTGGGTTACAGTTCCTGCTGTTGACACAGTCCTATTGACAATGTCATGTGGAGTCATGGTAAAAAAAAATAATACTGAATAAATGCTCCGGCCTTCACTATTTTGTAAACTTACTTAAACCTTTCCTCATGTGTACAAAATCACACACCTAACTTGCTCTTACAAGAAAGATGAAGCAAAAATTAAAACATTTCTAAAGAATAAGATAAATCCCAGAACTTCCAGAAAGATACAGAACACATGAATCCATAGAATTTAAAGAGTGTGTACTTAGCATTACTCCACCATCACGGTATAATTTTGACATTGAGAGAAATACAGCTAAGCATAAAACTAAATGGTCAAACGTTTTAATTTCGTAAGAAAAATCCAGTTGCTGCAGACCTTTCCTTTCTGTTCAGTCCTCCCTGATGGGTCTCCAAGTACTTCCCACAGGTTCTTCTTCTGCAGTACATCTCCAGACTTCACATCCTGGAACGTCCATTGAAACCCAGAACAGAAATATCACCACTCAGAACTGAAAAGACACATATTAGGCCAACTCTGCCTTATTTTATTAATACTGTTTACCATCAGTTTACAAGAAATCGATCAAATTCCTATCCAGTTTCATGAAATCCAGCTTGATTCAATACAGATTCATAACACCAAATCCAATCTTTTAGTTAGATTCAGATCCAGTTACATCTAGTTATTTTCAATACTGACTTTAATTCTCCAACCGACGGTTATTATGTGATATTCAGTCTCTCGGTATTCATACAAAAATCAGCTGAAACTAGCCTGCTAGTGTGTAATACAAGTTGTTTTAACATCTGTAAAGAGTGTGGATGTTGTCTAGTGTGTCCCCAGCATTATAAAAATATATAAAACATAAATAAATGCTGGTATTTTCCCACACAGATGTTTAGCACTGAATTACAAACCCAACAGTTCTGGAGTACATGATGCACTGAATTCAAGCTGTCCTGTTTACTTTATGTTTGTAGTATGTCCACCGCTCAGAGAAAAAGCAGTTCCAGAGTCTGTTTGAATCCATGTTCTTGATGATGAGTCTGCTTGAAGAGAGTATAGTGAAGAGATAAATCCCTGGGTGTGAGGTGTCCTGCTGGATGCTTGAGGCCCATGTGAGGGGGTGTCTCAAGTGGATGTCACTCATCCCTTCAGCTGTCCTCACCATCTGTTGCAGATTCTTTTTTTTCTGCAGCTGTGCAACCAGAGTATGAGCATTGTGCAGTGGTAGAAGCTCATGAGCAGCCTCTCGGGTAGCCTGTAATATATTGTGATCCTGGAGACAAGTATCTGCTGGACTTGCTTAAAAATGTAAGAGGGGTTAACCTGGGAGAGAGCAACTGGCCGGCAGTCATTCATGTCAGTAATAGCTGAGGGTTTGGTTATAGGGAATATAGTAGCAGTTTCCAAACAGCGTGGGAAAGATGGCTTACTGAAACGGCAGCTTGAAAATATTAGTGAATACTGTGGAGAGGAGATGAGCACATGCTCTCTGTCTGTCATGCCAGAAAGCTTTAGTGCAGTTTATTATACTTAGTGTATCTGTTTGTACCTGGTAGGTCTAGAGAGGGAGTGGCTGGTCACCCTAGCTAGTTCAGGCATCTGTGTATAGTTCACTGTTGGAGCTACAGTTATACTCAAAGCAGACAGAGAATGTGCCCAAGCAGGTCAAGGAGGGCAGGTCAGTGCAGGCAGGGTTAGGGATAATTAACAATATTCCTTACATCTTTTCACATGGGACAGGGGTATATATAATAAAACAGCTCTCAGTGTGCTGCTTGTACTGCACATTTGCAGCTTTGATGCCTCTGTGAAAATTAGCTCTGGCCCTCCTATATCTGTCCTGTCTCTGGACTTCAGTGCTGTGTCCTGAACTCATGAACTAAGATTTCTGGTGAGCCAACACTTTGATTTGTAGTATGGATTTTACAATGTCAGTGCAAAAAATTATATAGGACAGGACAATGGTGGTGTGGTTCTAAATGTCCCAGTGTTCAAAGAGCTCACACCTGGTGCCCTTATGGCAGTCCAACAGGATGAAAGCAGCAACATCAGTCTGGATCTGCACCGTCTTGTAGCGTGTTTTCTTTGCTTTGACATGAGGGGTTTGTAGGCCGGAGTAGGAAACAAGCCAAAGTGGTCTGGTTGTCCAAGATAAGGTAAATAATTTGTTTTTTAAGCTCTGAGAAGATTTATGTAAACCTGGTCTAGTGTTTTATTTTCCCTTCTTTTACTCACATTCTAAGAAAATAGCAGAACAGTCATTTTGTCACCTGCTACATTGGAAAACCTCTCTGAGTGTTTAGTTTATTGCTGAAAGATAGCACTGTGTAACCTCCACATTGCCACCTTAGTTTTGGTGCAGGGGTGGACAAAAACAGCAAATCTGCCTCACATTGAGTTCTGTGGGGCAGATTAAAGGACCCCCACTTAAGCTATAACAACTCCAAAACCACAGGGGGCAATGCCTCTCGATAGTAGTTGTCTGTGCTCCACACAGACACCTCTTCCCTGTTGTACCAAACGAGGGACAAGCCTGGTAGCGCTACAAGGTTGGGAATGTGTTCCTCCAGCTAAGTCTTATTTATCACCATAACACAGCTGTCCAAATAGTTGCCAGGGATCAAAATACTCACATGATCCAGTTTGTCGAATGTTGGTAGGAGAGATTCTGGAAAAAGCTGATTAGTGTGGGGCTGTTCATACCTAGCTCTGCCTTCAGTTCCTTTTAATGAGTTTGCTTGACTTCATGGGTGCTGCTGATATCATGTTCTCAAGCAGAGTGTGGTTCAGTATACAGCTAAAACAACACTTCCTTAGGTGGAAGACGTCTGTACGTGTGAGTTTTAAAACCACTAATAAAGCACCCTCACTCTCCGTGCAGTAATACTGTAATGTCATCCATTTCCTACCGAATATGAACCACTTTATCAACCTATAATCGTATCTGGCTTTTTACAAGAGCAAACCCTAAGCTAAGAAATTGTCAGAGATGTTTCTAAGCATATGACATCACTACCAAATCAGTTGTTACACGCAGGATATGGTTACGCAAATATGATGAGCTTAAGTCTAGAAATTTGAAATCATGTTGATTAAAAGGGTAGTTATTTTTTATATACAATTCAAGAGTAAAAAAATGTGCTGTGAAAGATGAACTTACGGATGGTCTGCATGATGACTGTTTGCTGCTGGTTTCTGAGGGGCCTTTGACCCAATGTGTGATAAGGTTGGCCACGCCCACCTTCAGACTGCCAGTGTCCTGATAGAGAAAGCAGTGAAAGGATATTAAGTCTAATTAAATAGGCTCTGGTTTTACAGCCATTTCAGGGTTGAGTTAGCCATGCAAATAAATACAAGTGATTAAAAATGTGTTTGTATCCTTTCCGAGCTGCTTTCTTCCGGTTCAGGCTTACGATTGTTAAGGTCAGTGGAGGAGAAAATAAAGTAATGTATTAGATATAATGAAAATATTGCACAAAGGCATATTATTGACGTCATTCATAACATTCTATCTGCTGTTTCTGTCTGTCTGGTGATCTCATATCTGTTCATAATGTGATTTTTGCTTATATTAATTAATGTGTGCTGTTTTTCTGCCGTATTAGCCACACACTAATTAGTTTCTATTTAAACTAGAAGGCAAGGTCAGCCTAAAGTGGCCCTTCTTCAGTTACACATGATTGCCGCACAGACTGGAATTTCACCCAAGGTTGTAAGAGGCCCTGAGTAGATTTTGATTTGGAGCCCCACTTCAAGATAAGCCCACTGCATTTATTATTACTGACTTGGCAGAGTCTATAATAATGATCTTCAGTTATTTTCATCATTTTCAATACGGTGTGCAAAGAACGTGAAACTACCTCAAATACACCTCAAGGAATAATTAAATTAGATTTAAAATGTGACTCTTTTAACAATCCTTTTAAACTATGAAAGGTTTAGATTGACAGTTTAACAACATACACACTACTTTTAACAAACTTATCATTTATGATCTGACTTGTAATGTACTATAATTAGGACTGATTTGCATTTAATCCGAATCTGAATATCTGATAGTTTTGAACAAGAATGAATTCATCTAAATTTGGATCATGCATAACTGAATGTAAATGTAAATGTAAAATGTTTGACATCTCTGCATATACATTGGGATTTGTATCTTATAATTCGGTGCCATAAAAGATCTATGACATCACTAATTCCTTCGTCTGCAAACAACTGGTGAACTTGTCAGCCTGTGTAGGCATAATCCAGTTATCGGTATCAAGCTACACCAAGGTTTCAAAAAATTACAGTTTAAAAAAATCGGTAAATATTTTCATCATCTTGTTCTCACAGTTTAAAGTCCTTTTAATGAGATACCAGAGAAAGTGCTGGAGTGAGCAGAGTCTGCATAGAGCCAGTTGGGGTCCCTAAGCAGCTCAAAAATACCTAATATAGGTATGTCACTGAATACCTAATATCTAAACTCCATTTGTCAGCAAAAATCTGAGAGTGTTTTGTCACCTTGCATGTGACTCCTTTGTTTGGGCTCCAGGCCTCTCCAGCCTCAAACAGATTTTTCTTGGTGGCAACAACCTCTGGGGAGCTGGGTAAGTCAGTAAGCGATGTCTTCGCTGCACGGGGCTCCTGGGAGTTCTTTTGAACGATAAATCTGTGTGTTAGCAATGTACATGTAACCTGACCTCATTTATTATAGGATCATGTATAGTCCATGGTTTACATAGCAGTGGTTCAGTTCTCATACACTAGACTCAATATTTAAATGTTTGTTAAGGCATACTTTTGAGAAAAGACTGAAGATTTCATGTCTTATTTGAAGTACATAAATGAGATAAAAAATATCCCAAATTTGACGTCTAATAATACAAAAAAAAAATTAAGAACTGACTTTATGTGCAACATTTTAAATGTGTGTGTGCTTGTGTGTGGGATGCTGACCTCCACAGCGTGAGTGTACTGCTCCAGTTTATCATCAATCTTGGTCAGAAGGAAGAGAGGCTGAGTCTTCTTGAAGCTGTTGCTAAATTAAACAACAAGATATTGGAGTCTGTTAAAATCAAAGCTACAGGTTGTGAATAACATAAGACAATTGTGTCAATGTGTCATTTTCTCTTACTCACATGTGCAACTTTTTACTTAACTCTTTTTTTTTTGAGCAATCAAACGTTGAGACTTTGCGTGTTGAGCCCCCTGCTTTACACCTGCTATACGTAAGACTGAACCCCCGCTCACCACAACAACACCATTATCAAGTTTTGCAGATGACCCTAAAGTTTTGGGGCTATAACATTGTCACCCTTCCTTGGCTTTGCTGACCTGGGTTTATGCCTCATTTAATGTTGCCTAAGATAATGAGTTGCTCTTAAAGGTTGGGAGAGGTCTAAATTGTCTGCTTCACTCAAAGTGGGCAAAGAAATTGCAATCATCATGATTGAATATGTTTTATTTTAGTTTTGCTCAGTTAAATTTATTTGCTGTTTGTTCTTTGAGTAGCTGATTCACAGTTTTATTTTGGTTGTCTGATTCAAATTTTGCTCCGTTAATGTACTTCCTATTTTCCCTGTCAAACCTTCTCCTTAGTCTAATAGCTGCATCCATGTGGTCAGAATTTCTCTCATTATGTACAGTATAGCCCTGTTTTTTTCCGGGCTAATTGTCTGATCCTTGTCACGATTTGTAGATCTGTGGGTTTTATCGGTCCCTTGGGCTTGTTTGCAGCATCTCGTTGTTATTAATTTTTGGGTCTTGCTTCTGATCATTGTTAATGTTCTCCAGGTGGTACTTTATTTTTCATTTCTGTTATATCTGTAAGACATTTCCTTTGATTAGATTGTATCCTCGTATTTCTGTTTAGTTCCAGTCATGTTTTGGTTCCCATTCTAAGCCATTGCCACCATAATCATCTTGATTCAGTTCATCTGCGTCAATCCAATCAGTCTCCCTGACTCACCTGCGTGTGGCGCTATATAAATTCTTCAGTTCTGTTTGTTCCTCACTGGTGGATACTGCTTTGCTCATGCCAAGTCTGCATATGCCATGCCTGCTTCTGCTATCTCATGCCTGACTTTCATTTTAAGTTTTAATTAAATAAGCTTTTCAACTCAACGTGTTGCTTCTGGCTACCTGTCTGCACATGGGTCCACTCCAAGAAGCACACCTTGACAATCTTTGCCATTCACCAGCCCTGTTAGTTTCAATTTCTGTATATTTTTTCTTTTTGTTCTTATGCAGCTCTTTTATTAAACCTTTTTCTGTAACATCAGAAAACCAAATGCATTGCCTTGGACTTCTTTAATGTATTTGGGTTTAATCAACCCTTAAAATATGATTTTTTTATTGTACCCTTTATAATAAATAACTTTTTCTCATCAAAGACATCATGGCATAATTTCTATTATTGTCGTGGTTCATCACTGCATGTGGCATCGACTTAACGGTATGATTTTGTTTATGTTTTAGCTGATTTTGTGCTGTCGCGCTCTCTGAACTACAAATAAAATATCTTAATCCAAACTATCAAGTTGTCTTCTAGTTTCCAACCCAGGATGGTTAGAGAGGGTAAATTACTGTTCACAACCTTGTTTTCCAGACGTCCCAGCATGGTAATGATATAAACCAGCATTGACTGGTTTAAAACAGTCTGTTTTTTTCATGTAAATGACGCTTCTTACAAAATCCTCATTTAGAAGTCAAATATTTTGTTTTATTTTTAGATTTTAGATTTCACTACATATAGGCATTGTAGCTGCACATCCTTTCTCATACAGCAATTTAACCATACAAAATCTGGCCAAAGCAGGTACTCGGTAGTTCACACTATTATAGTTTCTGCACATTTTCTTCATAATGCTTCTGTATTTTTACAAAGGACAGGATTAAATAGAGATGTCATTGAGTTGCATTGGGATCAGAAAATATCAAGTGTGGAGCTGGATTCTCAAACATTGTCACTGAAGAAGCCAAATTATCTTTCATTTATTTGAACTTATCCTCACAGAGACATCCCTTTTCCTGAAAGCTCCTCAGAGCTGATCATTTCCTGCTGCAGACTGCCTGGAGCCACCATCCCTCACCCACCACTAGAGAAAACAGTCCCTGACATCTGGACAGAGTTAAGCAGAGCCATGAATCACAACTTAGGAGTATGATTGAATAGAATATTTCTTTATTGTCATTGCACATTTAAGTATACAGTGAAATTGCAGTGCGTCTCCAGCCAGTGTATAATAAGATAAAGGACACAGTAAAAAAAAAGTAAATGTAGAATAATAAAACTATGTAAAGGGATCTCTATATTTGCATGATTTACTCTTAGCACACAAACTCTTCATGAGTTCAGGTACCTGATGGCCTAGTCCTGCTTTTGAGTGACCTGTACCTCCTGCCAGAGGGCAAGAGGTAAACAAGTTCTTTCTCAAAAGAGCCAGTCCTGGCAATATCTTCTAGGCAGGGTATGGGGCTGCAAGTAATATGTTGCACGGTGTTAATAACTCACTTTGCAGGTTCTTTCTTTCTGCTGCAGTGCAGTTGGCATAGTAAGCTGTAATACAATACATCAAGAGACACTCAATGGTGATGCAGTAAAAAGGCATCGTTTCTGCCCTACTTGGTTCTTTCTAAGTATCCTCAGGAAGTGAAGTATTTGTCAGGCCTTCTTTACCACAGCTGATGTGTTTGCAGTACAGGAGACGTCCTCAGCTTTATGTTTCCCAAGAAATTTGAAGGAGGACACCCGCTGAACAAAAACTCTGTTGATGCTCAGTGGGGCTGTATCCCCCCTGTGTTTCCTGAAGTCCATTACAATTACTTTAGTTTTGCTGGTGTTAGAACACCAACATGCCAGCTTGTTGATCACGTCACTATATGCAGTCTCATCCCCTCCACTGATGTGGCCAATGACCTTGTTTTCATCCGCAAATTTAATTATTTGAGGGATTGATGGGTGTTAAATGCCGAGCTGAAGCCTACAAACGTAGCCTACTGTCTGCTCGAGGTGGCTTAATGGAGAGTGAAGAGCTGTAGCAATGATGTGCTCCATTAATCTGTTAACTCTGTAGGTGAACTGATGTGGGTCGAGATTTGAGACAAGCTTTGATGTGGTGCAGGAGGAGCCTCTCAAAACATTTCATGACAACTGATGTTAAGGCTATAAGTCTGTAATCATTGGGGTTCCTTGGGATAGGTATAATGGTAGCTGATTTCAGGCACTGGAGGATGGTAGCCTTTTAAAGTCAGAGTTTGAAAATCCTAGTCAGGACTCCCACTAGCACAGGCGCAGAGCACTTTTCCAAGTACTCCCTCCTTTGACCCTCTTCCTCATGTTACCATGTCTGTCTTAGCTTCAGACACCTAAGGGTTAACCAGCAGCTATAAAGCAATTAGGACTGACAGCCGAGCTGAAAGTATTAGCTGTTCAACTTTAGCCATACTGATTGAAAAGTTTTATACTCAAGTAAACAGTGGTTTCTGGTGATTTAAAAATTCTTCCAACTTACACCTGCTAAAACTCCTTCTGAAATCCACCCTATAAGTCTTTCCAACAGAGGATGATTTCAAAAGCTGCATCTTTAAGAAATATTGCTCAACATGTCATAGACTGCTTTTAGCTTTATAGTTTGGGTGCTGACCTGCCGACATTGTTCACTGGTTGCTTTAAACATGTGATATCAAAACTTTTTGGCACATGGGCCAAAATTGTCAACTTAATAATATTCAAATTCAAATGTATTTCAGATTAAAAACACAAAATAGTTTATTGATAATCTGTTTATTTTTAACTCCTTAAAAATAACCTAAACACACATTAATATTCGGAAGTAGTCAGGAAGTAGGAAAGGGATCTGTAAATCACTGTATATCTGAGGCAATAAAAGGGTTGTGCATCTCATCTAAAAGAAAGACATGTAATGTTCAGATTGTCTAGGTGTTCATTGTTTTTATTTTCTTAGGTGTTTTTATTAGCCTTTGTCACCAACAAGACCAGGATATGGGCCACTCTTTGTTCAAAGTGCTTATTGTATTAGGCAGGTTCATCGAATGGGTGCGCACAGCTCAGCTCTCAAGTAAAAGCGATTGGAAGTTTTTGATTCTACTTGACGACATGGTTAAAATCAAAACAAATTAAACGTGATACAAATATTTAGATTTTTTTTTGTTTTTGATTAAAGATGATTTTAATTTATATAAATCTTTTTAAAGGCCCCATGTTAGTAACATGATGTTTGTGGGATCTTCACGTACATCATGTTTGTGAAGATCTAACCCTTAAAAATTTGTGTCCATCTGCATCAGATCTTTGTGATTAGGTTACATTTGTACCATTCTTAAATTCTGATTGTGGACCAAACAAAATCATTCTGAGGCCCGCAAATGACTCACGGGCTGCACTTCAGACATCCTTGACCTAAGCAAACTTTCAACAGCCATATTATTTGATTTTGAAAGGAGCCTTTAAAACCTGCATTACTGTGGTCAACTTGAGGTTTGATGAAATAAAAAAAAAAAATAAAAATAACTGAAAGCATGGTTACCTTTTCTTTAGCGAACGGTTCAGGGAATTGGTTCTCTCGGTGATCTGAAAAGAAAAGAAGTTTGGGGTCAGTTTTTCTTAAAGGGGCAAAAATGGAATACGACATGTTCTGACTGCCTAAGTTCATAGTTGTATTAATGATGCCTCACCCCTGCTTTCAGCTACAAGAGCTCCACAGCTCCATCCTAGACAAAGCTCCAGAGGCCTGAAAACAGCCCATGGTGACCCAGACATGCTTAAAAAACTATTTGCATGTTTTATAGTTGCGACAGTGTGATTTACTGTTTTTGTCATTAATAATGAAGTGACTATAAAGATTTAATTCAACCTTGAAGGTCAGACTGAGCCAGACCATCTCTTCTTCCAGGGACTCATGATGGTAACATACACGTAATAAAATAAATAAAAGCATCGAGAGAAAAATTATAAGAAGAAAAAACCTCAACTAAAGCTATTTATTTTTTTTTGTCAGGACTAATGATCACGGCAAGATTGGGATTTTGTCTGACAACTAGGACAGGAATCAGAGTCAGAACATTGCTTTGCAAAAACACACTCCTATGGAGACAATGGAAAGCCTAGACTTAAACCTTTGATGAACAATGAGAGGAACATCTTTCTGTGTTTGCAAAATTACGTTTTAATTTGACAAAACTGAGATAAAGAGGCTGCACACAGCTGAATCATAAAGCGTATGTGTTCAAATAACATAACTAATTGTGATACAATAAACAGCAACAGCAAGCCACAGGGGCCTTTAAGGTATATAGAGAAGGTCCTAATTGGTCCTAGAAATAAGCACATATCAGTCCTTCAAATATAAATAAAAATGAGAAGATTATTTTGGGTCGTTTCATATTTAAAATAAATTAGGATCATCAGACGAAAGCACCCCAGTAAAATGATGATGTAAAATGAGCTTGATTTGGAGTTATCCGTCTGAGATTTCTTCCTTCAAAGGTTTTCTAGCTTGCCCACTGAGGATTTTCGGGACAGAAGTTCCAGGACACCTTAAATACCCTAACTGGATACAAAATCATTGTAGGTTAATATTTTTCCATTTTCCAGTACAATTAAACTATAAAAGATAGATTGTAAAAATGTTTGCATGATATGTGCCATTTGTCAGTCCTGGATTTGTTAGCAGTTTTTAAGGTTAACAGCTGGACAAGATGAAGTTGGCTCACAGACCAGTTTAGCTCAGGTAATCTGTAACCATGTTCTTAACTGCAGTAAAATGAAAAATTTAATATCAACTTCAAAATTTTCAGGAAAAGTAAGTGCATAATTGATGTGATTGAAGCTTACAAGCTAAGCTGATATACACTGTCAATCCACCTCATCAGCCAGTCTGGCAGATCAGCCGATCATGAGCCCATCGTGATAATTGTCAAACAACAAAACACCTGACAAACACGGGAACATCCAATCCTCAATGCTGCTTTACAGCTGCAAACTCCGAAAGTTTCCTCCAATCCTGCCGAAGCTGGATCTGACTGGTGAGTCACATTTGACCTGGAGGAGTGATCCACCCAGCAGGCTCAAACAACCTCCATACAAATACTGACTGAATAAAACACCAAATGTAACAAATGTCATGAACATTTTCATGCTGATTTGTTTTTAATTGCCAAACTCAGCTAAAACAATGTACTATATGTCTGAATAGCTTGTTACCTTTTAACTCAGGGTGTATTTAATTTCAACAAGATTGCAGTGATATGGCATATTTCGACTAAATGTAACTATTATCAATCATCACTTCACAGCACCTTACATCAAAAACAATCTAGTGCCTGAAGTACAACCTGTTTTCTCTGTGAGGTTTTGCTGATTGGAGGGGGGGGGGGCGTCTGTACTTTATGCAAAACATAAAGTACAGACTGTTTAGTCATAGTATTTGGAATATTTAATGGATTGTTTTTGTTTTTGTTTTTCTCCTTCTTTAGGTACGTAGATGGGGGAGTGGATAATGAGGGAGTGGGAAAAGGAGGACAGAATATTTTAGACACATGAAAGAATTGAGAAACTCAATAAACTGCCCTGTGTTATTTAGTTTATGTTTGAAGTGAAATGAAAGTAGCATTGAGTGCCCTTTACAATTTGCAACAGCATTTAAAAGGATCTCAGAAAAACACTCTGGTTAATGGTCTTTTGATTATATAGTAGTAGGACCCAAAATAGTCCCCACTATAAATAGATTCTTTGAAGTGTAACAGTTTCTCCCTGAAAAATGTCATGAATAGATGGTTAAAAGATATTCTCAAAATTCCTGCATCTTAATAAGCAAATTAATAAATTGCACCTATTTCATAATGTTACTATTGGTTCTAGGAATGATCTCTTATGTGCACACAATATATCACACAAAAAAAACTGAATCTCCTATTTTTTGCTGCACAAAGTCTTGTCATATTAATGAACTTTATCTATCTTTTCTGTTAATTGTAATTTAATTTTTTGTTAGGAACAACTTGAAGTATGTGTTCCACACACTGATGACACTGATCAATTACTACTGCTGCAAACACATTTGAGGATTATTCTTTGCTGCCTCATGCAAAAGACTCAAACCAGGGCAATTTGGTTGTCTTCTAGATCAGCATCGTGTGACAAAGTGAGTAAAAAGTTTTCTCTGCCATTTACACTACTGGTCAAAAGTTTTAGACACACTTAAATGAACTTTCAAAGTCAGTGCAAATGGACCTGAGGGTTTCAGTCCATTCTGCTTCAATAAACAAGTCAGGAAATCAGTTTTCTCTCTTGTAACATCTGTGTGCACTTTTTATCCAAAAGCTGTTAAGAAAATAATGAAATGTGTGGCACACACATGCAGCATGTTGCACATATCCGTTTATAGAGCCTTAACCTTGTACACGTTTTACACCATGAAACCAACATATCGATTAAACCCAAACACAACATTACATGCTGGTAATGTGCAGCCAGGTCATGCTGGCTTTTCAAACTCACACAAACACACACATGCAACTTACAAGCATTAAAAGACTGAACCCGTCAGCTGTGAAGAAAATACACAGTTATTGGTCAGTGTGTAAATTTGTTTTTGCATGTTCACTGACGTTTATGGCAAAAAAAGTCAGCTTATTATTAAAGCCTATTCTAAAGTTTTTGTTTTATTTGTTTTTAATGTCTAAAAATGTTTTAAACGTGCTGACTGCTGCTTGATATGTAGAATGATGCTTTTCTGTATTTTTGCCTTATTTCACAAAAAGTCAGTTGTGATGCAGTTCTAACATAACTTTGAATAATCATCCATTAAATACAACACAAATGGCAAGCTTAGCTTCAGCTTAGTCTGAAAACTAGACAGACAGGTCAGATATCAAGTTTAAAACGTTTCAGTGTTCTAAAAACATGCAAACTGTTCAATCAGTATCTGGAATTAAAGATGGCTGAATATAGATTACAGATGATGTGTTAGGTTTTAAAAAAAAAAAACCTTAATATTTCATAGCTGACAATCTGCTGTAAGAATCAGCCAACATATAAACCTGCTGTTCAGACAAAGGCTGAATATCATTTATTGTGAGTTGTTAGGAAGTTCTGTGAGCACTTTCTATTACCTTATGTGTTGAAATTTTGGGAGAAAAGGGACTGAACACCTCCTCTTCATCCGCACTGGATGTACTTAGGCTCTTCATCCTTTCTGCTGCTTCCATCCTCCTCCTTTCCATTTCTTTTCTCATCTTTCTTCTTTCCTCCTGGATAAAAGGCCAACGCTTTATCATGGTATGTGGTACATAACTGTCTAACAAAAAAACATCCAGAATGTTCCTCCCAGATAATTCCTCTGTGAAGTTGTCTTTTCCAAGGTGTTTAGAGTAATATAAAAAGACAGTCGCAGCCGTTCAACAAACAGTAAAATGGGAGGTACGGCATACAAATCAATGTCCAGTTCTAACTTTTCTGTTTCTGGCTCTTTAAACTTACTTGTTTGTTCAAATTCAAACAAGAGCTAAACTTTTCCATCCACCCTTCAATCCATGTTCTATACCTGTATCTTCCATACAAGGACATGGGGGAGCTGGTGCCTATCTCCAGCCATCTGTGGGTGAGAGGCGGGGTACACCCTGGACAGGTCACCTGTCCATTGCAGGGCAACACATAGACACACAACCATACACACACCCATTTAGGGCAATTGCGAGAGACCGATTATCCTAAGAGTCTTTGGACTGTTCCGGAAAGAACCCATGTATGCATGGGGAGAACATGCAAACTCCATGCAGAAAGACCTCCGGCTGGGAGTCGAACCCAGGACCTTCTTGCTGCAAGGCAACAATGCAACCAACTGGTCGGCCATGCAGCTAGACTTTTTATTTTACTTTAAAATGTCACAATAGCAGTTTATCCTTAAAGAAACAATCCAAACTCAGTTTTAGGATTTTGATTGAGCTGATAAACTGTCTATTTTATTAAAGAAGAATCAGATCTATAACAGCTAAGCTTTACATTCCTGGTTCATCCAGAGAGATGCATCATTCCCGGCAATTGTGTAAATCTATACATAAAGCATGATGAACATTATGATCACCTCCTCTATAGCCAGCTGTTGTTTCTCTTCCTCCTCCCTTTGGCGTTCCTCCTCCTGACGAGCTTGGCGTCTCTCCTCCCTCCTCCTCTTCAGCTCATCCAGCTCCTGCTCGGCCTCAAACTGTCTGTGTCTTATTTGCTCCAGCTCTTGACTCTCCTTCTCTTGCAGACTCTGACGGATCTTTTCCAGTCTCTGCTCCGCCTCCAGGAAGGGCTTCACCTTCTCTGACTTCACAGATCTTCTGCAAACACCAAAAAAATGATTGTTTTTCTTGGTTTAGGCTCTGGACCATGAAACACCACATACATCACTTTTTTAAACAAATTCTTCTTAAATAAACAGTTATTTGAGGTAATAATTTTCTAAAAAATGACTTTTCCTCCAAAACTGTTCTTACATTCCTATTTTTTAAATTAAATTAAAGCCTGGTCTCCTTCGCTTATGTTGACCAAGGAAAAATAAGTTTTTTTTACAAACGCTGGATAGATACACAGGGCAGATTTGGATTATTTTGAATGGACACCACACACCTGCTGGATATGTTCATCTGGTTCACGAATGATGTGACTTCCTCACTGGCCATGTCACTCTTTGGGCTATAGTGTTTTGGTTCTTGGCCAAGGAAAACCTTGGATGTGTAGGACACTTTAGCTTCTTGCTTTTTCTCTTCCTGTTTCTGAAACAATAAAAAAAAGGCTTTTTTTTTTAGCACATATTCTTTTTTTGAAGTGTTAAAGACAATACAAAATTCTCTTTACCAATAAAATCTTTATGATTTGACTCAGTCCTTTTTTTCTAACTTCTCTTTAAAAAGTTGTCTAAATGAAATAGCTAGAATGACCTGTGAAAACCAACCATCCATCGATACATTCATTGTCTATACCCACTTATCCTTGCAGAGTTGTAGGGAGCTGGTACCTATCTCCAGCATTCATTGGGTGAGTACACCCTGGACAGATAACCAGTCCATCACAGGGCAACACAAAAAAACACAGGTCAAAGAACCATGCACAAACACATTCATACCTAAGGGTGATTTAGAGAGACCAATTAACCTAACTGTTATGTTTTTGGACTGTGGGAGGAAGTACACAAAAAGAACATGCAAACTCCACGCAGAAAGAACCCCAGGTCAGGATTTGGACCTAGGCCGTTGTTGCTGCAAGGCAACAGTGCTACCAACTGTGCCTCTGTGCAGCCACACTTCTGGAAACCTTTCAGCTGAACTGTTTTTTTTAGTAACTTCAGGCACATCTTCATCTTTGACTGCATGTGAACTTATATATCTCCATTAAGACAGACAATTTTTTTTTCTATCTTTATGTATACTTCAAGAGATAATCATAAAACCTAAACGATCTTTTGCCTTTGTGTCTTAAGATAGGACTAAATGGTTTTGATGTATTTAAAAAAAATTAAAAAATATTAAGTCTAACTAAAACAAAATAAAGCTGAATATGACTCGTCTAAAATCATGTTAAAAAATCTTGTTTTTTTTTTCAAACTTGTAGTAAACATGGTATGAATTTCACTATTCTTTCCAAAAAATATTAAACTTTAAGCCTACTTGACTTGTCTGTATTACATGTATAAGGACTTATATTACAACAAGCATAAGATGTTTAACTGTGATCCACAGACTGACAAAACTCTTTTTGACATTGTTTTCATCAAACAATCTCAGACTTGTTCTGTTTTGCAATCTAATGAAAATCTTCTCCAAATGACTGAAGAGGTCACTTTAGTAAGCTGTGCAAGGATTGGACTAAATCTTTTTAACAATTGAACTTTTAAAAGAATATTATCTTAGATGTATTGTAAAATACTTGGCCTTATGTTATCCTGAGCTTCTGTACCTCTGTAGATGTACTGCTAAAGGCTAAGGCTGCTAGAGGCTGCTTTTCCTAACTCTACTACTTTTTCTTACTACTCTCCAATTTCACAGCTTTTGCTGACATTACCTTTATGTTTTCTCTGCTTTATTTTTCTTTGTAGAAGTTACACCTAGCCTGGCCTCCTGTTTACGTGTGAAACTCTCCTGGAGAAGGCCATGGACTGTTATGTTCTCCTTCTATACATGACACATTTTACTCTGTCGCCCTGTGTTTAACCCTGTCTCTCTCCCATACAAGGTAATTGAAGAAGCTGTTGCTGTGACTAACTGTGTGTAGTGTTTTTTGTCCTATAGATTTTCTTCTGCTTCAGAGCTTATTAGTTTAGCTGCATTTCAGTCCTAGATGAAGCCACTCAACGAGCTACTGCTCTGATTAACTCTTTACTTTTTTAACATAGAAAGTACTCCAGGACTTATATCTTTCTTTGTGTATCTGAACAGTCTTGTAAAACCAACAGACAGCTGCAACAGATTGCTGCTCACACTGAGCCAGGTTCTGTTGGATAGTTCTTCCTGTTAGAGGGAAGTTTTATTTTCACTGTTGCCACATGGATGTTCAGTTTGAGTGACTGCTGCAAAGTTTAGGACTTTGTGCAATCAGTTGTTGACAGTCGCTACATTTATGTTCAGGATGGTTGTAAAGTCAATGACTATGGCTGGCTTTCCAAAGAGAACATAGAGAATGTTTTACCAATTTGAATAATAACTTGAACTTAACTGCTTTGTTTACTGGCTAGGATTGAGTTGGAATGTATGTAGCTGACTTTGAATCAGTCTAAACAGTTGGACTTAATTGAGTTACTGCGTATAAATTGGGTGTTTTTTATAAAGTTCCTTGTGAAGACATTTGTTGTAAATCTGTGCTTTAGAAAAAAGCTGAATTGAATTGAATTGAGGCTGCATGGTGGCGCAGTGGGTAGCACTGTTGCCTTGCAGCAAGAAGGTCCTGGGTTCAATTCCTGGCCGGGGGTCTTTCTGCATGGAGTTTGCATGTTCTCCCCGTGCATGCGGGGGTTCTCACCAGGTACTCCGGCTTCCTCCCACAGTCCAAAAACATGACTGTTAGGTTAATTGGTCTCTCTAAATTGCCCTTAGGTGTGTGAATGAATATGTGCTTGGTTGTTTGTGTGCTGCCCTGCGATGGACTGGCGACCTGTCCAGGGTGTACCCCGCCTCTCGCCCATAGACTGCTGGAGATAGGCACCAGCTCCCCCGCGACCCACAATGGAATAAGCGGTAGAAAATGACTGACTGAATTGAATTAAATTAGTGGTATTGAGACCCGCACTTTGTTTGTTGTCACATGGTACCCTAAATTTAATGGAGATCAGTTAATGTGAGTAGTGTTGTCTTTTATCAATAAGTTTAGTCAACAGCAACAACGTCATCAATTACAAAAATAAATCTGACAGAATTATCTTAGCAACTTCAGAAATAAGTGTGACTAATGCAAAACATCTTCTGGTGTTTGATGAAAAACTCTTACCTCTGTACTTGACTTTTGAATCTCTTGTTTTGTGCTTAGCAACACTTTATCCTTCTTTTTGTCTTCCCTCTCCTTCACTGTCCTAGCCTCTTCCTCATGTTCTTTTCTCCTCTCCAACTCCATTCTGATACTGTTAGTTTCCTCCTGCTCTTGTCTTCGGACTTGACTGAAAGGCATGGAAAGGGCCTGGACAGCCGTTTTGGCTACATTAAAAACGTTTTCTTGATCGTCCTCTTCTTCACCATCATGGCTGAGCTCCTGCAGACGCTGCTGCCTTTGTTTCTGTCTGCGTTGAGTCCAGTCACTAAAGCCCTCATCCTCCTCAAGAGATGGGGAACTGCTGGGTTTCAGTTCGCAATCATACCTAAAGTTACATGAGACAGTTAAGCAAAATTTGTTCAGCTATAGTATTTGGGTGACACACCTACTACCATTTACCTTTAAAGAAATATACTTAAAGCGACATTACAGGCTCAAATGTGGAATAGTACAATCCTGATCCAAATTCTAAGTATGGGAAAAAAGTATTTTCATGCTATTTTAATCTGGTTGTACATTAAGCTTCAACCTGCAAAAAGAAGAAACATGAACAAGACACAAAACTAACAGCAGAGGCAAAGTATTCAAAATGACATTAAAACATGAACAGGCAGATCATCAGCTTGTCAGAGGTTTAAAACTAAAGCCCTCCAAACAGAACTTAAGGCTTTCAAGAAGGATCCAGTACTGAGCACCCCCAATCTCATTCTCACTAGGCTGGTGGAAACTTTCCTCAGTGGGGCATCTATGTACATTTTTGCAAACCTCCTTTCCATATAATTTTCCATGTCCTTTATTAAACTCCTCTTCATTTTAGTTGCATTAGGGGGTTCTAAGTCAGCTCAAAAAATGTCCTTTCTCGGCCACCACGTTGAGCCCTAGTCTCCGTCAACAAGTCTCACCAAATGATGCATCATCACGCCCAATTCAAGTTAATCTTCTGACCTCTTTTTTCAGTAAACCTTTAAACTCACTTTGTAGTGTTGTGGTCCTTGGAAGTAAATTGGGGCAACAATGCTAAACATAAATCTTCTATGTTTCTTGTATTTGCTCCTGTTTCATCTTGTTACATTTTGAATCTCAATTTACAACCTAAATATTATCCAACAGGACAAAGTGGAAAAAATAACTTCTGTAACCTTTCTAATGATCCAGAATGTGAATAACACATTCAGAAAGACTTTCAGTTATCAGCTAGAACTTTCTCTTGAAGCTTTAGTAAAAAACATGATTAGTCCTGAAAACCACTGATGAATACATTCCTAATAGTAAATATGAACAAGCCTCCTGGATTACAGCTAAATGTCAATCGAATAAAGCACATTAGCAGATTTTAGTGCCAAAGCTTCCTATCATTTACTAACAGTAATTAGTCAGAGCTGTAAAATTTTAGCAGTATACTAGTTTCCAGATAATTATGTCACTTACAAACAATGTTTTCCAAAAGGTGTACATTCTTATAACACAAAATAGCCGAAATGATCAGCAGAACTGAAGGCTGTAGACTCTAGAAAGAGTTATATAATTTTTGACTTAGAAGTCAAACAACCTGGCACTTATTTCAGTGTTGCTAATACCAGGGCTGTCCAATTCTAGTCGTCAAGAACAACTATCCTGCAACATTTTACTGCAACCATGTCTTGTAAAAAACACTGTCTATATACATATTTACAAAAATATTTTCATTCCCCTTTTATATTTCTGAAAAAAGTCCTCAGAGCAAAGTGGAACCGAAGCCAAATTTTTTTGTTTGTTTGCACAAACATGGCAATTCTGATCTGTCCCTTCTCCAGCAAATCTGAATCAAATGAATGGCCAGGTAGCAAAAAGACATACTAATGAGGGAAGTAAGCCATTTGAGTCACGTGTGTTGGAGAATGCCTACATCCAAAAGTTGCAAGTTAATATCTCATGAAGACTGGACTTGGGCACCCCTTGTTTAAATCCTAAAGTAATGGGAAAAGGCTGCTTCTGTTGCTGTGTGTAATAGTTGAATGGTTGGATCATCATTTAGCTGAAAGATAGTAGAATCCACCAGATTTTTATTAAGAAAAAATATTTGAAATATTTGTTTTCCTGAATTTCTTTTATAATCGTTGTTTCCATAGTTGAAAAGCCACTTCTCAGCAAACTCATCTCTGTTTGCAGTGCAAAAACATTAAAAACTGATTAAAACTTCGTTGATGGTAGTTTTTCTATTTGTTCTCTTAAGAGACTTGCTGCAGTGTTTTGTACCAACTGAAGTTGATAAAGGCCTTTTTTGATGATGCATTTCAAAAGTGTGTTACAATAGTCTAGATGAGAGGAAATAAAGAGCTTATTTAAAACCTTTAGGTTATTTGCCATATTTTACCACATAAAATTCCCACTTTTAATCAGGCCTGTGCCTCTGAGTGTCCTCCTGCTTAGTGTTGAAAGGGTGTTTTGTAGCTCTGGGAGGTGGCAGGAGGAATTTACTCAGCATTCCACAGATGATTAGAACACTTGATCACCCAGTGGAACCCTAAGTCTCTGCCTGATCCTTGGTAAAGTAAAGAACTTAAACAAACACCAAATATTGTTTTAGTGTCAAGAAAATTCCTTTGAACGCAGTACCTGAAGTAATTCTTTAGGAATAAACACCTTTACTTTTACTATAAATGATCCCAGCCAGATTAATTATTGAATTGCCACTTAAGAAAATAAAAAATAATCCATCTACTACAAAATGTGAATTTAAGAGAGAGCATTTCACCATTGCTGCATCTAGACAAGAGTTTTGAAAATGACAGACTGCAGCGACAGAGCTACCTAATGTTGAATCACCACAACATCAGACCAGCTGAGGCTGCGATGAGATGGAGGAGGTGTTAGAGGTGAAAGCAGTAATTTACAGGCCCTAAATTTGAAGTCTGCCGAGACAACACAGACTGTGGCATGGTCATACTTCTCTATGGAGACATTCTTTGCAAGCTATGTAATGAGGAAGCAGTTGTGTGTTTATCTTCATATCATCGCCATGGTGTTGGGAAGGGAGACTGTTAAGTGCTTCGCTCAATGAAAACATCTGTTCTTATGTTATCAGTAAAATAAAGTAAATCAGCTAACACAAGGTGATACAAGATGCCGCCCCTGACATTTAAGTTGGCGCCAAAGATGTCCGCCTCAGTACTACGCTATCTTGTAGTTTGTGTGTTTTTCTGTGTTTGTTACTTTAACCATTGAGCAAATCCTAGGCATTAGGCAGTCCTCTCTGAGCAGTTTTTCTGTAGTTTACACCGATCCAGAAACCTTTATTGAGATCCTGGTTGAAAGTGTGGTGGTTCTCTGTGGAATTAACTGGAGACGCAGATGGGGAAAATGCACAGGTATGCTAATCAAGCTATGGACTTTGGCCTCCACTCCAGTCTATACACCTGGCGAATGTTTACTCCCCGGTGAACAAAGTTAATGAGCTGCTTCTTTTCAGCTCAGATGTCTGTGGATGTGCCACCATCTGCTTCAGCAAAGGTTGGCTTGGTAAACTCCTCCTAGACAGTGTACTTCTGATACTGGGTTTCCAGCTGTTTTGAGCAAACCGCAACACAGAGTTCATGGGGAAAAGAAAGGAAGTGGAATATGCTTTTGTAAGGTTGGTGTACTGATGTCACAGTGTTACAGAAGACATGTAGCCCTCATCTGGTGTCCTTTTTGATAAACTGTTAACCTTTCTATCCACCGAGGTAGTTCTTGTTTGTTCTGCCCAGTGTTTATATCCCACCACAAGCCTGCAAATCAGAGGCTGACCTGATAACAATAAGTAGAAACAACACCCAGACATTGTTCTTAGGGATTTCGACTGCGCAAACCTGTCAAATGAACTTTCAAAATACAGACAGGATATCAAGTGTCACACCAGAGACACAAACACACTGGTCTACTACTACACAGTCTTAAAGGACAGCTATCGCGCTGTTCCCGGTGCAGCTTTAGGACTCTCCGACCGTTGTCTTCTTCACCTCATTTTAACTTACAGGCAAAATCTTAAAACCTTTAAGCCTACCGTAAGGACTGTTAGGAAGAGGACTGATGTGTCAGAGAAGATGTTACAGGCCTGCTTCGCACAGATTTTAGTGTTTTTGAAGCTGTAGTTACTAGTCTAAACAAACTCACTGAAACTGTGACATCATACATCAGATTTTATGAGGACATACGTGTTCAAGACACGTATCTCCTATGCAGACCAAGATCTTTTCCACATCTGACAACAATAAAACATGGTTCCGTCCGCATCTGAGGAAGCTGCCTGGGACCAAGGAAGAGGCTTACAGCTGTGTGTGGAGACCAGGCCCTGTATAAGTGGGCAAGATACAAACTGAGCAAGGAGATCAGCGCATCTAGAAAAACAGCGATAACCTAACAAGCAGCTTCTAATCTAATGATCCAGAAGCAGTTTGGAGAGGCCAGCACAACATCAGTGACTACAGGAGCCCATCCCCCACATTGTGACAACACACCGTCTGGCGGACAACCTTAACAACTTCTTCTTATGCTTGTTGTAATAAAAGTCCTTACACCCCCCCACACTCACTCCCTTTAACATCCTCGACAACACTGTATCTACTGTGGATCACTTCCGATTCTTCGGAACACCCCTTGCTCTGAACCTGAGATGATCCTCACACGTAGACACTGTTTGGAAAAAGATCCAGCTTCCTGCGGCAACTTAAGTACAACCTTCCGTCGAAGCTGTGTGCACATACATCACTGTGTGGTTTGGCTCAGCCACAAACAGGAAAGGGCCAGACTGCAATGAACGGATATGCAGAGAGGATCATCAGGGCTCCCTCCATCCAGATCTAGAGGTATAGGGTCAGGAAACAGGCCTCTAAAATCTCCGCAGATCCCACACATCCTGCAAGCAAGCTGTTTAGGCACACTAATGTGTGCTATTTGCAGAAACCAGACACCTTACAACTAGCTACTTTAGAAATCAGCTACTTTACTGTGTAACAGAAAAAGCAAATTTGCCGTTTCTTAACCTCTCATTTAATTTTTTTAAAGAAAAAACTATTGGGTGTACATACACATGTATAAACATAGTGTTCTGGTAGTTTTTTTCTAATCTTACCTAAAGTTCATCTATTTAAATTTAACGTCTGTATGATGTGAGCATGTGAAACCAAAGTCAAATTCCTTGTGCACACAAACTTGGTCAATAAAGCTGATTCTGATTTTAGTCATTGAAAGGGTTGGGTTGAAGGGAATTAGTGGGTGGGGGTTGTCTGCTTCAGTTTACTGCATAGCTTTAAGTTTCACAGCTGGACAAATTATGACAAACATTAAGTGTGGGAAATCAGCAGTCATGAGGTGACGAATAGTTCTAACCACTTGCTCTTCACCCAATGGAAGGTATATGAAAAACTGCAGGTTTATTCAACATCTAAAATGAATCTGTTGAAATATGAAGACAGTCCTTTTGTTATGTATGTACTCACGTATTACTTTCTTCTGGTGCCTCGCTTTCTGGTGATGAGTCTTCGGGTGTTGAGCCACTGTTCCTTCGGCGTAAAGATTCTCGAGCTTTTCGGCGATGTTCCCGCTCCACCTCTTCAGCATCCTCAATGCTCCTCTGAGCAGTAAGCCTGGAGGAAAAGAGAGAAGCATCTAAACATCCAATGGCTTTTGTAAAAGTGTTGCCAAACATGCCAAAAGGGGAAGAGCAGCACACTGCTTCATTTACAGAAATTAATAATAAGTGAGAAAAGCAGAATACTCATTGATGTCAATATAAAGTTCTCAGTTCTTTTAATAAAAAATACAAAAAGAATGTGTGGAAAGGTGAAAAGCTTCCATACAAATAAACTGTCTGTATTACAATAAATTCAACAATCATTTCACATTGCTTCACCCATTCCTACTAAACATATTTTTTTGCATGTTGCATATTCACAATTTCTAACCTGTAACCCGAGAGGGTTACCATTTTTAACTGCTATTGTTCTGAAATTGAGGCACTGGTGCATTCATTAACATTCAATGCCCTTCTTCCTCCTTCAGTTCTACTAATGTGTTTCCCTTTGACAGGAAAGGATGAGTAAAGAGGCAGTGAGAGGGCATAGAGGTGGATAGGCCAGAGCACAGCTTGATGTAAATGAGTTGGGTGTGTCAAAAGTGTGTACACTCAGATGGAAAATCAGTGGAGGTTTTTTTAGGTTGGTGAGAATAGCAGGAAGCAGCGGTACCAGGCCAGTTAATTTAGTGAAAGCTAATTTACAAATAAAATCCACAAATTAAATCAATAATACACACCACTGGAAGTTAAGAAAATAACTGTATTGTTGGATCAGTTGCTGTAGTGCACTATGTGACTGTTTGCTAATCATGACAGGAGCCAGAAAGTCCTTTACATGTATGAATGCATGTGCCTGTACTGGTGGTACCAGTGAATGACTGCATCGTTGTTTCTTACTTTTCATTTTCCTCTTCTCACACAATAAACACCAACCACCAAAATGTGGAAAATTGGTACTTAAGAACTTAGGGGTGGGGTGGGGGGCTGCCCCTGGATGATGCGGCATGTGCCTGATTTGGTGACAACCTTTGTGGCTGGAGGGGGGACTCTGGCAGTGTCACAGAAGAGTGAGGGGTGGGGGGACAGGGGGAGGGGGCGTGGATATGGTTGGGAACGGCTGGAGGGCTTTGGCTATAGAGGAAGTGTTGTCCCTGTGTTAGACTGCCTGGCAGGTTGAGAGTTCTGGGGCGGTCTCTTCTACTAGGTGCTGAGCAGACATGCTGACAGGGGCATTTGTACTGGAGAATGCTGCCTGGTCAGAGGGATTTGGTGACCTGCATCTTTTCCTGTGCCTCTTTGATCTGAGGGCTGTTGCTCCTGTGCTTCCTTGTGGACATAGCTGTGTGTTAGATGTATGGTTGCTCTAAAGGGGTGCCTGGTGTCCTCCGGGGGCTGTTGTGGTTTCAGGAGCTGAGGCTACTTGAGGCTACAAACATTCTGCCTCTCTCACCATTCTAACAACACCGCACCTCCAGGTGAAACTTTGTATACACACAGATTACGGGGAGGACACATAGCCCATTTCCCACCAAATGTCTCTGGATTTAAATACTTGGATTAATCTTACTCGGGTAAAGAGAATCCTGGTTAATTTGTGAGCTTTCTGTCTTCTCTGCTCTGACAAGCTGCAGACAATGTATTTAAATCAGCCTAATGACATATGGAGAAGGTGAAGAAAACTGCACTATACCTCCAGTCTAGCAGGTGCCGGGAATAAGAAGCCAAAGCCCAAACAAGCAAAGCCCAAATGAGAAACCAGTGCCCCGCCATTTGTTCACAAAAGAAGATGGAGAACACACAACTTGCTAATTTGCTTGTGGTGTTATACCACATTGTCCGGGACCTCATTATCCGTCCACCTACCGTATTTCCTCTTCCTTTGGTCCATTCTCTATCACCAGAAGTAAATTTAAATATGAATCTCATATAATGTAGAAAACAATAGCAACACCCAAGTCTTAAATATGGAGGGTGAGTGGAAGTCAGAACACTGCTAAAAAGGATCAATAATTGCTCAGCACATAAGTCCTACTGCCAGACCATGACCTTTTATCCAGGAAAGTGTGGACCTGAGAAAATGAAATTACTCGGGTAAAACTATGTCGAAACAAGTGAAGGGCTCTTAAAATCCGCGGTAATGGCTGAAAGTCCTGCAATAGATATGTTTTTTTTTGCCCATTTCAAAGTGGCAGGAATTAAACTCACGACCTCCCAGTGACTCCTCTCTGTTGAGTCATGGCCACCGAGAGATGATAACCTCAGTCAGGATGTAATAGATTAAAAGTACATCAGAACCAGGCAGTCTGATCTTATAAAGAAAAACCTAAAACATTTCTAATGAGTATGTATAGATTATTTTAACAAAGAGAGGAAATAACCTTATTTTCCTCTGCTTATTACATTTAATCTCTTTAATCATTGGTGAAAGATTTTCTATATTTTTTCTATATTTCTAAGATTTTCTATAAGATGTGTCTATAAGTTTAAACAATAAATCTCCATCTCAGTCATTTTAAGCAAACGTATGACCAGTATTTTAATTTTCTCCTGTTGTTTTTTTTTTTTTACAAAAAAAACAATCTTTGTTCCTCTCTCTTGTATCATGTAATTTTTGCACACATATGTTGATCTATCCCCTTTTCCAAAACCCTGCACAGTGCACAGGGCCCATCAGGTCTGTATTGTGGTAAAACATTTTTTTTCTTCCAAGACTTTTCTGTAGTCTTCTGCTGTTGCCTTGTAAACTGACACCAGGGGCAAGAACAGACATGCTGTCTCTAGTGTTTCCTCATATAACGGTTGACAAAGTTCCCTTGAGCCATGGAGGTCAGTACACAGAACAACATTTATCTTGAATGACAGATCAGCTTTTAAGAGCAGAAAGGTGTTAGTAGAACTTCAATATCTGCTTGAAATCTCTTAATATTAAATGTCAGGAAACACATTGGGGAATAACCATTGAACCCAAATTGATTTGACACTGTGTTCCTCAGGTTGACCTGACACAGTCACAGCAAAAGACTGGAGGGTGAGGAAAAATAGTAAAACACTTTACATAGTAAGCGAGAGCATATTTCAAATTGCTTTCTACACACGGTGTATGTTTCTTGTACTTTTATTAAATACTAAGAAAGCTACGTAACTTTATGGACCAAGCATAAACATGTATCATCTAGTTTTAAAGTAAATTGTTCAGCACTGAGGATGTTTTTTTCAGGCCAGAATTACAATAGGGCTTTTAGAAGTACTGATGAATGGTTATGCGAATCGCCTGAATATGCAGTGAACAGCATGATTAGGGTGTCCAATGAAATATGTTTTCTTTTTTTACCACTTTTATAGTTTCTCCCAAAAAGTGTCTAGTTATGAAGTGAAAAAAAAAGAAGTTTGGACATTTTCACAAAAATAATTAGCATTTACTCTTAAACTTTTAAACTAAACTGCGAAGTTGTTTTAGATAATTACTCGTTGTAATTAGTAATTATAAGTAATTGTAATCACTTTTGTGAGAAGAAATTACCATGGCTAGCCAGTGGAAATTCCTCAAACACAAATAATAGATAACTGACAGTCAAAATTCTGGTTTTGCTGTTGGTTTCCTTCGTTTAAAGAGATGTGTTTTTCTCCCCTGCCTTCAGTTTGTAGTTTTAGAATGGATAATGTAATAATTCGAGGCAAGGTAGTAGGCTACTTAGAATGAAAACTGTTAACACATTTTCCAGAGTGCGTTATATTAAATTGAAGGGAACAGAACCTCACGGATTGGATGGATAGCTGGGCCGGCTTGGTAGGTAAGTAGGTAGGAAGGAAGGAAGGGAGGAAGGAAGGAAGGATTCACACACATTCATAGACCAATGCGCAGGTTGGTAGGCAACTTGGGGTTAAACGCCTTGCCCAGGGGAACATCAATGTCATAGGAGGAAGCTGGAATCAAACCTACAACTTTCAGATTGCAAGATGACTCCTTTCACTGAACCACAGTCACCCCTTATTTATTTTATTTATTTAAGAAGATGTAGCAGTCTGTCTGCAAAGGTTCCCATCCAGTGTATGCTGGTAAGGCTGGTCAGAATTTGCCAAGACCGATAGCAGTTTGTTTAGCATCTTCATCTTCGCCACCAACCTACCAAAGTAGCCATTCGGCAGCCAGTTATGAAGCCAAGCTTCTTATTTGTTTATTCTTATAGTTTAATTGTTCATTGTCTCTTGGTGTCCGTCTCTGACCCCAGCCTTCCTATTACTCACCTAGCAAGCAGACTGTGATGTTCATGTTTTATATGACTTTTAAAAAACAAAGGAAATATTTCAACAGACAAGTTGAAAGGTTCTTTAGTGTTTCCATGTGTTGTCTAGTTACTTGGTGCATTTGTGGCATAACAGACAAATAAGCACATGACAAATAGGAACTGCCAGCAACAACGCATAGGTGGTTGCTCTGTCCGTACATGTTTAACTGGAGCAGAAGAGGAAGAGGGATCACAGCTAGAAGGGAAAGATTGAGAGTATTATACTTCTTTTGTAATCTCTCACACTGTCATTAGATGGATGACTGGATTGAATGATACAATGATAACAAGGTTAGTATTCAGCCTAAAAGCCCTCCAGCCTCTGTGGTGCAGATAAGTACGGTGGGAAAACATTTTGGAGATGAAGTCACTGTTGTGCTGAAACAAGTCAGAACAGTGAGATGCAATAAGTCATGCTAACATCAGAAAACAAATCAACAGGTGGTTTCTGAATAGTGTGAGGAGGTCACTGATTACACAAGACAAACTCCTGTCAGTGTTTATTTTATGGGAGCATGTGTCACAGTCACAACATACACTGAACCTGGCAAAATTCTTAAAACTGAGAAAACAGTAAGAAAGAATCCTTACAAAAAACCCTAGGTCCAGGTGGTGCTCCGCATCACCACCAAAATGTAATAATCCATTCCTTGCCCTAATATGCACCTTGTCTGGAAATTTCATCAAGATAAGTTTCTAACTTTTTAAAGTTATTGTGCAAACAGGCCGACTGATGGACCAATAAACCAAATCTCCCTGCTTGGCGGAGGTAAAAATTAATTTGTAACATCAAACAAAGATCACTGTGGTGCAAAGAATAAAACAGTTAGCATCTGAACAGCTGGAACAAGAAAAACTTCATCTGTTGACCTTTACTAGTAAGTAAATAAGTAGGTAGGTAAGTAAATAACCATCATAGGATGGTACTTTGACTGTGAAGTTCCTTCATCCTTTTAATGAAGACAACATGTGGAGAGAGCAGGGAGGCCTGTGCTCTCGTCACTCATCAGACCACCTCCCCCATAGACATTCCTGAATGTCTTATCTCTTTGGATTGTAAACATTAGGACAACCCACACATGAGTGGTGGATTCAGTTTCGAGGTCACAGATTTGCCCCAATCTGTGCTGCAGGCTAAACAGCCTGACAAAGAGCTGATTAAAAACAGATCAGGTCTCCTGTATGCCTGCCGTGACCCCCTCTGATAACAGCATGCTGTGTCTGAGAAGAGCTTGTGACCACATTTTTAGTCCAGTACTACAAAACTGTAAAGAATGTGAGACAAAATAAAAACTTCGCAAAAAACAAAACAGAAATAGCTCAAAACAAAGATCATGTTCTAAGTATCTTACAAGTCCCTTCTAAGAATTTCTGAGAAATCAGAGTAGAATTATCTAATTCTTACCTACAGTCATTTGAAACAATTTGGACATCCCATTAATGAGTTTTTTCTTTAATAGAAAATATTGTTGTCACATATCGTTGTCTAATCTCAGTTATTTAAGTGCACACAACAAAAATATTGCCTCATTTTTACTTATTAAACAAAATATTTCAATAAATGTGTGTTCCTTTAGTTCAGGAAAGATTTCAGACCCCTGTCCCCTAACATCTTGTCTTACCACCTTTGCTTGAAATAACATCAGTGAGGCACGTCTTGTAGCCATCTGCAAGTCTCTGACATCTGTCTAATATCTGAGGGGTTTCTCTCGTGTACAGATGGTTTCAGGTCACCCCACAGCATCTCATTGAGACCAAGATCTGGACTTTGTCTTAGCCCAGAATGTTCCATTATATATTTGTCAGTCAGTCCTTTGTGGATTTACTGAACATTTTAGGTCATTACCATGTTTTAAGGTCCAGTGTCCAGATTCAGTTTTAAATCATCTCATATTTTCTTCAAGTACCCTCAGATAGTTGATCAAATTAAGGGTGGATTCTATGATGATGAGCTGGCCAGGTTCTGCTGCAGCAAAGGACTCCCAAACCTAAAAAGGGTTCTTTTCCTGCTGTATCTGGTTTAAGTCAAAGATGTAATTTGTTCTGGTGTCCAAATATTTCAGTTTTAGACTCATCTTTCCAAAGAACATTGTTCCACAAGTCCTAGTCTTTGTTTATGTTCATCTTTGGCATAGTCAGGCCTTCATGTGTTTTATGGAGAGATAATGTTTTTATCTTTCACACCTCCTATGAAAGTTAAACCTGTGTAGTTTCTTTCTTATTGTACAGGGATGCACTTTTACATTGACAGTTACAAGAACTGCTGTGGATCTTAGGATGACATTTTAGAGTTTTTAGAGACTTTTGTTCAGTATCTTGCAGTCTGCTCTCGGGGTGAACAAGCTTGGACAACCAAACCCAGGCATGGAGGAAGTTTTTTTTTTATTGTTCACCACTTGCAGACTATTTTCAGATTCTTTTCAGAGGTCTTTGAAACCTTTGACTAATTAGCTGTTAGTCCTCCTTTTGGAGGCCTCAGATGGCTCCTATGATCTCATCATGGTGATCAAGCTCACTTAAAAAGGTGCACACCAAACTAACTGTCTGACATTATTTTAAAATGATTTTCTAGTTGCACCTGAAGTGATACACTGATGTATAATTTTATTTTGAACGAGAATAAATGTGGGGATGTCCAAAACTTATCCTCACTAAAAACTGCATTGATAGTAGCCTTTATTCACAGTAATCAGATATGAAATGGGTAGGGAGCAAAAGGGGGGAAGTCCTGGAGCACAAAACGTTTCAAAAAATGCCTTTTTAAGGTCCAGTTTAATTATTTAATTATACTACCTGATTTTTTCAGTACTGTGAAAATTGATAATAAACATCCATGTGTCCACATTTGTTATAAAAACACATAGCCTTTTATAGAGTGTCTTAAGTTTTCACATGACACGTGATTTTTCATGAGGCTTCAGGCTTGTGCCAAATATTAAAAACAAAGGTCTCAGTTATATTAGACAACTGGAACACAAATAAATAATAAACATATTATCTAGAGAAAACACTGAATGAGGTAGCAAACCAGGGGTCAAACATTCCCAAACAATCTGGGTATGACTGAACTCCCTGAGAGGAGAGAACATGACAGATGGTGATGGATAACAGACAAGCAATAAATTCTCTGACACAGCAGAGGGGTTGGAGTTACTTTCTGCATTTGGTGTGATGTCATGGTTTCTGTCTGCACATCCAAACAGAAGTAATCTCCTGAAAAAAAAAACATCAGAATCACCTCCACCAGCTGTTATCTGTAGGCCATCTGATATTCTTGCAGTGACTCACAGATTACAAAACCTCAACACAGACAGGCGCCAGAAACAGACCTTCAGCATCAATCCTCTGTGACAAAATCTCTAATTTAAAGGCAAATGTCTAGTATCAGGAAACTTCTGTGGACAGCAATTTACACATAAAACCCACTTCACTGATAACAGGTGAAAGGTTTTCCCAACAATCTGAATGTTCATGAATAACATTTGAAAAAAAAGAGAATTATTGGGATGACTATTTACCTTAAAGAACTAAAGTATGGAAAAGGTAACAATATGAAATAAAGCAATATTTTTGTAATTCTAATAAGACTGTTATGAGAGAGGTTATAGCTGATAACAACCAGACCAGCTGTTTATGCAACAACTAAACGAATAAGCAGCTATTCCTATGAAATGGACCAAGAACTGAGGCTTAGGGTAGGCCTGTATCAGTTTTTTAAAATGATCATTTCTCTGCACTTTGAGTAACACATTGTTCAGGGTTAACAAGATATGATTTAAACCATTTGAAATTTAACGTAGAAAAAATAATGCTTGATCATTTCTAAATAAATAAAATAAATCATGATTTCAATAGTCAAACATTCTTCAAATCCACTAATGCCCAAAGATCAGCTCCAACTTCTTTACCCCGATCAAGTGATGAAGAGGCAACTAACAGACAAAAACTAACATGTAAAGGCTGTAAATAACTATGAACTTCGAAGTACCTCATTGGGTGATTCACCACAACCTGTGAGATCATCCATAAAAACAATTGAAGGTACAGAAGAACAGTAACCCATTAAGGACAGGCTGAAATCTTTAAAATTTAAAAAAAGTCAAGTATTTGGTAGTCCATCTCTTGGTCTTATCTGGATCCTTTGGGATGACTTTTAATTGGCTGTACATGCAAGAAACTAGTTAAAGATCTCACACCTGAAATAGAAGCTTGGTGCAAACTCCATCATAAACTGCCATGGAAAACTATGTTAATTATCACACTGATGATGAATGGAATGAATGTTGCCTTATAGTGAGCAACATTTTACTTTGAAGACTTCAGATTAACTGCGTTTGCACATCAGTCAGAGCTTTCCATTAGGCACACTGGGAAATTAATATCTCATTCCTGTTCAAAGGAACATGTGGGTGCTTTGACCTAATATTTTATAACAGCAGTCTGACTAGTTCAGACTGATTAACATGTAAATATCACTTTCAGCACATCACAAGTCTGCACAGGCTGTGAATATATCAGCAGTGGATAAATATGGTTTAAACAAACATCTCAGAGGACATTTTAAATACATGAGATAGGCTGACAAACTTTCCTCTTCTATTGTTTTACTCAGGTTGATGAACCTTTTCTATTTGTTTTCTTTTCTCTTTTCTGTTTCATGGCTGACTGCATGTGTCTCTTTCCTGAGCCTCTGCTATCTACCTTCTGCTGGGTCTGGTTCTGGTTCTACACAAGTTCTCTTGCTATCAAAAGGCAGTCATTTCTCTTTTATATAATTTCCTCACTCCCCCATCCAAAGTTAGGAGGACTCAATCAAAAAGAAAATTTAAAGCAATAACTGTCATCCAAATGAAATAAGCAAAGATAATGTGAAAATGAAATAAAAAGATTTAATTAAGATGAAATCAGTCACATTTTAGGAACATTAAGTATGTTGCTTCTTTTCAACAATCAAGTAGAAAAAGTTGTTTCACACAACAGAAATTGATAGTAAATATAAAACTTTCCTATTTAAACTAAAGGTGAAAGTAAAACATTTTGGTAAATCCAAACTTGACCGAAGGAATCTAAGTGTTTTCAAGGGTACTTCTAGAATTTGACTTGTTTCTGTCTTAGTTTGATATAACGTTTTCTAGAATGAGGCCCTAAAAACAGAAGCTGAACTAAGGAAAACAGGGAGTATTCAAATATACTTTTAGGAAGCGCCTGAAAAGATGAGTCATGGTATGAGTGCAGCTGCAGACATTATTTGAGTCGCTGTAAAGTATCAGTAGAACTAATGACAGGAAAAATAAAATTAAGAGAGGCAAAACCCTGATAAAACAGGACATCCCTCCATACATGAGCACACAGAAAACAATAGAGAGACTCAATGACACTTCCCCTACTGACACTGGTTAGTGACACAATTTCCCTCCTCAGTAAAACAAAAAAAGGCTCAGATATCTACACTTTCTCAAACATTTTAACTGAAAAGTCTCCACTGCCAGCCTTAAGGTTGGTGGGGTTCAATCACAAAATATTTAGGCAGTCTATTTATTATTATGAACACATATTAAAGGAGAATCCCCTAATCCCCCTAAAACCATGTGTGACCCAAAACATTTCCACTAATCCCAGGGTTTTCATGCAAACAGACACAAAACCTAAAAAGAAAAACTTGACAAAACTTGCAGATAGGCAGAGATAATGGTTTCTGATAATCATTCAAGAACTGCCCAGGGTAAACCAAAAAGCCATGTTTACTCATGTTACGTCTCGTAGCAGTCACTATTTGAAATCTGTGTGGCATTTAAATATTAACCTGAGAGGCTGTGTTTCACAAAGAGAAACTAGCACCAGATATGGAGACAGATCCATCACATACCTCATTAGATTTTGCAAACCCTGTTTGCTGGAGTTCCTCCTCACTAGAGCTTTGGACATGTTTGCCTCCTTTCTGCTTATTGTTGTCCTCTTCTTGTTGCCTTACCCTGTCAGAAATAAACGAGATCACGCCAGCTACCTATATCACTCTCCTCTCTCTCTAAAATCAACCCCTGAGAGCAGTTTTTTCCCCTGAAGTTGCACCAAATTAAACAGTACTTTAGTGTGTGAGATTGTGTGTTTAGATGGTAAAGACCCCTGAAGCACACACACAGTCCTAACCCTTACAAAGCTTGTTCAGAATGTCAGCAAAGCTAAAATGGACTAGCTCCTTTCTCTCATGGAGGCTGGATCTTTAGTCCTTACACTCCCCCCAGCTCAAACACACACGTCACCCCTCCCTCTGTCCTACATGTGGTTTTCATTGAAGAGCTCAGAGCAGCGGGACTCTCTCTTCTCAGCCTTTATTACATCGTTGTCCGTTATTCCAGCAAATTCGGGTTTCCTTAGTGAGGAAAAAAAACAAAACAAGAGCGTTTCCCTGGAAAAAAAGAATCTACTGCAGTGTATGAAACACAACACATTGAACGAATGTAAAAAATGTAAAAATGTAAAAAGCCCTGGCACCAAGAGCAAGCCATACAAAGTAACACAGTAAATAGATAAACATATATCTAAATAATTACATAGAATTTATCACTACAAATGTTTTACAGTTAATGCATACCTACTGCTATTCCTTATCAGAACAACAGAAAGTTCTGTAAAAAGTCAGCAGCTGCTCCAAAATTCTGCAAGAATTTTCAGTTTACTAAAATAATGTGGTCAAGTCAGCCAAACGCTTTCAATTAACCAAGAAAAAGAGCAGACCAGTATTTGTTTGCTATCCACTGTAATCATTCACCACTTTACCAGCAGCAGTTATTGTTGCTGTGTTGCTCTCAATCCTCAATGATGCTCCCCCTACAGTCCCCCAGTGGTGACAGAGAGGAGCCACCATAGACCTAAACTTTTCATTTTAAGTCTTAAACAGATCGATTTTTTTGGCAAAATATGTTGTTTAATTAGCCAAATAATAATTTACCATTTTCACACAACCAGCAAGAAATTCATAAACATCAGAGAATCATTGCTGATTTAGCTTTTTATAAGTATTTACCAGAACCAACAAAACAGCCAGAGAACTGAAAAAAAGATTGAGCAAACTGATTTTTAATTTGAATAAGAGAAATACTGGTTATGTTACTGTGGCGACTTGGTGGTAAAGAGAAAATATGTGGCTGTTTTAGTGTACTCTATAACATGTATATTACATTTGCAGTACGAAACCAGGAAAAAAACACCAACAACGCCACCTAGAATTATACCCCAGGAAATCTAAGTACTAAAAAAAGAAAGGACTCAGAGAAAGGAGACAAGATTCAAATACACTCACCACAAACTTCGATAAAAATGGTAGGACAAACACAAAAATAAAAGACTTAACATGAAACTAGAACATTTTAATCTGCAAAATGAAGAACATAGAAAATATATATTTTTTTTATATTAACTTTAAATTAAAAAAAATAAAAAGGTTAAAAAAAACTTGGCCAAGGCTAAAACTAACTTACCACTAGGGAAACTGAGGCAGTCGTGGGAACAAGGAGACAGCATCTAGTGAAGAAAGAGGGACACCCTAAACACTACAAAACACAGCAAACCAAAGAAAGGGTTGCTCCAAAGACACAGAAGGAGACACCGCCACCAGGTGTCACAGAGCATCAGTGCCTGCAACAGAAAACGGCCTCCGTACATCACCATGATAGCATTAAAAACAGAAATGTTCACATTCAGACTACACTTCCCAATTATGCAATCAGTCCATTGGATTTGCACAATCGAATCAAACTTGTAAAGCAAGGGCTGGGTTAATGCTTTACATTCTTTTCCCCCAAGGCAAAACGGCAGCAAGTAAAATAACTTTGTGGCAGATGGCAGGTCAGCAGGTGCACCAGAAAGCTAAAACAGAGTGGATCATTAGTACAGAGTCAAATTGCTTGCAACAACACTGCATTACAAATCAAATTGCATACCTGTTAATCAATCACTGACAGCACAGACAGACAGGCAGGTAGACGCAGGTACATGAAGGGGCAAACAGTTGTGACAAAGCACTTTGAGCGTTAATTTATATTTTAAAAAAACTGGCAACAACAAGGCAGCAACATAACATTGACCCTTACCTATGGGTCAGATAGCAAGGGCACATGGACAGAAGTATCGCTGCCTGATGAGGCTCAAAGAAAGAGAAACTAAAGCGGCTTCAGAGCACCAAATCAGCGTTTGTCCACATGAAACAGCTGACAATGATCAAACAGTAGCTGCTATCATGCAGCGGAAACTGGGAGTGCAATGGCTAGATCATGAATATCCCGGGAAACACAGAAGAAAAGGCTGTAAATAAACATAGGGTGATGGACAAACTTACATTAACGTGTACATTTTATGGCAAACTCTATACTCGTACTCGTCGTCTTCCGCTTATCCGGGGACCGAGGCGCGGGGGCAGCCAGACTAAGCAGAGAACCCAACTGTTTCCCTCTCCCCAGACACCCCTCCAGCTCCTCCGGGGGGAGCCCAAGGCGTTCCCAGACCCAGCCGGAGACATAGTCCCATCCTAGGTGTCCTGGGGGCATTCCCCTGGCCTCCTTCCCGGTGGGACGTGCCTGGGAACACCTTCCCGAGGAAGGCGTCCAGGAGGCATCCGATATAGATGCCCGAGCCACCTCAACTGGATCCTCTCGATGTTGAGGAGCAGCGGCTCTACTCCGAGGCCCCTTCCGAATGGCCGAGTCCTCACCCTATCTTTTAAGGGAGGTGCCCGGCCACCCTACGGAGGAAGCTCATTTCAGCCGCTTGTATCCGGGATCTCGTTCTTTCGGTCATGACCCAAAGTTCATGGCCATAGGTGAGGGTAGGAACGACTAGACCGAACGGTAAATAGAGAGCTTCGCTTTTCGGCTCAGCCTCTCTCTCACCAAAAAACGACCGGCACAGTAGCCCCATTACTGCAGCAGCCGCACCGATCCGTCTGTCGATCTCCCGCTCCATTCTTCCCTCACTCATGAACAAGACCCCCGAGATACTTGAATCCTTCCACTGAGGCAGGAACTCTCCTCAAACCTGAAGAGGACAGCACCCTTTCCGGTCGAGTTTTTTTTTTAACCCCCCCCAAAAACCCCGGCCTCTGATTGGGAGGAGCTGATCTTCACCAGCCACTTTCACACTCGGCTGCGAACCGCCCAGCCCCGCGGAGGTCTTGGCTAGGAGGGGGCCAGCAGGACCAATCAATCTGCAAAAAAGAAGAGACCGAAATCCAACTGGTCCCCAAAACCCAGACCCCTCCCGGCCCTTGGCTGCGTTAGAAATCCTGTCCATAAAAGGGTATGGACAGGACCAAATGAAAAAGGGCAGCCCTGCCGGAGTCCAACATGCGCACTGGAACAGGTATTCCGACTAGTGCCGCAATGCCGGATCAAACGCCTTGCCTCCGCTCGTACAGGCGACGGATGGCCCCTAATAAAGGGCCCCGATTCCATTTACTCTGGGAGCACCCACACAGGCATCACGAGGGACACAGTCGAATGCTTTCACCAGGTCCACAAAACACATGTGGACCGGTTGGGCAAACTCCCATGAACCCTCGACTACCCTGTAGAGGGTATAGAGCTTTATGGCAAACTATAATCAATAATGCATATTAGCCTAATTGTTCAGTGTGGAAGCACAGAAACGTCATGACATAGGCAGAGAGAAAGAGGACTCGCTATGTGTAGGCAAGCACTTTTATATTTTTCATCGGAATTGGCAGTCTTAAAGTGGCAGCGCACCTTTATGTCACTGCATTACCATGTAACTTAAGTACTGCAAAATTAGCAGGTTGCAGTTTTAACCATCTGAATTAAAAGCTGGTGTGTAATCTTTTTCGGGTTACCTATGAGTCAGAAGCTGTGGCTTCATAGACTCTATGATGTGAGCAAAAAAAGAGACTTAGTTGTTAAGCCAACATTAATCATAGATTAGTCACTCTATTAGCTTTGACTCATCATTCTTTGTTCAAGTCTAAATGTCGAAATGTTGTTGTTATATGTTGTTGCCTCTTTACTAGAGTTTTTAGCCTACATACTTTAAAGACGCTGATTCATTTATTTTTAATCACCTTGTAACCTTTGCAAATATCTGAAGATTTTAAGTTATATCAAATTAAATCAAAGAAAAACTGAAACAAGTTTATTTGACTTAAACAGTTTAATCGGTACACCCTACCTCTGAAATTTTTCCTTTTCAGCAGAATGGTAATTAAACTTAAGCATTGCATTTGTGGTGCAGTGACGTGACATCCCTCACGTCCCTGTGTCGGGGTTTGCAATTAATAATCGGTCACTTGCTTCTGTCTGGATTTAAAATCTTACTGAAATTTGTGACTCAAAACCATATGTCCCATAGAAACTGTGAGCGATTTATCTAAATAAAGCACAACAATTCTTCTCCCTAAAGTGTGCAAAGGCCATGAGAGCAGCATGATGAGCATTTATATAAAATTAAGTGAGAGGAGAACCTTCCAGAAGGGCAACCATCTCTGCAACAATCCACTAATCAGGCCTGTATGGTAGTGGCCAGATGAAAGATCTGGAGAGATCTGAAAATGGCTGCTGCTCCGAGTCCATAACCATGGTTGGTTGGAAGTACTCAACAGACCTAAGCCAACAGTGAGTCTCCTTACCGTTCCTGGAAACTGCAGAACTAAGGAAAGTACAGACTGCTCTTCATGATTAACTACTTCAAGCTGACCTACCTGCCCACCCTCCAACACAGCATGCCACCATTTGGAAAACAAACAGAGATTCAGCTACAGCATAACAACTTTTCCTGTCATCCTCAGCTTTTGTGATTAGACTCACCTCCTCCTGGAACTCCCTCGTCCACTGCAACAGTCAAACAGTCAAAATATCAAATCTCCTTTCTCCATACCCACCTTAATCACGTACCTCTCCTTCTTAGTGCACAGACCAGCCATAACAGGGAAACAAGATTTTCCTTCTGCTTCTCGTTCATCAATAAATCTGTTAAATTATAACTTTGTCTCTGTAATTGTTGCCTACACTAGAGTCACTTACTCAACCGTTATGACACAGTTACAGTAGGTGGTGACTGAGCCCTTCCATAATGAATGGCAGGAAAGGATTTTTGTGGTGATCATATAAAAGTAGCTCTTCCAGGTAACCAGTGACGAATGACAAGCAAAAATATGTGCCATTTTGTTCCCATTGCAGTTCCAGAAATTTAGAGGCATGATGTGGTATTAAAAAAAGAGAATTCCCCTGTAGAAAAAAATGAGCCAGCTTCATTCAAAAGGATAGAGATTTTGTAGATGAGAAGAAAACGTTCCAGTGACTCCAGGTCTTGTTGATGGTTAACAGTGTATAAGGATCCAATATCTAAGGTGCACATAATTATATCTAGTCAATTGGTGGGAGGTCTGTAAGAAGAAGCAGAAGATGAGAGTTGTCTTTTATGTTAGAGTACAAAGTTGTTAATATGAAAGTCTCTGAAACTTGATATTCTCGCAGTTAAACTTTTAATTCAGGTGGTTGCTCTGGGTTTGTATGGATTTTTGGTAATATAGCATATACAAGAAAGCTCATAAGAAGTTTTTTTTCCTTCAAAAAAATCTCACCAAAGGAAACCTTCAAGTAAAAAACGTAGTTTCTTTAGTCTTTTGTTGGGTCAGATCTAAGTTTTTTTTCATATAGAAATTAGAATTTTCTAATTGTCTTAAAACCTAATTTTCATATTTACTTGTGTTCATTATGATGATGGCACTTCTTTATCTAAATATAGACATGAACCTGTATTAGCGTGGGTAATGTAATTTAAAAAAAATCCGGATCCCCTTAAGTAATGTATTATGGAATGTCCAAATGCATTGCAATGCTTTTAATATAGTAAACCAAATGTGTAACTACTGATTATACAGTTACTAAACAGTTGGCAAAGCATCGGCTTGCTTGGTATTTTCATATAATCTCTCATTTTAAATTAGCTACCTTGAAGCAGTTAGAGTGTGACACAAAGCACAGGTGGATGTTACGTTTTTCACAAAAGACATGTTTTTCCTGTCTGATGCCTAAACCTCGTTTATATCAAGTTAAGAGTCAATACTTCAACATCATTGCATAAGAACAAATCTTTCAGCATCATTCAAATGAAACCCCATGTCCATTTCAGTGGACATGGGGTTTTCAAATTTAAGTTATTTAAGTCTATAGCATGTCTGTCAAATTATATCTGTTATTGGGGGCCTAAAATTACTTCTGAAATTGAAGACGTTTTGGAAAAACTCACTTTTTATGAAAAAGTCTTTACATTTTACATCTCTGAAGAATTTTTGAAAATCTAACAAAATGGACTTATAGATGTAGTTGGCAGACATGAAAGACCAAGTTCAAGCACTGCGAGCTGAGCAGGGGTCACTGCAGTGCTAATCAGCTTGACAACAGCTGACTTTTTCCTCGATGTTGCAATCGGGTCAATGGGCGAGTGGATCATGTACTTTTTCACCTGTGTGCTTAACTTGGGACCTTTCTTGGGTGGGGGTGCCAAGGGGGAAACTCGGCATTGCGTGGCTCAGTAGTGGTGGAAGTTTTGGTGTTTGCATTATGGGTGTCTGTAGACCAGGGATATATGAATCCCTTCTTATAGTTCTTCTCATCTCCTAGTAAATTTTTCTTTTTTGAGGCCCTTTATTTCATTTTCATATTCTGTTAGTCTTTTATCAATTTCCTCCATTTCTTTTAGTACATCATTGTTGTCTCTTGCCAACACATCCAGGTGCTGTTTATTCTTTAATATTCCATTAGATATCTTTAGGGCAAAGGAGCAATTGTTCATTGTCGCTATAAAAGCTGGATTGTTCTTTCCAAAAGAAAGTGGTTTAAGAATACATGGACTTCTAAGAATAATCTCCTTCCTGATGTACTCTAATAAGCTAATTGCATGCCGTTTGTTACAAAGTATCTTTTGACATGAGAAATAGAACTTTCTCAGATGATCCATGGTTTCGTGATTAATGTCTTGCTCAAAAGTTAGCTGAGTTAGCTGAAAATTACATACATGCACTCTGATTAGGTACACCTGTCCATAGATTCTGGTGCCAGATATTTGAGGACTTATCAAAGTGTCTGAGATGTAAAATTCCACCTTCCCCCTCAGCTGCTTGTTAAGCAACTTAGATGATGTCTACCTTAATCTTTTTTTTTTTCTTTAATAGTGTATAGTGTGTGGTCCAAGGTAACATTTCTGATTGTAAAGGCCTATAATAGCAGTGCCCCACATTTTTGTAATGTTGCCCAACAAATCCACCACAAACACAGGTGACGTGCCCCGTCTTGTGTGTCACTCAGCAGGGACAGACCACCTGGGTAACAAACAAAACGAGTGTATTTGCTTCCTAAACCTCAGATGAAGAAGTCAAAACTTCACTTGCCTCAGTTTTATCTAAACAGAGCGGGCCAATCAATGGTATACCTTTACCCGCTATGTCTTCTATGGCCGCCACCAGGCGCCAGGAGAATGTTTACAACTTAGCTCTTAGATTAAATTAGAATAAAGAAATAAATTAAAATGTATCTCATAGATGTAGTTATTACATTTGCTACAATGGTCCCTGATGACTTCTATTTGGCTCATGTTTTTATCTGGCAAATACAGTAGACAAGTTAAATATTTTATTTAAATACAAATAAGGCCAAATGAGCTGGGTAACATTACAATTCATTCACTACAAAAATAATCCTTTAACAAAGTGCAGTAAATGTGGGGCATGTAGGCTAAGTTGTATTTTCTATTTCTGTGTGTGTAAAAATTCTTATGTGATCAGAGTACTTTAATATGTAAATAGCAGATATCTTTTTTTCCGTACTCAGGACTTGTAGTATAGATGATTCTTCTTATGACCATTTTCTCTGCTGTTGGTTTCATTATGTCTATAAAGATTTTATAAATCTTTTTCTGGGTATAATTGATGTACCCTGTAGAATGGTCACTGGTTACTCAGATTTCTGAAATAACTCATTTAGTGTGACCTACCTGGTAAATTTGGCAGGCTAACCTGCTTTGCTACAACATAATGTTATATGGTGCAGAACATATTTTGTGATAAAAGTAAAGAATTATATAGTCACATTTTGTTCATTGTATAAAAAGAAAAAAAATTAAGGGTAATGTAAGTTTCAAATTTGATAAAGAAAGTTCATGTTAAACGCTGGTTGTGAGCCAGTAATCTAACTTTTAATTAATCTATGATAATTTTTTTGCTTTATTAATCTTAAGAATTTTATAAAATGCACTTAAAATGCATCCTTGTTTTGAGTAAAAATGTTTTTCCTAGGTGGTCATTTCTCTAGATCCCACAGGACAGCTTGTTGTGTGGGTACTTACCAATACATATGCTGTACATGATGTTCAAACTGTGCCTGTAATAAATCTCACACTATAAAGGCAGCCGAGAGCTCCATGTGCCGCACAAGGTGCTCTTTTCCCACTTGAGCACTTGCCCTCCAAAATGTCTGTGCACGACACTGCTGGAGACAGCCTCTGCCTCCACACTATATCATTCTCTATAGGCCCATTTTGATCAACTCCATCATCTAATGGGGTTGGGGGACCTTTGGCGTTGTCCTGCAGGGCTGGTGTCTGGGTTTGGGCAATCTGAGGTGTCCCTGGGTTAGGGTCACTGTAGGGTCTGGCGTCAGGGGACTGTGCCCCCACTGGGGTGGGATTTTGGTGGATCTTGGGGGTGGCATCTGGTGGCTGCATCGGATGCCTTTTGGGGGCCTGTGCCGGCAAACATTGGTTACTGGTCTGGTGGCTTTGCTGCTCCTGGGTAGGTCTGGGATGGGCTCAGGGTTCCTGGGGCATGTCGTCCCTGGACTGGGATCCCGGCTGGCCCTGGGAGACTTGGATTCTGGAGGGAATGTTGCCGGGGTTTTGGGCCGGTGCATGCGCTGGCACCTAGCCTTGGGCCAGGGGCCTTCAGTGCATTGGTGGGCCTAGGGGCCTCCTAAACTGGCAGGGAGGTACTATCTCATTGCAGGTACTCTCTCCTTCAGGGAGTGCATTCTGCTGGCCGGGCAGAGGGTCTGTGGGAGGGGGTGGGGCAAAGTCAACCAGGCTGTCTAATGTCTTATGTGTACTGGGAGTTTTTGCGCGGGACCCTTGCTTTGCCGTCGCAATGCACTGGTTGGCGGGCTCGTTTGGACCAGGTGGACCCCTCTTAGAGTGGGGACATGGTCCGTTGGGGGCCGCGGTTAGGGCAGGCAGTCGGGCGGTGCTGGCACTAGTCTGGACTGGTGGCTTGGGCGGTCTGTCTGTCTCCACCCTGGAATAAAGAGGTCCACCTCCGGGGTCCAAGGGCTGGTTGCCCCTCTTGAGTATTAGTACCTGGACCTGGGAGTGTATAGTATGTTTGGGGAGTACGAGTGAGTGTACTCCGTCCATTGTTGTGTCTCCACGTTGGGTGTGAGTGTTTTTATGTGTATGCATAAGGGTGGGAACTTGTGATTGTAACTAAGTGCACCTTTGTTTTAGGTTGGGTCTTGGGCTGCTCGCTCTCTTGAATCATCCTAGCCCCCCGGCACCCTGCCTGGTGGGTCTGGGACGCTGGCTCTGTCAGGTCTCTGCAAGGGGTTGATGTGCCCCGGGATCTCAGGTCTCTGGGTTCATGGCTAGATCTGCTTCGGAGTAGACGGCTGCCGGCGAGCCTGTGGGCTCGTCCCTAGGGCTTCAGCACTGTGGCTGCTGGGTGTGTGTGTATTGTGTGGGGAGGGTGGTTCTCCTGTTTGTCTGTGGCTCTATGTCTTGGGCCCGAGGGGGCAGGTCTGCGGCTCATCACACCCGCTATTACATATTTCTATGGAGAAACCTTATATACACTACCGCGCTCACACATGCACCCACAGGTTTTTTGGATTCAGGTGTTAACAGATGCACACTCTATGTTGAGCTCGTGTTGCCACTAAATGCATCTTGCATTCATCAATACTGTGTACTTTTAGGTAACGTTGTTATGTATGCGTTTCTGCAGATGGAGAAGCAGTCTTCTAGGGTTTGGCATGTATTCTCTGTGTCCTTCTTTCTCTCCTCCATTCTTCTCTCCTTCTCTCCATTTCACCTTTTTGCCCCACCTCTCTCTCTTTCTTGCTTCTTTTTTTCCCTTTCATTTCTGTCTCTGTGTCCATTGCATTTGAAATATTCCCAAAACAGTTTCGAAAAAAAGTTTAAGTTTAAAAGTTTTTAAAGCTTGAGGTACTGGGAAACAACTTTATTAACAGACTGACTATTGGATTTCTGCTTGTGGCTCTCATCCGGGTCATCACAAATCATCAAATAGTTTTAATTTAAATGATAAAGTAAATACAAATAAAAACAAATCAAATGAACCAATCATATATTCACAGGCTGACCAGTCAGCATTCAAGTGGGAAGTGTTTGCTGACTGGTTAGGGTAATGCACTGCTAAAATAAATTAACGAACACTTTTTAATCATAGTATAACATTAAGTCAGTTAAACTTTTGGAATATTGATCTGGTCAGTATGTAGTAGAAGGAGCTGTTAAATCAGTGTAAGCTGTTTTGGTGTTAATGAGATTACCACCAGGTGCACTAAAGGGGCAACAATTAAATGACTCCAGAAACCGGAATGATTTTGAAAGTGGAGATCATAGACATTTTTTCCCTCATTTATTTTGATAGCTTCTTAGTAGTTTTGCATTTGGTGTCACTACTGGTAGCATGAGGTGATACCTGGACCCTACAGAGGTTGCACCGAAAGTCCAACTCCAACAGGATGACACATCAATGCGAGCCATTACACGAAGGTTTGCTGTGTTGCCCAACACGGTCTCGAGCATGCAGGAGACTCCAGGAGACAGACAGTTACTCTTGGAGAGCTGGACAGGGCTGTCAGAGGTCCTTAACTCATCAGAAGGACTGGTATCTGCTCTTTAGTGCAAGAAGGAACAGGATGAATACTGTCAGAGCCCTGTAAAGGGACCTCCAGGGAGCCACTGGCGTGAATGTTACAAACAGACTCAATGAGGTTAGCCTGATGGCCCAACATCCTCCAGTAGTTACACCTCTCCAGGAGCTCAGTGATGCCCTGATCAGGATCAGGAAGGAAATACCCCAGGACCTGATCCACCATCTCATAAGGAGCACCTGTTGATCATAAGGCAGTCAATAAATGATCTGCTGTATGTGCATCCAGTATTCATATCACAGGTGTAATTAAGGCAAGCTGTCTTAATATTTCTTTCTAAGCCTTTGCAAGAAAGGAATCTGAGCCAGAGATTCCCCAGAAGATACGGCACCTCTAATCGCGTCAAGTGTAGAAGCCTTCTTCTTCCACTGTCCTGAGAGAGGACAGCATAGGAACCGCCAGTTTTGCATGCGTTTCTGTGTGCCAGTTCAAGGAGCAGAAGCTTCGGCCCTCAGCTGCTACTGAAAGCAGCCTCCCTGGCTCTATTCATTACAAGTACCGCAGCTTCTCATCTGCCCTGGACCCCGTCCTCCTGTTCTTTATAACGATTCAAGGAAGAGATGGTGTCTGGGCAGAGAAAATTAGTGTAGCATAAAACAATCTAAATATTGTTTATTTCATTGTGTTTTGCTTTGTTTGTGGTACTAAAAGGCAAAACTATTTGAGTGCTAGCAGGCTACCTGCCAAGCTAATCCTGACGGCCATTGAGCCAGCGTGCTAGAAGGCCTCTAAGCCTTGATGTTGGTTTATTTACTTTGGGTTGTGTTTTAAAGTAACAACAAACTATACTTAACGTTTCGCCAGAGCTCATTCGCACAGCAACCATTCTCTCTTTAAATCCTGGTTTAACGGACATTTCTCTTGACAAATAAACCCGTTTTTGAATACAACAATTTTACTTATAGGCATCCTCCTATAACATATTACAGTTGTTCAGACTGAATTGTACACAATTAAATGGACTAGTAAAAACTCAGCATTTTTAAATACAGCAATAATCTACTTTTAGTACAGTCCATGGAGGAGGAGTCACAGCTGGAATCCCCTTGATGTCATGGAGCCCCTAACAAAACTGTTCTACCGGCTCCGCTTCTTTCTCGCATAACTCTCCTAGAGATGCAGACAGGGCAGAAAACACGTGTGAATGTCCTACTTTCTCGCAAGCTGGACTAATTCTTCAAACTTGAATCCAGAGTTCACTATGATATGCTGTTTGAGTATCCAGTGTTCATGCTAAATGGGCAATTAAAACAGTCTTGTCTTAAACCTTTCTTTCGGGGCTTCTGCAGAAAAGGCATCTGAACTAGAAGTTCCTAGATGAGATGGTGTCTCTAATCATGTCGGGTGAAGCGGTTTTCCCCCTGCCTGACAGGCTGGGAACCCTCCAGCATCATATGCCTCTGTCGGCCCAGGTAGCAGAAGAGAGGAGCAGCCAAGGTTCTTTGTTCACCTTCGCTACTCAACTCAACGCCCTATGAACATCCTCTTCATCAGAACAGGTCATGTATGAGATAGTATTTGGGCAGAGAAAATTATTTTAGGATGAAACAATCTAAATATTGTTTATTTCATGGTGTTTTACTTTGCTTGTGGTGTTAAAACGGCTACCTGGTGAAGCTAATCGAACTCGCCTTTAGGCCTTGAGTGGTTTAACCATAGATTGACCATATAATTAGCTGGTGTTCATGTACATCTTAATATTTGTATTAATGGTATTTCAAGCCCTTGTGTAACAAAAAGGGTTGTGAAATAAATTACTTTTGTTAACCAAAACCACTAATGCTGGCGCCAGCAAAGTCAAATATTTACATATGACTGGTCGCCATCTTGCAAGTCCACAAATTTTTTATTTTTTTTTAACCGTATCCTGTCCGGCAGAGTAGCGCTCAGAATTGTTGTCTGAGTGCCAAGAAAAAGCCCAACAGATTTACTTTTACAAGTGGAGCATTACAGCTAACGCTTTAAGGCTCTGCTTGATATTTATAAAATAAACTTTAGTAGAAACTGCTTTGGGATAATTTCAATTGTTACAGACACGGAGACAAAAATGAAAAGGCAAAAAAAAAAAGAAGCATGAAAGAGAGAAAAGGGGCAAAAAGGAAAAGGTGGGAGAAGGAGAAAAGAATGGAGGAGAGAAAGAAGTATGAAGAGAATACAAGATAACAGCCTGCTTGCTTCTACACCTGCAGAAACGTTCATATTAACAGCTTTTTTACCAAAACGTGCAAGTGTCCATAGACATTTTAATAGTCCATTACTCCATGTGATGACTAGTTAAAATAACATTAAGATCAATTGTCCAAAATATTATTGATTTATAATTCGGCAATATTTTCTTATTATTCTTACTAAATAATGGTGGCTTATTAAAACAACATTAAGAATCAATTATCCAAAAAGGTTATCGACTTCTAGTTTGACAAAATCATTCTTTAAAATGTTATTTTATTTAAATAATGTTTTACTTACCTTCTGATTTTGCATTGTGACTTTTTGTTTGACAACATACCAACTGCTGTCCTTAATTAGTTTGACACTAATTTGACCTCTTCCAAAATTCCTTAAGATAAACCTTGGTTCTTAAACCTAAATGTCCACATTGAACTGTCATGTCATTGTATCAATTTTATTGGTTCTCTTGGTCCTTTATTTGTACACAGTTTATTTGTTTTCTTTATTCTTTCATTTCGCTTGGTAGTTTTAGTTGAATTGTTCTAGTCTCTAGTCTAGTAAAGAGTTTAATTGAAATATTTCAAACTGAAGTTGAATTGTTTCTGTTCATTAAGTTCTTAAACTCCAGGAAATCCCTGTAAGTACTGTTTGGAAACACATATATTGAAACAAGTTAAGACCAACATGCATTTTGGAAATCTGAGTTCTGTCTGTGGTACTTTTCTCCACCAATAGAGGGCACTCACACGGAAGCTATTTTATTCTATAGAAATGATCCCAAATAAATTTAAATGTATCCATGTTAACTTTGTCTTTCTATTTGGTGGTTTTAATCTGCTTGAAATAATAATAATAATAATTACTAGAACAATCCTTAATCTTTAATTTTATTCTTCATTTGTTTCAAAGGTATTTTGTTTGCTTTGTTGGACACTATGGACTTAAGAGGATGAAAAAAGTATGGACAGGGCCCTACATAATGTAAGAAAACACTATTTTTACCAGTGAGAAACAGCATTTTGATGGTATTTTACAGCGTTCTGACTGGTAAAAAAAACACAGTTTTCTACATGACTTTTTAACCAGACACGTGGTAAAACTGGTGTTTTGTGGCACTAGTAGCTTGCCATACATGCGGCACCGAATCAGTGTCTCGACTCTATCTTGCAGTGTTTTAAAGGTTCTTTCTTCAATCAGTGAAGTGTGGCTAAGAATGGTGGACAGAAAAATAGTTTTGCCCATGCTTCAGTGACAGTAGTACTGCTTCCTCCACAGAATCAGGTTGGACAGATAATATCCAGCTCGAGTTATTAAGTTGGTCTGAAATGTTTAAGTTGTTATTTATTAAACCAGATTATTAAACAATCCAACTAAACTACCCAGGAGAATTAAATAATAACGAAGACTAATGGGCTATATAAAATATAAACAAGTTAATTAAAGATGATTGAAAACCATGACCAAAAGAGTGAAGCAACATTACCATGCAATGTTATTTATGTTTGAGAACCAAGGATCATCTTGAAGAATCTGGAAATGAAGTTAAGTTTGTCTTGGATCTAACTTGGGCAATAATCAGCAAACGTTTAGACAACCATTCACAATGCAAGATCAGATAAAATATTATTTTAATAAAATAGTGTTTTAAAGAATGATCTGCTGAATAAAACCAACCTTCTGGATGAATAATTTCTCAATGGTGTCTAATTAGCTGCCTTTATTCATTGAATAATATTTAAAGAAATATTATTAAAGGAAATGGTAAAATATTTAAGGAAACATTTTGAAAAATAGCCAAATCTTTCTGTAGAAATGGGGCTTAATGGTGTTTACTTAGTTATCAAGTTTAGTAAAATAATGTTTAGGGACTATTATTCACTAGCTTGAACACTAACAACCTTTCTGTTAAATATTCTTTAGCAGCAAGCACGTGTTCTTACCTGTTAGCAGTTGAGCTAACAAAAGAAGCTGATAGCTTAGCACCAGAATCAAACAAACACCTTTAAAAATACCGTCAATAAAAGGGTTAGAATGCATAAGCACGGACGGCGCGTTATGAGCAATCTTCTGTGTTTAAAATCACCCTTCAAGTAAAGTTTGTCTTAACTTTAAAACACACAAACACAGAACACCAAGCTGATCACGTGTGCTGCTAGCACGTGTGTTGTTAGCACCAAGATAGCACAAACAAAACCAAACTTCATAAAAATGAAAATGTTCAGATCATTTCAATCTAAATCTTTCTAACATTATTCTTCTGCCCAAACCCTAACCTCAAGAACTGTGCTGAGGAGTTGTCCGGGAAACGACGAAGGTTGAAGAAACGTCCACAGTCTTTAAACCGTTAGCTACAGCTAACTTCCTTAGCTGTGGGGAGTGGCGGCCGTTCTGTCGGGCCGGCCAAAACTGCACATTACCGTAACCACGGTGATGCGGCTACTCGTTGTCCTTCTCTCAGACAGGAAAAACCGCTCCGCTCGGCTTCGTAGAGGCTTCTGTAGGGAACTTCTCTGGGACAGTTTGCTTCTGCAGGCCTCAGAGAGAAAGTCAAGCAACGCTTGTACCTTAATTCCCGTTCATGAATGAATCTACCAGATACACAGACAGTGATTCATTTGTACTTATCTTTGCATATGATCGCATGTTCTTATGACACCCTTGGATCCAATTTGAAGAGTTTATGTCTTTTTGCCAGCAAAGAGACATTAGCACGCTGTTCCTCTCCGGCCAGTCTATCAGCGGAGTCCCGGGTAGTAGAGATCGGACCATTGGAAAGGGGGTGCTTTTATACAGCCAGTGGCATCATGGGAAGTCCGCCGTTACCCCTAATTCCTAAGTTGTGCCGGAAGTAGGTTAATGCAATATTATTTTGAAAATTCCAGAAGAGTCCGTACCGGAGTTTAATGTTGAAATCCATGGCTGGGTCCCAACACTGCGATGCGTTACTACAGATCATTAAGCTGGGTTTTAAGAGCACCGTCTGCTGCTGTGGAGAGAGCTTTTCTCCTGCAGCTGCAGTGAGTGTTATTTAAAGCTCTTCGTGGAAAAAAGCAGGAGGTGGGGGAGTGGGAGAGGGGGGGCATGGACAAATAGCGACATACGTGATGCTGATTGGGTGAGAATCCATCAGGTAGGCGGGGTTTCACCACAGTTGCTGTGTCCCAATTCAGGGGCTGGATCCTTCGAAGGCCGTATTTGTAGACCGATTACGTAACAGCGCGGCGACGAAGACTGTCCCAATTCACGAATCCTTTCGAGACTCCTTCAAATGCGGTTGACAAATGTGTCCTTCTTTTGCCCGATTTGAAGGATGGGTCGTGAGTACTCTTCGCGGTCCATCATTTTCCATGATTCATTGCGGGTCGAAGCGGATTGGTCAAGCAGGAGCAGCCATGGCGGACCACATCGGTAAAAGCTGTGCGTAAATTGTAAAAAATTACTTTCTGTGACACAAATGAACTTTTACAATGTTTTTAGTGCGGGAATATAACTGTGTAGACATGAAATATCTCCTTGATTTATCAAGACATCGCTTAATTTCAAACGTGCTCCGGAGTTCGGAGTTTTCCGCTCCCGCCGTAGTAACAGCCGCCGGCTTGCCTCGCCAGCCTTTCTGGTGGTGAGGCAAGCTAAACCCGGAGAGATCTGACCTGACTCCCGGCACTTAGCTCCCACTGACAGTCATCACAGTGAACGTTAAACACAAGTGATTTCTAACAGTTTATGTTAGCATACAAATATATATAAAAATATATATATATATATATATATATATATATATATATATATATATATATAATATATATATATATAAATAAGCTTTCCAATATTCATTTTTGATGAAGAAATGCGCTGAAATGTGCTAACAGCTGGTAAAGGCTAGACCGTCCCAATTCGCAGCTGCTCACTTCCGGCCTCTGTGGTTTTAGCGGTCGACGAAGGACCCAGCCCATGTAGACCGAGTCCTTCGAAGGATCCAGCTCCTGAATTGGGACATAACCAGAGACAGAGTAAAACAACAGCAAAAGAGAAACATGATAGCGGGGAGTCTTTCACGTTCGATGAAGTTAAAGGCAAAAATGTGCATGTGATTTGCAAGTTATGTCCAGGAACAAAGAAATTATCCACGTCTGTGACCAGCAACTCCAACCTTATGAAGCACCTCGCATCGTCTCACCCTTCCACAACACTTGTTGTTAACAACCCGAGCCCTGCTGCGGCCAGCGTGAGTTCTGACAATCCTACACCGTGCAAACAGAAAAGGCTTGATTTTTCTGGTCAGCAACTTGTAACATCATTTAGATTCCAAAAAGTAAATGAATAGTTACTTTGCATTGTAACTACTTACTTTGATAGTACAGTAACTAAATTACTAACTCAGTTACTTTTTGGAAGAAGTAACTAGTAACTATAACTAGTTACCTTTTTAAAGTAACATTCCCAACACTGGTTGTATGAAAATGTAATTAGGGTTGGGTCAAGCCCCAATCTTTCAAAATTGGTTCAGAACCACGTTTAACATATAACCACATCCAGGAGGGGTCCCTGTTGCCTCAACAAACATTCAAAAGTTAACATATCTGTTGACAAACGTTTTGATGTCTGTGATTTGCAGCTCCAAGGGAGTGTAGGCACATGGAACCAAGTGGGTGATATGGGTCTTATAACTCAGTAGCATTCACCTGAGCAGTTTGTAGAAAATGTGTGTCTGTCATTTCCCCTGTACCCAATTTTATCTGGCTGAGCTTTCTGCTACAGTCTTCATACTTTCAATATGAGCAAAGTTTGGTGTCATTCCTAACACACTGCATCGGATTCTGCTGAATAACATACCCCTCATATTAGACACTGAAGGACTGTAAAGTGGTTTTGCTCTACTGGCACCCACTGCTCCGGCTGTTTTTGCTTATCACTACTGCCTACGAAGTGTAGGAGCCTAACAGAGGGGTCAGCTGTCAAGACTGGTTTGATTTAAAATTGAGCTTTTGTATCTCTATAACCGTCTGTATTGCATTTACCTAAACTTAGCCCAGAAGTTGATTCATAGTTCTAACTTTAAAAGCAGTTATCCAACTTTACTTATTTTTTTAAAACGAGTCTAAAGGGACATTTTCCAAATATAACTCGGAGGCATCTCTGTGACATTCCTCCAAAGGCTACAGGGATAAAGTTAGCTACTGAGGAAACATTAGAGCCTTGGAGTGTCTGAGGCCTCTGGGAGGTTGGAGGCAGAGCTCAGAGCACCGTACAAGGAGTGGGACCATGTCTGAATATATGGAGTAAGTAGAACAAACCAAACTGAGCAGTAAACATCAGGAGAGATGATTAGTTAGACACAGATAAATAGATAAATCATATTCAGCTCATACCAAAAGTGAACTACTGTTATTTTCTTTTGCATGAGTTGGCTCCAGTATTCAGAATTATACATTGCACACACTGTGCTGTCTGCATTTAAGGCTGCACCAAAAACAAAACAATTGACAACAAACTATCATTTTATTAATAAACACATAAAGCTTAGTGGTAGATTTTATATATTCATTAAAATTTGTATTTTAATTATTAATCCAACCACCTGGGTATATCATATCTAAGTGATTTGCTGTGTCGTTATTGGAGGGTATTCTAACATGCAATCAGAAAACAGTGTTAGTGTTGAGAGCTAAATATTGTCTTCGCACATCTAAATAAGGACTCCTTTTATGGCATTAAAAAAGGATTACATAATTACATTTAATTTAGCCTGGCTACTCTAACTGAACATTTGAAACTTTTGTATTTATAACAAAAAGCTGTGAAATACATAACATAAATGTGTGTCATTGGTAAGGAACATGACTGTGAAATTACTTTGTGAAACAGGATTTCTGACCTAAAGAAGCCTTAAGAGTTTGATTTTCTAAATACTGAGGTCATAATTTTGGCTGTGTAGATTATTTTATAATTACTGAGCTGTCATAGATACAGAGCAATAGAAGCTGATACAGAAGGAAGCGGGTTATGCATTTTTAAACTACCAGTCACTGGTTGGTTTACAGGTTACAGAATGTCTCATTACAAGTAAACAGACATAAATAAGTCTGTCTCTAAAGGCCATTGGACTATGCGTCTTTGTAACAGAGTTTTACTTAGAGCTTTTTTTCACTGTATGTCAATACAAATCGCACATATACACTTCATGGTGTTAGTCTAACTCCAACTTGACTGAATGTTAGTGGGTAACTACTCAATTGATTTGGAGTGGAGTTTCCTCTGGGTAGTAGAAGTTTTTAATCATTGCTGCTTCAGTTATGGTATCATTACATAAAATGTGACATCAGAAAAAAGACCAAACATACCACTTCTCTTCTTCCACATTTGATTTTATTATATTTATTGTTTCGTTTGGTGTGAGTGTTTTATGTATGTGTGGAACCGAAGACTTGATATTTCTGTGGTGAACCTGAAACTCCACTCTCCTCCCTCTCCCTCCAGACTACAAGGTGCAAAACCTCCCTCTCAGTCACTCCGACACGTTACATTTCCTGCAGAAAGACTCCCCTGAGACACACCAAGCCTCAGCTGTGAGATGAACATTAATTGCCTGCATCGACCAGCACATAAGACACGTGGAGTTCATGTAAACAGAAAGACGAGCAGCAGAGAACATTTAGGAAGACTCAAACATCTTCTTCCTGTCAGCCTTGTCCTCAATGTTCTTACGCCAGTCACCCACTGCTTCTGTTGACTGTAGCGGAAAGAAACATCTTTTTCTAATTAAAATGCATATGTTAAAAAAGTATCACAGCCATAGGAATAGCTATCATACTTTTTTGTATTTTACTTATAGTGTTAAAATGTAAAAAATGTGTCTCACCTCCTCTTTGGTCTCCTTCTTGACCTGCTTCAGGTTGGCCCTCAGGTCCATGTTGACTGTGTGCTTGGAGCCCAGTAGAGCTTTAAGCATGGCATCAGCAGACATACGCACTTTCTTCAGCGCGGGTTTCTTTACTCCAACCAAGTCCACAACTTTGATCTTTAGGTCTTCAATCTGCAAGCAAGTAAAACAATGCCATTTTTCTGCTCTTTACTTTTGGGTTTGCGGTGTATTTGTAATCATATTTGACCCACCTCTTTGTCTGCCTTTTGGACTTTGGCCTCAATGTCGTACCTTTCCTCATCAATCTTGTCAATGGCAGCATGGAGCTTCTTGCAGTATTCCTGTTCACATAAAAGGATAAAAGAAATCAGGATTGGAATTTTAAAAATAAATCGGCCTAACAACAATGTTCATTTAAATCCGAGAAGCGTTAGGTGCCTAGCCTGTTTTAGATCAAATTCAATGAAAAACTCAGAAACAAATGTCGCTCATACATATGGAGGAACTGCATTAAAGATCCACAGCAGAACTGATGCCAAAGTGTAGACTTGCTTACTTTTACAGTCTACTTCTTGTCAGATGAGACTTAATATTAAACATAACATCCAACTCTTTAGTTTGCATTTAAGAGCCTATAACAAATCCAACAATTTTTTTAAAGCACTGTAGCACTTTTAGCAAGTACCGTATTTTATGTGGTTCTGTATCTTAGAATGCTGCGGAGAACAAAGGGGGCAGAGTAACCTAACTGTTCACCTTTCCCCCCATCCCATAAACTCAAAAGATTAATAAATATAGCCAATAACAGCTTTGTGTAAACATGTCTGTGAAACACCTAATTATCTCATGGACCAGGACAACTAGTTGTGCTCATCTGTCAAATTCAGATTTGTTAGTGACTCTAGAGAAAAAATATGGAAAACCTGAAAAGAAAGAAACTTTTGTTGATAAAGATTTTGTCTCTTACAAAAAGTGGATATCTGTGCCATACAAATCTCTTTCTGATTCCTCTAAGATGTTACCATAATTTATAGTGAAATCTACCTGTGGGAACCCTCAAACAAATACCCTGTGTATGTAGTTTATTTAGAGGGTTAAATCTGAACCATGGTCAAAGGAAAGTCAAAGGAAAGTGTCACAGGCTCTGACTCTTTCTAATATCTTCCTTAAGCTATTTTTGCCTGTTTTTGTTACTGAATGGTTGGTCTTGCTTCCTCATAAATGTTTCCCCTTTTGCTAAAAATCTTTATAAATGTATAAATATTTCTGAGTGGTTTCTCACCATGAGAGCAGCCTGATCGCCACTCATGTCTGGAGCAGGACAGTGCTCAGCCATATAAGCCTCTTTGGCCTCAGCAACCTCCTTCTTTTCCTGCTCAAGCCATTGCTGAGCAACCTGCAGAACCAGGCTCTGCAGAATGAAACAACAGGAAACACATTATTTCATTTGCATTTCTTCAGTTATTTTAATCCATCTAGAACATTAAAGTGAATGTTCACAAGGGCTGCAGTAGATCAGTGTCATTTGGATGTTCTTTTTGTTGTTAATCAACTGTATACTTGCTAACTTAAGTAGCAGCAGGCTTTTCAGATCTATAGACAGCGTGTTAGAGAAGAGTGTTTGTGTGTGTTTTAAACCTTCAAGTGGTGCCGACGGCTGGATGTCATCTTTTTCCTGTTTAGACAGATTTTACATAGTTACAATGTCATTGTTGAATAAAAACTACAATTTCCCATATGTATTTTCCTTAAAAATAGGTGAAAAAAATTTTACAGTCAGTTAAACTATTTGTGTAGTCACAGATAACTGGAAACAGTCATCAGAGAAGACATTTTAACTTACTCAGACATCTTGATGGTCTTTGTAGTTCACAATCTACATGAAAAACACATTAGTAAGAGAACATTTATGAGTATGCTTGAGCTCTGCTGACTGCTGGAGTCAAGCACATCAGCTGTCTGAGATCAGCATGATGGACACTGATGTACAGCAGAATTTGTAACGTAACGTGATCTGAGGCCACAGCTGAGAAACAGCAACATAGACTGAACTAATCTGGGAAGTCCAGCTAGGGTGTCATTTCTTTTTCAGGTACCATAAGAACATGTGAAAAGCTATTAATCCTTATAACAATATCAATCAATAAAGTTCAACATCTGATTTTTATGTAGAATTACTTTAAATGGTCAAGGACAAGAACATGTTTAACTGATCTAATGAGATACCACTGGATTCTCCTATCAACACACAGAGAAAATTAAACTTATTTTATTGAATAAAAATTGTCCTATTATTACTATTATTTTTATTATAATTATTATTACTATAATAATAATAATTATTATTATTATTGTTATTAGTGGTAGTGGTGGTACATTTTATTAAAAACCTAGCTAAGTAATATTTACCACCTAATGCAATATTTCTGAGAACATTAAGAACACAAAATCGGAACATTTGACCTTTGATAAAAAACAAGAAAGAGAAAAATAAGTCATTAAATTCATCCAAATTCCAACCGTTTTGACTGATAGGGTTGAAGGAAAATGTGTCAGTCAGCAGTATGCACTTGTTTCTCTAGAAACTAATGAACTTTAACAATTTAACTAACTCTGTCCAAAATCCATAGACTTGCTTTAACAAAGACCTTAATATTACTTTTTTAATTAAAACGTCATTTTCTGAAGGAAATTTCTAACCCATGTCATGATAGACAAATACTATGAAAATAAATACCAGCAGGACAGTTTTAAAACTATTAGGACAGTCACTTTATCCCACTGAGCTGCAAACAGATCTTAAAACACATCAAGGCAAAATATGAGATCTGAAAAAAGGGCCTAAAAACATGTTGAAAGTGACTTTAGGGTGTCAGAATTGGTCAAACGTGAAGCAGTCTGAAATTATGTCATTTAAAGACATGACTCTGGTTAATATTTTCTGGTTTCCCAATTAAAGTAAAGATGCTGCTGTCAGAGAGGCTCAAAAAGGCTGGAGAAAGAAAAAATAAAAGAGTTCTCACCTACTGAGAGAGGGAAGGAGGACAAGACACACTTGTTGGAAGAAAAGCAGACACTGCCAAAGCCACGGACAGAGAAAAATGAATTACGTATATATGGTGGCCTGAGATACCTCAGCAGAATGCTGAGAACCTCTTTATGGAAATGAATTTCAAAGTCAGACCAATAGCCCTACGAGCTCCTGAAATACACCCTGCCCAGCCCCACTCCAAGCTGCCCCCTATCCTTCTAACTAAGCGTAAGGCTCCTTCTACCAAGTTTACTGTGAAAGGAAAATTAGGGATTACTTATTATTCTAACCTTTAAGGACTGCTTCCTGATATTTATATAGAAATTTTCAGATATAAGTAGAGTGAATTATTGTTTCTTCGCAAACAGACAGAAAGCAGAGTAAAACAATTAACTGAACAATCACTCATTTGTCTGGTTGTTATGGACAAATAAACCCAACATCAGTGTTTCTAAGTGATTTCATCCAAGGTAGTCTCAGTGACTATCACTCTATGCTGTCTCCCAGTGGTTTTTTCCCCACTTCACTGCTGTCAAATGAGAATAGCCTAAACTTTAGATTCCCTTTTTTGTGATGTAAAAACCTGCAATTTGGCCTTAGAATAATTCAAGTCTCCTATTTTACCTAAACAATCCACTTTGTCTCATACATCTCATTACAGCAACACTTCGCAGGTATAAATGATCTGAGCTGTGCCCCCAATCTGACCTAGTCTGAAAAAAAGCATCCGCCCAAACTACAAAGATCCCTCCCAACAATCTGTAGAGACAAAAGGATCTGTTACTAAAACCCAGATACAGGATAGTGTGGGGGGATCTCCATGCTCGAGGGCTCGGTTACTAAGGGGCATTATTACTATTAGTGACATGGTTACAGTTCTGCAGAAATCAGAATCAGAAAAACTTTATTGCCAAGTATGTTTTTGGACATACAAGGAATTTGTTTTGGCGTAGTCGGTGCAATACCAATAATAATGTAATATATCATAATAATATTCCAATAATGCAATAATCATTATTTAAAAACACAAATTTTATTTCATTTGATTATATTATTAGAATAATTTACCCTTGACTGTAAAATATCAAAATAAAATATACTTTCTGTTATCTTTCTGTTTTCCAAGGCTCCCCCGGGTATCAGTTAGAATGGTGTGTATGATCTAACAAGTAAATAAAAGCAGCAACAAAATTCCTCATATTTCACAAGATTTATTTCTATTGCTTTCATGAAATCTGGTACATTCTGATGACAACAAGTTTAACTACATACATAATGGTTCTTGGTTACATTCCATCCTTCTCCCAGGAGTATAGTATGAAACAACTAGAAAAGCAAGAAAAAGTACCCTGACTCTTGGCTTTGAATGCCTCCAGGGGACACAGAGATGCACCCAGTCAGTCAGACCTGTCTCCCCTGCTAAGATCCTCGTGGATCCTGAAGGATTTTAGGAAGACTCAAACATCTTCTTCCTGTCGGCCTTGTCCTCAATGTTTTTACGCCAATCACCAATCGCCTCTGTTGGCTGGATCAAACAACAACGAATTGTTAATACCAACACTAACAACACAAACACTGAAAAAACTCTTCTAGCCTGCATTCTAAACTGTAAGTAATGGCTCAACAAATTTCTTTGGAATAAAAGACAATCCCTAAAATTCTAACTTTACAATTTCTTGGCTGGAAAAGTATATTGTGTAGTTTATTGTAAAATACTTTTCCATATTAATTAAAAAAGAATAAGATTATATTCTTTATATAACTCCTGATTGGTGATTAGTAGAGAAAGATGAATTGCATAATGTGCAATACATATCTAAGGTGTTAAATCAAAGTTAATTGTTAGTCACAGCTGTTAAGTAACCTTAAGCACAAATCTCTGTTAAATTTTAAGCAAAAGTAAAATCCTACAAGTCACACTGAGGAGCAGTTTTCTTTGATGGAACGTTGATCTTTACCTCCTCTTTAGTCTCCTTCTTGACCTGCTTCAGGTTGGCCCTCAGATCCATGTTGACTGTGTGTTTGGAGCCGAGCAGAGCCTTCAGCATGGCGTCAGCAGACATACGCACTTTTTTCAGGGCAGGTTTCTTCACTCCAGCGAGGTCCACCACCTTCAGCTTCAGATCCTCAATCTGGGACCAGAGAAAATATCATTAACCCAATGGTTTATAAATAAGCATTAATGCTTATTTATAAACCATTGGGTTAATGATATTTTATTAAAATATTTAGCAATGAGTAACTGAGCATTGAGCAAAATGTAAAGGTAATATGATACTTATGCTTACACAGTGTTGGACACCACTGTCATTTCCCTTGAAACAGCCTTGCATTTGTATCAATTTGTAGCACGGTCCTCTGGATATCTCTTTCCCAAAGTTAAAAGGTCTAATGTTTTTTTTATAGTTGTAATTTGTAGGATTTTGTGGCACTACTGCTGTTTTATTCACAATTTTCAGACAGGAAAGAGTCAGAGATAGAACAGAGAAACACATGCAGCAAAGGTCCTAAAGTTGGGAGTTGTACCCTAGATGGCTGTGTCAAGAACATGAAGTAGAGATAGAGGGATCTCTCTTCCACTCCACCACACATGTTTTTCTTAAAGATGTTTCATTGTGGGCAAACCAAAATAGGTTCATAATTCTAATGAAGCTGTGCACAGACCTTTACCACGTTAATTCATCAATAGGTAGCTGGTGTTCACTTTCTTCATTTTAAAAGTTTATTTTAGTTTAAAGCCCTTAAGATTGCTTTTGTTTGGAGTAGCATTATACATTTTCTGAATGCTCCTGTGAAGTCAATACATTGTCCTTTGAGTTAACCTAGCAATACTTGAAAATGTTCAAAAATCTTCTAACAAACATTTTAAAACAAAATTGTAAATCATAAAAACCAGTAAAAAATAAATTTACTCCAACACATCCTCTGCTCTCTTTGACATATTCTGCCTTTCAAGCCATTGCAAGACCTCAGTTCCCAAAAAATGCTCACTGACCAAGGTCTGTGTGCAAAGGCTCAATCACTTGTTTCTGTTTCACTTTCATAATCAACACAAGCCTGGAAGACATTCCCTCGGTCCCCCATGACTCCAGCTACGAAGGGCCTTGGGACACAGAATCGACAGACTATGTTAACCCAGAGGTTAACCCTTCAAGAGCAGGAAGTGACCAGATTCCTTCTTCACAAAGAGGACCAACTGTTTACACACACTCTGTTTCCTGTCATGAACAAAGTGAGTTTGCGCAAGGAGAAACCCTTTCACAAGATTCTGGTAACAAAGAACTAACTGGCCATTAAATAGTGCAAAGCAAGCAGCTAAGCATAGGAGAAAGACCTACACAAAACTCAAGTTCAGCATGTTTTAATTTCATTAAACATTGGTCATTTCTCTTTATGGTCAATCAATCAATCAATCAATTAATTAATCGTTTATTTATAAAGCTCTTTAAACAACCAATTAAGGCAACAATATGGTTGTGGGAGCTGGTTCCAATGTCTGGGTGCTGTCACTGAGAAAGCCCAATCACCCTAGAGTTTAGACCTGGTAATTTGTATATTTAATAAAAACTGATTCGAAGACCTCAAAAGCCTTTAAAAACAAAATAAAAAGTTACATTTTTTTATTTAATCAATTGTAAAGCTGGTCATTTTATTGAGTGGAATTAGATATGCTTAAGATAGAGTCATGCCAAATTACCCTCATTTGTTTAACTTTGCCCATATTAGCATTATCCCACTATCCCATGAACCAAAACTATACTTCTGCAGACATTTAAAAATCCTGCTATTCCAAAGACCCCTTGTTCTCTGTACCATGTGTGCTGAAACAGCTGCAGAGGACATGGTCTTATACTTAACATGTTAGCCATTTGCTTGATGTCTTAGTTGTTTTACACCTACCCTTATACACCCATACACAGTCGCTTAGGCTGAACAATTAATGTCAGTTATAGAACTTGTTAATAGAGTGATAGCTGTAAGAGTTTATTGAGAATAGCAGCATTGATTTTAAGTATTGTTTTAACTGTAACATTATAAAGAAGACCTGGGTGGTCATCATTTGTGTATAGTTGCTGTGATAGCTGCTGGTCAAAAGGCCTGAACTCAAACCTTCATCCATCTCCACTGTAGCTGTAGCTATTTATTCAGCCTGACACATACAGACCAAGAGGCATTTCCGACTGATTCTAGCATTGTTAGTTATAGGTTCCTGGGTTCCAAACAGTGCCCAAACATTTTATTAAATTAATACATTAATAAGAGCTGTCTTTTGATAATTATCAAATTTGCTAATTAAAATAGATTTGTCCTTTTGTGTGTGTGTTTGGATGCTTTTATTAACTTACTAATATGTATCCATTATGTCTAGACATTCTTCCCAAAGTCATTATATATATAATTTTCTATATAAGATAAAATATTTTTTGACTAATTTAATAACATTACAATATCTCCAAATGCTAATAAAATTCAATAGTTAAATGTTAAAGGTATCTAATTCTACGTATCTGTGGCAATATGCAACCATTTTGTGCCTTAAATGAAGAGCAGAATATTCATCTATGCTGTTCTGTTCTGTTTTTTTTCTTTCAATTAATTAAGATTTTATTGAACTAACGATTAAAAGCTCAGGTACCTATGAAAGGATCTGTCACACTGGAGTGCTGTGGAATGGATGGCGTCTACCCATTTTCTATCACAACACATAATAAAAAGCAATTGACACGTATGAGCACACTGACAGTGACTGCCCTGAGTAAAGGACTCTTTATGAATTAGTGAAATCTGCATTGTAAAAATTGACAGGAAATAAAACAAAGGGTTAAAAGTGGATTTTAAATGCTTGTTGATATAATTGCATATTTAGAGTTTAAAACTGTTTGGCTGTTGCTTGTCTCTCACCTCTTTATTAACCTTCTGAACTTTGGCTTCTATGTCATACCTCTCCTCATCAATCTTGTCAATGGCCATGTGGAGTTTCTTGCAGACTTCCTGTGGATGCAGAGAAACAATGCATATTTTCAGCAGTTTATGACATGCCATAGCTAGATTTTAATCAGGAATTTCACTTAAAAATAACAGTATTCTTCATTGTTTTAAGGACTAGTGTGAAATTCTTTGAACCTCTAAAATAATAACTGAACCCTATGATTTGGCATTTTTTAAAATACAGTCACTTCTCTCACAGGAGGACTATGCAGTTTAGAGGAAACGTAACTAATAGAAACAACAAAAACATTAAATGTAGGAAGACCTCTGGCCTGAATTACACTCCAGTATTACACTGGAGCTTTACAACACATTTACAGATATAGATCCACCTTATTTTTCATATCATGTACAAAAAATGATAATTTGCACGAAATTCTTATTGACGCAGTCATAACTGTTATTTCAAAAAAGGCCAGGAAACAGAATAGACTGGGGGATACTGGCTAATATCCATTGTTAATTTTGAAAAGGCATTCCAACGACCAAAGAGCAAAACCTCCCGTCTGAAAAATGGTGGTTGTTGTGTTTCAACATGTTCCCAGTGAATCTGATTGGTTTTTATTTGTCTTTCTTTTTTTCGGGTTACTTTTCTGTCACAATGAAGGGTGGAATTTTCTTATATACAGGCTGAATATGAGGAGCCTTACTTGTTCTCATCATATAAAGTGAAATCTCCCAACCAGAAAACCCTGCCATTGGAAGGTTTTAAGCTTTGGTTATTTGGATCAACGAATGGCAATGCTTATTTTCTGTGCTAGGTGTTCATTTTAAACCCTTGACCAGATGCTCTATTAAAAGCATTATTTATGAAATTATTAGATAAAATATTTAGTATGGGCTCAGACTTTGGTCATAAAGATAACTGGACAAAGAGTCAGTTAATGAAAACCCTGCTTTCAAAAAGAAAGCCCCCAGATTTTAAATGGTTAGATCTGGCAAAGGGAGACCTCAGCTTTGCCAGAGGACTGTGTGTGTGGTGGGGTGTGTGTGTTCTACCCTTTATGCAGTGCAAGGCCCATTTTCCAACACATATTACGTTGTGAGGACCAGCTTCTCCTTATGGGGCCCAGGCTTTGTGCTGTTTTTGGGATAGGGGTTATGTTTAGGAATAAGGGTTTAGGGTTAGGGTTAGGGTCAGGGTTAGGTCATAGAACATAACTTTACCCTGGCTTCTGGGTCTTGCAAGATAACTACTACACACATTTTTACAACCCACAATCCCATCTCTCTTCAACATACATTAAGACAGCATGGAAAATGAGATTGGGAGCCTGATTGCTAAGGGAATTTTTGTTATGACTTGTGTTATGTGGGACCCCAGAATGCAGACGAGTAGGCAGCATGACGGTAGGTGAAAAACGATTTAATAAAAAATCAAAAACTCACTCTCAGAAGAGGCAGGGACAAAACAGAAGCAGACTGGCTAGACAGGCATTGCATGGTCCACAAAACAAGACATGAGCTGAGAACAAGACATGATTTGAGAAATGTTTCCGCAACGAATAACTGAACAGGTGTGTATATATAGAGTGTGAAACAGGTGGAGCTAGGAGATAGATTAGTTTTGAGCAGGTGAACCGGATAAAGATAATTAACAGACAGAACAGAACGTGGCTGGAGCAAGAACAGAGACTCTTGAATACAAACAAAAACTAAAGCATGACCAGAACCAAAAACCAAACTTGACAAAACATGAACTAGACTAAAACATGAACAGAAAAATAATAAACAGAAGCATGATTCAAAAACTGAGAGACAAATATAAGAAAAACCCAGAAACCAAAAACCAAACAACCCCAAACCCTAACAATTTTAGATTCTTAAGGACTCTAAAGGAGATACGTGACTATTTTCCAGTTCATTAGCCTTGTCATATTCAGTTTTGTTTTTTTCCACATACTATATAGGTACATAATCCAAGCTCAATGCCTCAAGGTGATAAATATAAAACGGTTTCGGTTCAAAAATTGAAAAGCTGTCTTAAATTCTCAAAAATGAGATCCTAATGTAAGTATTTTGGTAATGTAAACATTTTTGTGAAAGGAACAAAATGTATTTTTTTTTTCTTATGGGTTATTCACAACCAAGAAATAAATTTTTACTATTTGGGAAAACATGGAAGGGCCTTGCTGAGCTTTGGCTCAATAAATTTGCCAAACACATTTCATTTGAAAGAAATATAAAAAAGTTAAAAGGTTTGTTTTGCCAAAGTCAAAATTGTACTGCATCTGGAGACTTATTGTCTGTTGCTTTGGATATATCCATTCTTATAATGCAGTCCGTGTTAAACAGAAAGAAACACTCTTGCCTCAGTGTGTTCCTCACCGTGAGAGCAGCCATGTCTCCACTGAGGTCAGGCGGGGGACAGTTCTCAGCGATATAGGCCTCTTTAGCAGCTGCAACTTCCTTCTTCTCGTCCTCAAGCATTTTGGTAGCAATCTGCAGCATCAAGCTCTGTAAAAACAGGTTTAAACAAATGAAAGGGACACTTCAAACACCTAAATTAAAAACCCACTTAAATTTATTCAGTGCAGAAAAAACAAAATTCAATCCTGACCTTCAAATGATGCCTGCGGCTTGATGTCATTTTCTTTCCCCTGTAAGGTGAGGTTCAGAAGCTCATCATGACAAACAATTAATTAATGGGATATTAATTTCTATCATTCTTATTATTTCATTTTTGGAAATCTTGACTTTTGATACCACTAACACAAAACACCCACAACAATGACATAGTGACAGAAGAGAGCTAGGTCTTTTACAATGTAGCTGTGACAGGTATCTACACAGCGCACCCAGGAACATGTTCCACCTCAGCTAGTTGTTCATTCTGTTTTGCAGCCTTAATGCTAAGCTAGGTCTTGCTCTTTCAAAGAAAATGTCTATTTCTCAGTCTTAGTTTAAATATATTTTACAGATTAGCAGAAAAAAATGATACCCAAACAAAACTATAAATTGTAAAACAAAACAAAAAAAAAACTTGAATTTGCAGCTGACTGTGCACTCATGTTTGTAGAATTTTGCTCATGATAACAAAAACACCCAACTAAACAGAAACTGAGTTTCTGACACAGCACTATGTTCAGATGCTAGTGCTGAAGAAGGAATGAATCAACCAACATTGTTATAAGTAGGAGCAGAGAAGCCTCAAATGGAAACCAGCTAAAATACCTTCAATCAGTTAGTCAGCAGTGGTCAGTCTAGACCAAATTTACCAGGGGGGCCAGGGTGAAGCCAGTGTTTTTTTTCATTGGGGAGCAGAACAAAAGAATTAAACAGGGCAATATTTTTTTGTTTAATATATTAAGTGAGCGACTGTGAACTCTGGAGCTGCAGGTTGCCGACCCCTGATCTAGCAGATGAAAACTATGATCCTATCTCAATACGTCTGAAGCTAAAAGTGCAAAACCCTCATTAAACCCTCATTTAAATCATTGTTAGAGTAAAACTGTAAAGGTAAAAAATGAAATTGGTCCAAGGGGGCAATCAGTTACAGTTTTGGTGCCAGCGCACATCATCATAAGCACCTAATTTAGTATTATGTCTTCAGTACAGGGGCCATAACAGGGTACAGGACCAGTTCAACAGGGGCACTGGCCCCTGTTGGCCCCTGTGTAGACCCACCTATGTTAATAAGTTACCATCTTAATTTAACAAGTAACATATGTTCGGGGTAAAGTCTGGGAGAATACATTAAAAACTGATGTCAAAGTTTTAAAGAACTTTTCTAAGATCTTCTTTTGCTCCGATAAAGAAATAAATCTGATTTTGATGTCTAGGATACACTCAGAAATATTCAAATCTTAAAAGATCCTTTGATAAGAACATGAAATGAAGAAATCACATTGATTTCTGAAATTTGAAATTTCATTCCCATAAAAATAACAGCAGGACCATCTTGTGAATAACACTTACTCAGACATTTTGGCTGTGCTTGATCTTCACACCCTGTTCAGACAGAGACAACAATTTTGTCAAGTAAATGTAAGCACAATGAAATTCTCAACTGAACAAGAAACACAATGCTGCTTCTATGTGGTTCATAAGATAACATGCAAGTAGAAAAATGCAAGTAGAAGAAAGAACATTTTTTAGAATAAAAACAACCAGGCTTACAAAGCAGCCAGTTTTAGCTGGGTGGGGCCAGATGCCTTGGTTGTAGTGCCTAACAGTTGGTCCTACTGAAGACATATTACTTGAGACTAAACTTGTAGCAGTAAAAGATCACAGTAGAAATAGACACCAGCATTGCACAAAAACATGGCACAGAGCAGGCAGTCACAGCAGTTAAGTGATTCAAACATCCTACAGGCAATCAAAACAGTGACTGACACCACCCAGGTCCAGAAGCAGGTTTTCAAATTCAGGATTTAACCACCTGTGTATGAATAAAGTCTTACTAATCATAAATCCTAAACATGGTGTTATTTACTTAAGCCCAAACAGGAATCTAAAAGAATACCCGTCTGGACAATAAACCACATTGCAATGAAATAAAATGCAATGATTTTGTTTTACTTAAAACACTAACCTTCAGATTTGCTTGTACTGACCAACAATTTTCTACGTAACTGGAAACTCAAAGCTTTCTAAAAATCCAGCACTTTTCGCAATGTATCTGAGTGCTTTGCATCATCCTTAAAAAATACAAAAAGTCTTAGTCTAGGCTGCTTTTAATTTCCAAAAATATTTAGGTAAATGCATTTACAGGATCAACTTATGTCCTACCTGTAAGACAAATCTAAAAGCGACTGTCACTAATGCTTCCTAACAGAGTGAATGGAGCAAGCTGCAGGAGTGATGAGGGCAAGGAGCTGCAGAAGAAGAGGGAGATACTGCCAAGTCCCAAACAGTAAAGAATAAACATGTATATATGTTGTTAAGTGCCAGCTCAGCAGGAAAGTCAGATCTCTTTATGGTAGCAGAGCCACTTCAGACCAATGGGCCTGCAGGATCCAGAAATACCACTGCAACTCTCTGCGGAACCTCATAAATTTCGGCCGCAGGAAATCACCTTCCTATCAGGTTGCCTCCGTCAGAGACAAGTGTGGGACTGAAGCAATTGTTAAACCACAAGTCAGGCAGATTCGTTGAGCTAATCCATACCAGGAGAACACAGAGAGTATGAGGCTGATTAAGCAGACTCAGCATCCAGCATACACTGAAACAAAAGTTTTACTGCAAATAAAGTGAGGCTGCAGCAGACAGTTGAGATCTTAAGGGTAGTGAAGTTTTTAGTTTTACAGCAACACAAAATATTTAGCTAAAAGACTGGTATTGATTACAAACCAAAGAAAACACTGATTTGACCCACTCATTCCAGTATTTGCAGTGATTATTTACTATATATATCTGAAAAACATGAGAAATATAAAAAGGTAACCTGTATCTCAGAAAATCACTTTATGCGTAATGATTACATTTTAATATACTTTGAAATCTCTAAGCCTTGAGGCTAGTCTATTTGTTCTGTTGTGTTTTTAAAGTTTAAGACAAACTTTATTTCACTTAGATGTTTTAAACACTGATGGTCCAGTAATGTAAGTTTGCTCCATTTTATCTATGTTTTACCTTAATCTCCTTGAACTAAACTGCTAAAAATAGGTTTGAATATTGCTTAAAATATATGCCAAAAGTTGTCTCTGCTAGCCACTAAAAAGCTAATAGGTCTGCTTATACCACACAGCAGACAACTTTGTTTACAACAGAGCACCTTTTAAATGCTCTGTGATAGTAACATAATGCACCATTAGTGCTTGTATCCCCATTAATATTTGTATGCTGTTAATGGTACTTCAAGCACATATACTAAAATGGTTGTTAAATAAAGTATTTCCTTTGTTAGCTAAACTGGCGCTAACTGCTAATTTTAGCACCAGGAAGGTCAAATATTTACATCCAGCTCATTTCCATCTTGTGAGAGTCCATCAATGATCCTCTCCATCATTTTAGCAATGGATTACTAAAATGTTGGTGCCCAGACATTGTAGGTCCCCTAGGACCGCAGGGGGATTTTAGGACCCCCAGGAGAGCAGGCACCACATAGGCCCCGGCAGGTGCTTCCAGACTCCTACTGTCCACCCAGACATACCCAAATCTCTTAACCCTCCTCCCAGATAAAGACCCCATTCTGGCCCACACAAGGAGGCTACAGCAGGCCCCAAGCTGCCCAGGGACTTGGACCCACCCACACCAGCCAGGAGCGATAGCAGGCAAGACAAGAGGGCACAGCGGCTCACAGCCCAGCCCCACCTTAACGGCGGCAACCGCAGCACCACCACCTCACTGCTGACACCGCCATGTCAGACCTACTGCCACAGCAGGCAAAAGCCTAGTCCACCTAGGGAGAGCACCGCACCAGCACCAGCACCAGCACCAGCACCAGCATCCCCATACCCCAGCCCCCAATGCGAAGCTGGCAATGCCCATACCCCCTACACTGCTAGGTGATGTATTCAATTAATGGAAACCAAACCAATTCAAAGTTATTCTGTTGTGTTTTCTTACAAGCAGACATTCTCTCCAGAGAAACAAATTTTAATAACATATTTTTAAAATGCATTACATTTACTTTTATTATTCCAATTTTTAAGTATTTTTTTTTTTTTTTTTTTTACAATGCTTAGAACTACATGAAGAATGCAGCAACTATTTGTTTCCAAATCTACCTTTGTGATGTCAGCAAGAATGCAAAGTGAGGGGCAGACTGTATACGCTAGTCATGATAAAGAACTTACTTTCATAAAGTTTGTTTCATCATCAGCTCAGGTAACGCTGAGAATATTAAACAGGTACAACCCACACAGTAGTAGGTCCTGATAAGATCCTTGCACGTGGGCTAAACATTTGTGCTGACAACCCAGTAAATGGTCAAACTGACAATGTGAAGAGTTCATCTCCTTTAGTCAAGAAACCATCCTCAGATGCATCAAAAACCCCATAAACTATACCAGTAGCAAACAGTGTTGAGTCCTGCCTGAATGACAAACCAGCTTGGTAATGAAGTGTTTTAAATGACTTGTTAAACTACACACCACGCCCAGCTTCCCTGCAGAGCCTTCCTGCAGAGACTCTGCCTGTTTTTGTGTCTTTGCTACTTTTGCAACAGCATCACATTCTTCCCCATCAAGAATGCCATTTTTGATACGGTCCATATGGGCAGTTTCACAGGGCGGCCAGGAAGGCTCACAAGCACCATATTCAAAATAGAACCTACTGTATGTATATGCCAGTAATCTGAACAAGTTTTCAGTTGCATTCATTCAGGTGCAGTCAGTTGGGGGTTGGCGCACCCAGGTGTGGAGAAGACGCCCCCTGCTTCCAGCTGAAAACTGGGAGATCAGGGTGTGGTTGCTCTCAATCACACAATGGCCACATGGGGTGAGGCACAAGTTATTCTGTGAGTTCTTCTTTTCTTTAGCTAGAGTGGATGGGGACAACTTTTAGCGACACTTAACCAGGAAATTTGAAAAAATTACATCTTCATAAACTGGGACCCTTTCACTAGATCTCTTTATGAAGGATGGATAAACGAAGGGAGAAAACAGTAGTTGGTGTAAGGGACGGCAGAAGGAAAAGCTTGCCAAGGTTGATATTCATGCATAAACTGCCACTGTCCATAACCCAGGTTTTTAGCCTGATACAGTTTAGACCTTAAAATATGAACCATACTAAAAAAATGTTTTCAAAAACTCTGTCACCATCATTGGTATAGCACTATTGCTATAGCTGAAATTCTAAAGTCACATATTCTGTCTTTACACCAAAATGACGAAAGATCTACTGGACTTGCCTGCCTGGGGTCCTAAAAAAGACCTGAGCATTATAGTGCTAGAAAAGCTTTTTGGAATGTGTTGCAGCCTGCAGTTCAATGGATGTTGACAGATGAAATCTCAAATGTCTCAAATTTACCTAATCTGAAATTAAAGACTACTTGGTTCATAACAATGACCTTCCCAACAGGTAATCCAAAATTGACTTTGCTATATTTGGACATATTATTAGTTTATTTTTTTTCAATATCAATATCTGATCAGTATAATAATTAGCTTAAAATGTGATTACTCCCTTTTCGTTTTGTGATCAGGGCTCTACTGGCTTTTAGGGGGCCTGTCTAATCAATATTTGATTCATGTTTATTTAATTCCCAATGAAGGTTAACTGATTAGCCAGGAGTGTCACTGCTGGTCCTGGCTCCAAGTCAGAGACCAATAGGGGTTGGACAATGAAACTGAAACACCTGTCATTTTAGTGTGGGAGGTTTCATGGCTAAATTGGACCAGCCTGGTAGCCAGTCTTCATTGATTGCACATTGCACCAGTAAGAGCAGAGTGTGAAGGTTCAATTAGCAGGGTAAGAGCACAGTTTTGCTCAAAATATTGAAATGCACACAACATTATGGGTGACATACCAGAGTTCAAAAGAGGACAAATTGTTGGTGTATGTCTTGCTGGCGCATCTGTGACCAAGACAGCAAGTCTTTGTGATGTATCAAGAGCCACGGTATCCAGGGTAATGTCAGCATACCACCAAGAAGGACGAACCACATCCAACAGGATTAACTGTGGACGCAAGAGGAAGCTGTCTGAAAGGGATGTTCGGGTGCTAACCCGGATTGTATCCAAAAAACATAAAACCAGGGCTGCCCAAATCACGGCAGAATTAAATGTGCACCTCAACTCTCCTGTTTCCACCAGAACTGTCCGTCGGGAGCTCCACAGGGTCAATATACACGGCCGGGCTGCTATAGCCAAACCTTTGGTCACTCATGCCAATGCCAAATGTCGGTTTCAGTGGTGCAAGGAGCGCAAATCTTGGGCTGTGGACAATGTGAAACATGTATTGTTCTCTGATGAGTCCACCTTTACTGTTTTCCCCACATACGAGAGAGTTATGGTGTGGAGAAGCCCCAAAGAAGCGTACCACCCATACTGTTGCATGCCCAGAGTGAAGCATGGGTGTGGATCAGTGATGGTTTGGGCTGCCATATCATGGCATTCCCTTGGCCCAATACTTGTGCTAGATGGGCACGTCACAGTCAAGGACTACCAAACCATTCTGAAGGACCATGTGCATCCAATGGTTCAAACATTGTATTCTGAAGGCGGTGCCGTGTATCAGGATGACAATGCACCAATACACACAGCAAGACTGGTGAAAGATTGGTTTGATGAACATGAAAGTGAAGCTGAACATCTCCCATGGCCTGCACAGTCACCAGATCTAAATATTATTGAGCCACTTTGGGGTGTTTTGGAGGAGCGAGTCAAGAAACGTTTTCCTCCACCAGTATCACGTAGTGACCTGGCCACTATCCTGCAAGAAGAATGGCTTAAAATCCCTCTGACCACTGTGCAGGACTTGTATATGTCATTCCCAAGACGAATTGACGCTGTATTGGCCGCAAAAGGAGGCCCTACACCATACTAATAAATTATTGTGGTCTAAAACCAGGTTTTTCAGTTTCATTGTCCAACCCCTGTATGTAAACTGTAAGCTCAGAACTTCATGAGACTTAAAGGGGCATATCGGATATGATCTGCATTAGTTAAATCTGTGCAAATGAAACCTGAGGTTAATATTAAAAACATACCTCATCCTCCAAGTCGAGGCTGTAAAGACTCAGTCATAATGGCATCAGTCCACCTGAAAACAAACAGAAAACAGTAATCAGCAACAAAAGATGTGTCAAGTAGTAAAAAGCATGTTGAAAAGCAAAAAAGTCAACACTACTCACCTTTTTTGACTCAATGAAATGTTTACAGATTAAACCAATAAATTATATACATTTCATTACCATGCATTGAATGAAACAAATATTAGATTGACCTTGTAAGACTGAAACGTAACTCAAGACCCATTAATGCATTTTTTGTTTGAAATGGTGTGCCTTGACCTGGATGACTTTCCATAATGTCATGCATTAACACTGTTTTGGGAGAACACTGCAGTGTCCATCACAATACTAGGGTTTGGGCAGCACTCTGTTGACAGTGTGTGGCTGAGTGGATTGTTAAACTAACTCTACACTTAGAAACATTTTAAGCTTTTGACCTTCAACAACTTTCCTCTCCTAAATATGAAAAATCAAAAGATAATTTACAGTGGTTGGAATCAGAATTAATTCTTTAAATTTATATTAAACAAAGTTACGCCCCTACGCTGACCTTAATGTTTTTGACTGTATTTTATAGCCTGCTAAGTAAATGTTTACTTTTTAGCGCTGAAAGAGTAAGCAAAAATAATGATGGAGGACATGGAATCTTGCAACACTTAAGCCAAATTATTTCAGTGATGAGTCCTGAAACGCTGTACCAACATTCTCTCTTCAGCTTCCTGAACCTAGCACAGATCATTCTTTATTATTGGAGCACTTTCCTCAACATGATACCAATGATAAAAGGTAATTAAACTTGTTGTATCCTATTATACTTATCATTTGTAATTTGATAAGTTTGATTCTGGTTTTAAAAAAAATACAGTGAGCTCAACTAATAATGGTGTAGGTGCTACAACGTGTTACTGTGCTGTGGTGAATATTTTGCTGAGGTGAAAATCATGACTGGTTTATAACACAGAAAAAAATACAATCTTTCTGACGTTGTAGTTATGAGCAAACAGAAAGTGTGGTTTTCCTGTTGGATGCAGAGAGAAACTGGTAATTCAGTCTTCTTCCTAACTAACATGCCTAGCACAAATAAAATAGAAGATAAAATGTTGGCTTTCACGGAATTTGCTATAACAAGATCTCTGAGTTAAATGTTTAATGCATGAGACAAATCTTGCAAAAAACTTAAATCAGCTCTGTAAATTTAGCCACTGATGCTAATGTCTCATTTTTTTGCATTGTTCTGCATCACTGAGTTTAAAGAAAATATATCTTGTGGCTTGTAAAGTATAAACCAGAACAAATTTACAATATTTAAAAAATATTGGGACCTTTAAATTGTGAAAGTGAACATTAGCAATGAGATAAAGCTGAAGTTTACAGTACAAAATGAGAGGTGGTTAGAAATGCAAATAAAAGGCATATTTACCCATCTAAACCACTGCATTCTATTTATTCTTTTATCCGATGTTGATAAGTGAGGAACATATGAGGGACAATATTGTGTTTAGTATCTCGGACAAGGACACTTGTTCACTGGAAAAGCTGGGGATTCAATGACCAGTCATCCAACAGATGGTCAGCTACTTTACTTTCTGAGCTAATGCTGCTTTATGCACTATACAAATTCACAATAACAAAAGCAGGCTGAAACACACTTATTTTATGAAACACAAGATAACTCAATGTAGAATGTCAGACATTTCAAAAATATGTGAACAGCCCAGAGCAACTGGAGGAACAGAGTTCAGTTCTTTAAGAACTCTCAAACATCTTCTTTCTGTCCGCTTTGTCCTCAATGTTCTTACGCCAGTCACCAACTGCATCTGTGGGCTGAAGCACACAAACATTGTCCACTGTTAGTGAAATGCAACACATTCTCCTGAAAACAAACCTCAGGTCCAATCTTCTGTTACCAAAACCCTCACCTCTTCTTTGCTCTCTTTCTTGACCTGCTTCAGGTTGGCCCTCAGGTCCATATTAACCGTGTGTTTGGAGCCCAGCAGAGCCTTCAGCATAGCATCAGCAGACATACGCACTTTCTTCAGGGCTGGTTTCTTCACTCCAGCGAGGTCCACTACTTTGATCTTGAGGTCTTCAATCTGAGAGCAATAAAGCAGTTTCAAACTGATACTAAAGCGAAACTTTTTTTTTTCTCCATGCAGAATGCTTTCAGCAAAAAATACACAATGGTTACCATTCCAACATCATGACTAAAGAAATGCTTATCTACCTCTTTATCACCCTTTCCAAGTTTGGCCTCCAAGTCGTATCTCTCCTCATCCACTTTGTCAATGAGAGCATGTAACTTTTTGCAGGTTTCCTTGTGGTAATTGAAAAGTGGTGGTTAGATATTGGGATCAACTCATGGATGCTTTAGAAAGCAGATAATGATGGGGTTTCAAGTTAAAATCCAAAAGATCACAAAATGAAATACAAACAAACAAATGAGCAAAACTAAATTAAACTTTGGTTAAGATTCATGCAGTCCAACTAACTTGGAATGAATTAACCTGCAGAGATCCTGCTAGAGCAAAAGCTAACTCTCTTATGCCACTTTTCCATGGGTTCTACTTTGGCTGGCTCCACTCCACTCAGTCTGTTTTCTGACCCTTTCCATTTCTGGCTTGTCTGGCCCGGTATGGGCTTCCTTAGTCCCTGCTGATCAACAGGTCCCATCGAGGCTGAGCAGGGCTGAAACGTGACTTGAACAGACTGCTGTTCACTGATTGGCCATGAGCGTGGTCAGCCGACTGTCAGTGAAACAGCGAAATGAGAACGTGTGGAGAGAATGATTTCGGATTTTACCTCACAACGCGGTCCTGGAAAAAGCTCAAATAACTCAAGAGCGACAACAAAAAATTTCTACAATGGCTGGAGCGGGTCTAACTGAAAGGTATAGTGGGGGTTTGAAATCATGGATGCCTTCTATTGCCATTGTCCTGCTAGTTGTGGACGGAAGGGTGGTCTGGACTCCGCCAACATCACTGTTTGAAGAGGACATTATGTGCGACAGTGAGCGTTTGCACAGCACAACATGCTCAAAGCCCCACCTTCAGCTGTCAATGGAAACATAACAGGTTTCATGCTGAGTAGAACGAGATAGAGTGGAGGGGAGCCGTGAATGAGAAAAGAGGCATTAGACCATTGTGTCCTGAAGCTGCAGTGCTCTCACCATGAGGGCAGCCTGGTCTCCACTAAGGTTTGGTGCAGGACATTTCTCAGCCAGGTAGGCCTCCTTGGCTTCAGCAATTTCCTTTTTTTCCTTTTCAAGCCAGCTTGCCGCCACAGAGAGAACTAAACTCTATAGAAAAGACAACATTTTAAAGTTAGTGAAAAAATCATCTTAATTCACCAGGTTTTTAGTTTTTATTAAAGACTTCCCTCTATGAGAACAAAAATATCCCTCAAATTTATTGTTTGTTTTTTGTTTGGCTCTTTTGGAAAGATTTACAAACTTTAAAAAGTAAATGTTTTAAATTTAGGCATTAATTTTATTATGAAGGGCAGAAGCACACCAAAGGCCAGTATGAATATATGACAATTCCTGAACACAAAATCAAGGTTATCCTTATCTTACCTACATAACAATGAATGTGGAGCATTTATGCATTAACCAAATTAAATAAGTATGTATTAAATAATGAATAAATGTCTTCTTTTGTGCTAAGATACAGTCATGAGAATTACAAACAAGACTAAAGTCATGGTGAATCAATTCTAAGCATAGGTTGCCTCAATTGTATGAAGTCTATGTATGAAGATTCTAACAATGTTTTCCACCAAACTCATCAGTTGAACAAATATGGAGCTAAAATGAAAATGTTTGTAAAAACCCAAGTACTCCCCAAAAAGCATACATCTGCACACAATCTGTCAAACCCTAAACGTTAAAGAGCATATATCATAATGTGACAACTTTTCCTTTTTTCTTTTTTAATCGTGAGCCTGTGGCTCACAACAGTTAATTAATTTTCATGTGAAAATTTTGAGAAATTAAATACATATTTGTACATATGAAAGAAAAAAAAGAGTCCAAAACAAAAAAAAAATTTAAAGAGGGGTGACTGAAACTCTGAAGTCAGGCATCAATGACACAATGACATATTTGCATAAGAGATGTTGTTAAAGACTCCAGCTAAATTTAATTTCATAATGATGAAGATTTATGTGACATTTTATCCAGTCAGGAGGAGGAACTTACTAGAAAAGTTATCTGAAAGTAGTTGCTTGGAGACTTAATAAATCTATGAAAGGATTTAAAGGCTACCTGTTGCAGCTCCAGGCTGCCTGTAATGCACCATTGTGACTCAAAACTACCTGTGATATTGTAATTAGTTAGTTAGATATTGTAAGGGTGCTATCTGCTAAGCACATATGCCCTTTCAAAATCCATCAGTGTAGCAAAACATATCTACATGGAAAAAATTCTAGGGGTACCTCCCTGATACTTGAAATACAAGCGACTCCCCAACTGCTCCAAGATCCACCATTTTGAACAACCTACTCACTCATCTATGCCAGAATCCTGTAAAGTCATTTTAGCTAAATATTACTATTATTTCCCAGAGACTAAAAGAAAAACCTGACATGCTTGGCCTGAACACTCCCAGTTTTATCTAGATACTCACTTTCAACCTAAAAGATTATGCTCAGTCCGCAGTATAAAAAATCTCTAACTGTTGTAGATGCTGATGGCTGTGGGCAGGAAGGATCTCCTGTAGCGGTCTGTCTTACAGCAGATCTGAAGAAGCCTCTGACTGAAGACACTCTGTTGTTGTACAACAGTCTCACGAAGACGATGCTCAGGGTTCTCCATAATGTTCTTCACTTTATGAAGAATCCTTCTTTGTACAATGATCTTCAGAGGTTCCAGAGGAGTCCCCAGAACAGAACCAGCCTTCTTTATCAGCTTGTTGAGCTTTTTTAAGTCCCTGGCTCTGATGCTGCTACCCAAGGAGATGATGGCAGAAGAGATCACACTCTCCACAACAGACTTATAGAAGATATGCAGCATCTTACTGCAAACACCGAAGGACCTAAGCTTACTCAAGAAGTACAGTCTACTCTGTACCTTCTTGAAGATGGCTTCATAGTTGCATCTCCACTCCAGTCTGTTGTCCAGGTGAACACCGAGGTATTTATACTCCTTCACCACCTCCACTTCTCCCATGATGGAACTAGAGTTTGACCTATTCTTGTATCTCTTAAAATCTACAATCATCTCCTTTGTTTTATTCACGGTCAAGATGAGATGATTGTTTCTACACCATGCCACAAAGTGGTCCACCAGCTCCCTGTACTCAAGAGCATTTATGAAGTAATGAATAAATGACTTCATAATTTTGAACTTGCACACATAATAATTATTTTGAAAAAACATATTATCCTTCCATCCTGACAAAATAAGTCTAAGAAAGCAGTTGCTTTCAGTCCTGGTCCTTAAGGTCCACTATCCCCTGATGTTTTAGATGTGGCTGAGCTCCAAAACATCTCACTCTTCCCCTCACCAAGTCAATAAGTGCTGCACCTGTTTCTGTTAGTCAGGTGTGTTGCAGCAGGGAAACACCTTAAACATGTGGGGTAGTGGATCCTGAGGACCAGTATTGAGAACCACTGAAATAAACTACTTAAAAACTAAATTTATGAAATTTACACTCATAATGACTGTATGTTGACATCTGACCTTTATATCAGGTTTGCTGAAACAGGGAAATAGAAACCACACCAATATCAGATGGGGACCTGTAGTCTACAAAATGCACAACAAAAGCTAAAAAACTGTATGCCAGCTACATATTCCTGATTACCTTCTTTGTTCCAAGTTCAACGAAGAAAACTGCATCTCATCTTAAAATCTTTAAAATGATGCATTAATACACTATGTTTCTGTTGCTAAACATAAGTCAGAAAACCCTGCTGAAAAACCAAGAGTAGATGGAGGCACTAAAATACAACGTCAGGGCGAGACTGATGCTCAAAACCAGGCCAAAATGTCATCTTGGATGATACTTGAGATTATTTTAAGAATGTCTAAGGATAGGCATTAAAACTAATTTAAATTAAAATAAATTTAGAAAAGGTTGGAGAAACTGTACCTAGCATGGGTTCAGGTGAAAAAGAATGTCTCTTCCAACATTCCCACCTGGTATTTTGCCACAACATTTAGGACAAAAGCTGTGTGAACAGCATTTCACATACAGTATGTCCAGGATGAAAATTAATACACAGCAACAAACTTGTCAGAAAAACCCATTCTATGTAAAGATGTGGACAAACACTTTGATTCAGAGATAGAAACAATGCAATTTTGTATTGCCCAATCATCCAGACTCCCTTGCTGCAGACAAAGTTATGCAGCAAAATGCACGAATAAAATATGTACAACGTCACATAAGTTTATGTTGGACCACTTGTTTGCTGAATATTGGACCATTTACACATTGCTGGACACCACCAGGCCTTCCGACATCATCGGCCATTTTGTATCCAGCATTGTCCGCCACTACAAATCCCAGTGCGCACTGGGGCTGGTAGGACGGGGACGTCCCAAGTCTGACGTCACAAGAGGTCTGACGTCACACGAGGTTATATGGGAAGGCGGACGCTTTAAACCTTTGCCTTCAGCTGGAGACCTCGACACGGTTACCACGCAACTGAAGCATCCTCTGGAGAAGAAGAGGTCCCACGTGGAGTCTTCATTTATTGTCCTTCATTGGCCAACGAAAAGAACGTTCATGACAGAAATTTCTGGAATAAGAAGGCCAGAAATTTCAACTTTACCGATCGAAGGTGTTAGTTTAACACGTAACCAAAAAACCACGGAGTTTCAAGGAGACGGATTGCCACCTTGTTTTTTTGTTCTAGTCGACTGCTGACGGTCAGATCATATTTTTCTCTTTCACCAAGGAGGTCAAAGGACGAAGATTGACCGCTCTTCCCGAAGTTAACCGTGGACGCACGTTAACTTCCAACTTTCCCCCTCCTCCTCTCCCCCTCATGCGGGCAGCCCTGAAGGAAGGCTCCACAAAGTAATACCCATCCTTTATTATTTTCTTTGATTTCTTTATTAGGAGTAGTCTGGGCAGGGTAGAGAGAGATAGGATTTTAAGTGCGATCAGAATCGCCACTTATAGTCTGATGTTATGAAATTGTATTTGCATGCAACATTGAATTGAACTCTGATGTGCTGTATTGAGGGCTGAGGCCGCCGTGTCTCATAAGTTTGTGTCTTTACCGTGCGAACACCGGAGCGCCGGTAATACTGGACTACGACAGTAACCTCATGGTGAAATTCACCATTTTCTTTGTTCCAACTTCACTGCTTGCTAACTTGCCGCCAAAAGGTTTATGACTCTTTGTCTAAGCTGAGTTTACAACTTTGCTGTGGGGGTTTTATGACAGCCCGTGTCCCACTGGGCTACGCTTTCTGGCGGGCTGCTCTCAAACTCCGTTCAACACCACATTCCTTTGTCATATTACCACTTTTGTCATAACTGCTGGTTGATTCAATACACACACACTGCTGTTTTGCTTTATTTTGTTAGTTAGATATTTTACCCTTTTGTGTAGAACTTTGCATGTTTGAGTAGGTGAAGATTATTGAATCGGAGAGCTGATTGTATCAAGCTGATTGATTTAATAAATTTTCACGTAGATAAAGAGAAGGCGTTTTGTGTTTATTTTGTGCAAGAGTGAATTGTCAGTCAACATAAGGCAACGTTCCCCACGTTTCGGCAGAAACGGTTGATTAAACAGTGACATTTAATAATTGTAATTATCAGAGGCCTTGAGCCATAATTACAACACCAGAGGACAGCTCTGGTTTCAATTCATAAACGAGGATTTTGGTTAAGGAGTTAATTTTAGCGGATTATGATTTTAATTATAATTCTTGATAAATATTCAATTAATCAATAATCTATAATTACAACATTAAGATGTTTTTTTGTTTACTTTTTGCAAAGATTCTTCAAGTTTAGCCAATCAAAATTAACCGACGACAACTTATTAGGTGCAACTTCCAACAATTTAGAAGCTGAAATCGTGTCAAACAGTAATAACACCAGCTCAATTATACATTCTACAGAGCTATCAAAGATAACTAAAGGGAAAAGCTGCTTCATCTACTCCTACCACTGAGTTATGGTTGCCCCATCTCAGCCCACTCTCACAAAGCAAGAGACAAAGTGTCTCATAACCCATCACAAACCTAGCTGCAAACCTAATCTAAATAAATTAATAGTCAACAAACCGTAGATTGTCATTAAATTGACTGTAAGTAACTAGAAAAGGCACATCAAAACATGGTTTACTTTGTCTAAGAAACAGAGGCATATTGATGAAATATGTGACATTCTAGGATAGTTTTTTCCATACTGATTTAACAGAATAAAATTAGCATTAACAGTGTTGTAATGCAGATAAGTAATGCAGTAATGCGATGAAGGTATTGTACAGCAAGGACTTTGTCCTGAATCAGTTCAACACAGCAGACAAAGCAGCAGACATCATGAATGCCCAACCTGATCAGCAGTGAGTGTTTTACCTTCAGGTGGTGCCTGCGGCTGGAAGTCATCTTCTTCCTGTGAGGAACACAAACAAAAGCTGGTATCAAATGTAATGTGGAGCTGAGGAGAACCTGACTACAGTACAGCTCCAGAGATCTTTGGCTCTGTGATCAGACTCTGATTTCTGTCTCACATCAGTGCCATGCTTTCTACTTTCTTCATTGTTTAATGTTTTTGCTTTTTTCTCTCTTCTATTCATTCATCTATTTTAAACCAATATTTACACCTGTTTCCTCTTTTTTTCTTGTGCTTTTGGAAAGTGTAACAGCTGTGAAACTGTTGTTCTACCACAGCTTTATAAGTGTTTAACCTTTAATGCTTCTCAACTAATGTTTGTACATCATGCTTCTTTTTTCTCAGTAAAGTTGGATCAAACATCTGAAAACATACATCAATTATTCAGTGTACTAAAATCCATAGAGGAAGGTAACTTACTCAGACATGTTGGCGGTTTCTTTTGTTCACAGCCTGTTTGGAGAAGAAAAACAACAGAAGAAAAATAACCATCTCATCACACGAGAAGCCCTGCTGTGTCCCAATGTCGCCTATTAAAACTTTTAATGAGCAGCTGAGTGATGATAGAGCTAAGTTTAGCGGTAAGCTCAGATGTCACAGCTGACGCAGGCAGTAGGATAAGCCAAATATCGGAAGGGAATTAACACTTAATTATTTTTGCAGAAAATAACTTCTTAAGTGAATGTGCTGCAACAGCATCTTTAGCAGCAGTAACTGAACCCAAACACATTCCCACCCACGCACACAAGGACTTAGAACCTACCGGAACAAGGTGGGAGATCCCAAATCAAATTCTACATTTACTGAAATTTCAAGCTTAGCTGCTTTTGTCACAATTCTAACAAACAGATAAATAGGTGCATTACTTTCCTTGACTGGGAACCACTAAAACTTCAATAATGTAAACAATTTGAAATCTCTTTAAAATGGCAATCCAAGTGACAAGATTTTTTTTCATTTCCTTCCTAATGGTTTAGCCTCCAGATCCTAAAAAACATCAGCATGGTTTACAGTGCTGCTTGTTTAGGAATCCATAAAAAATCCTTGTTGTGTTTAGGGACCTTCTGTTCTGTGTGAGGCACAAGCATCTCCAGGACATTTCTAAATCTTGATAGGTGGCATGTAATTTTATTTCTGAAGAAAAACTAAACCTTGTGCTTCAAATCTGAGCTCAAAAGACTAGAAAACTAGAAATGTTAATAGATTTCTGAACATTATTACTGCTAAACAGCCCAAAATTATTCTGTGCACAATGCTGTATGAACAATGCAACCCTTAATATTTATTTTAGCAAATATGCACTAAGTTTCCAAACTAAGTGCTACAAATTCTAAAAAGTCAATATTTTAAAACAAAGCTAAGCAAATTATACCTCCTTAGTTGAAATCTCAATGCCTCCCTGTTTAAACACAACCTCCTCAGATATTATGCACCAACAACTGGTCCTCTCCCCTCAACAATAAATCACATCTTCCCTTCTGCATTGCTGGAGATCATCACCATACTACTTTACTTATAATCACCAGAGTCCGTATGCATATACAAACTTTACAGAGATATGATAAATGAAAGAGAAGGAAAAGCAGCTAAGTCTCACCTACAATGAAACAGAAAGCCAAGGAGGAGGACAGTGGAGGCAGTGGGAACAAATCATCATCAGGGTGTATATATATGAGGCCTCTGATGTAAATGTGGAGTTGCTTTTTATGGAAATTCAAGATCCTTAGTCCAATCAGCCAACAAGCTCCTGAAATATCACCATCCCTCCACCTTCATCTCATCAAGGAGGAGCCTCTATTCATTTTAGGAACCTGCTATAAGTGCCACTGGAATCCGACAAAGCGGAGGAAAAGGGGTAAATCAACGACTATTCTCCTTCCCTGCAAAACAATCAGACATATATTTAAGGATATTCACAGTGCACTGAGATTATTAGCTGAGGTTAAGAAGAAAATGGGACCACATCTAACTTTATCTTTTAGCTTACAAGACTGAGAAAAAAAATAGTTTCACTAAAATCTCCAAATCAAATATCTTTCTTAGTTCTTACAGTCGAGAAGATTTTGCCTGTTGCAGGAAGCATTTAAAGTCCACCTCTATAGGCCTTTCAATCTCATGTTTCCAGTCATAGTGCATTATTCCTGTAAACATCCTATCACCAATCAACATGTATGTCTGCTGGCATGTGCTTTGGAAACTGCCTACCATCATTTTTGTTACATCTCTCACACTTCAACTTTGACTTTTAGCTTTAAGGTCTTGTTGCTTGAAGATGATCCAGACAAGGAGACAAATAGTTAAAGACAGGCCATTAAAAAGTCTCAGTGGGATGTAGTTTGACTCTCAGTTGTTCAAAATAAGGATCTAACATCTGCTATTATAATTTGGGCTTGACCCAATGTATTAAGTTAACAGTTAGATTGGTTGCAACTTGGTCGTATGCCTGAAAATTTAAGTAAAGGATTTCTCAGAATACTTCATCCCCTGTTGTATGTCTGAGAAACAATGTTCCAGAGGCACATTAACAAAAAGATATTTAAAATTTCAGTTTTAATTGATAAATAAGAAATAAGAATGTAATTAAAATGTGGTAAATCAGTTTAGCAGAATGTAGAAGATTAACCATCTAAGTTTTAGTGATTATTGCGACCATGAACACAGTATACGTGACCTCTCTGATGTACACATGTCACTCAGCTGTAAAAAACACAAACCATAATCATAGCTGCTGTTCCAGTTTCCTGTGAGCTCAGAAACGGAACCAGGAAACAGAGGTGCTCTCAAAAACCGATAACACCATTGCTCCAAATAAAGTCTTATCCAGGCATACACTTCACTCTATATATATCACCAACTCATTTACTGCCTGGTAGGCATTTCACTTTGGCTTAATGATTTGAGATGTGAATCTGTCCACAGAAAGGGTTCCAGATCTTTCTCTGGCTGCTATGGGACTTCTCATATTAACCCATGTTATAAAAATAAGGGGGCATGATTTCAGGTGGGCAGGTTTTCTAGAAGAGTATACTTTGCCTCCTGCCTTTGATCACACTGTATGAGATTTCAATTTACATTAAAGTGCACATTGTTTACAAAACTTAAACATCTTAATTTTCCATTCTTGTCCTTCAAAATGTTTAACTTGTTAAAATGGCTTCCAGTTTCATTGCAGTGCCAAGCTCTTAAGGAGAAAACAGCAGGTGGAATCTGCATTTATACAAACTTTTTTCTGCTTGGTTGTTGTGCTTAAACTGTTGGAGTGGCTAGCAGGCCTGGTGCTGCAAACTATTTCTTTATGCTCTGCATGATTGTGTTAAATTATTATTGGTTCTGAGAACCCACACTGCTGGTCCTGATAAGGTGAGCTTATCCTGGCTTTGTCTGTGTTGTTTTTTCTCTTGTTTTACTAATCTACAACCACATAGGTTCCAGAGACATGCTAGATTTTGTCTCCTTTATCCTAGCTACATTATTTGTTGCACATCTCACTCTGTTTGCTGCGTGGTTTGCTGGTTAGCCCGTCGTTGCGCCACAATCACACATCCATACCTATAATTCTGTACATGTGGGGTTTTAGCACAGGAAAGCTCACAAGAACGTGCCTCTTTGGTCTGGACTGCCAACGCAAGCCACGGCTATATTTCTTTGTTAACAGCACCAGTGTGATGTTAGCGTCATCTCCCATCTTGTGTGTCCTCCTCTGGCTTCTGCCATCTTGCTTGCTGGTTCACACTTCACACAGACACACACACGTACCTGTAAACTTGCATCCAACTATTATTCTTTATTTAGCCTTAGTGCTAATTTGTCCTCATCCCCATCTGGTATTTCAGTTAACACACCTTGGTTCTTCTGACACAGACTTACACAAACGTATGCTGAAATGCGAGATTACTGCATTTAGGATTAATTTAGTTTGTCAAATATTTACTTTTCCTTCCTTGATTTTTTTTGCTCTGTAGTTTAGTTGAAGGTTATGAGCTTAGTCAAAGAGTTTATTGACTAACATATTTTAACTGAAAAGTTGAATAACTATGCCAATAAATTCAGGTGGTTTTACAGAGAAGTGGTTTGTGTTTATTCTGTACATGTGTGCAGTGCTTGGTGTTTGAGAATGCCAGTACACGAATGCACTCCTTCATCTGTTGTGCTATAATAGCACACCTCACCAGGCTGGTACTCATAGAACAATAACTGACAGGGACCGAAAGGTTTTGGGCTATTAATTCCTAAACCTTGAGATGGCGATGCTGTTCATTTTGAATAAAAATCACAAATTTATTAATGGATGCCCTTCGGCACTTATTGATAATTACTGATAGCCGAACAGGATCATTGCTGAACAACACCAGTTCCCCAAGAAACACATGATTAGGTCACTATACCCCAGTCGCCCTGAGTCTGGTGTTGAAGCATCTGGAGAACGTCACTGGCCTCTTGCTTGACCCCCTGCAGTTTGCTTCCAGAGCAAACTGGTCCGCGGATGATGCAGTCAACCTAGGACTACACCAGTGGTACATACCAGGATTCTGTTTATGGACTTCAGCTCAAGACTTCAGAACTGTCAACCCAGACTTCCTCTACCAGAAGATTACCCAGTTCACATTACCGACCTCCACCTGTCAGAGAATCCCCAGCTCCCTGACTGACCAGCAGCTGGGAAGCATCTTCTCCTGCACAAGAGCCAATTTTGATGTTTAGTACTTTTACATGCTACTATAGAGAAGGAAAAACTGCTGAAAAGTGTCTACACAAAAGCTTTGCTTGTCAGAACAATGCAGGTTTTAAAATGTTTGTAAACAAGGACTTCAAAATCAAACAGGATTAATTTATGTTCCTTCTATAATTGGTAAGAAAATAGTATCTCAAGTCATGTATTTTAGCAAAAAACAAAGCCATTATAGTCAGATAACATGGGAAGTATTTGACCCTTTTGCTTAACATTAGCTATCCTTGTTTTTTCATAACTTTCAGTAAGATTTTACACTAAAAAGTGACACATCTAAAAGCAATGTCCAGCTTCTTCTCTGCAATCATTTTTAACAGTGTAATGTTAATGACTATACCTCAATGTCCATCAAATTGCTGATTTTCTTTCTTAGATGGATAACAAGTTTAGATTTTTACACTACATATCACATTAATTCTGCTGTTTAAAATTAATGTGAACCACTAAAATGGTGAGCATTTTAAAAACTGGCAACATCAGATGATCAGAAGCATTTAGAGACATAACAGGCAAGTGTGAAGTTTGAGGGCTTTATTCTTTTATTGTAGATAAATGGTTTGATTTAATTTTTCTGTACATTGTTGGGAAATCATTTTGTTACATATGCATAATTTAAACTTTAAAGTCAAGAACAGAATAATTTGCTACATATGTATTATACATTTGTAGCAAATTATTCTGTTCTTGCTACATATGTATTACACCAAGTCCTTTTACTGTACGTTTGATTTAGCCCTTAAAATCGTGCTATAAAGGATAGTTCTGAGAGTTTTAAGTGGGGTTCTGTTAAGGATTTATGAGCTGTCAATGCTTTATTTACAGCAGATATCTCACTAAATGTCTTCACAATGATGAAACAGAAGAACAGAAGACTGTTTCAAATATTAATTCAGCAGTAAAGATATAAAACCCCTTTGGAACCTACCTCAGTCAATTACGCCACAAAAGCCCATCCAGCAAGATCAAGTGACTCTGTGTGCTTTTCAAACCAGGAGCTGCTATCAGAAAACTAAAGGGTTGAGGCGTATAACTTCCTCTTATTCAACCTTTTTTCAAAAAAACAGACGGCAAATGATCTCTGTGTTATGATTATTTTGCCGGCTGTTCAAAAACCATCAATCCTTCCAACCAAAGCAAAGCTTTTGTGTGTCATCTTTAACCTCTGATTCTCCTGAATATGTGTCACGTTTGCCTCATGATCCCATCTTATCCTGTCAAATCATTGCTGTTTCAGCTCTATTACAGGACCAGCAGGTCAGTGCTTTTAGGTTATCACAAAGGCATGCAAAATACGCAGATTCCAAAATTGGTTGTTTTCCTTGTTCTTCTCTTTGTTTCGTATGTGCAAATATTTCAACAATTATGAAGCCACTGCATTCATGAACTTTTTAAAACATTCTGAGTAATTAAAAAATGTTGTGCTGGCTCAAAATAATGTCGTTGGGAGGGAACCATGTCAGGATTCTGGTGGATCTATTGAACTGGACTTTTAGATCATTCATTTTCTGTGACCTAAATTTAGATTTCATTTGGCATGGTACCTTAATTAGTTTTTGTTCATCATAAAGACTGTACACATTGCCGAGTGTGACATTTACAAATATCTCTGAACATCAGAGAAACAGGTTTTAAAGTCCCATAGTAAAAAGAAACAAACAGAACTCTGTCTAGTCTAAATGAAATTCCCTCTGGTCCAGCCTAATTTCTATCTTTAAGGAGACTGTCATACAGATTTTCGTTCCTAACCTATCATATTTTCCCAGGGATTGAATATCTGCCACAGTGACGTCATGCCATAATTACCATGAGTACCAAAAGATGGTAAAAGATGTGGAATATGTAAAAGATAATTTTTGGTAATTCGTTTTATTCCACATCTTTTGCCATCTTTTAAGAAAAAAAACATAGTGATTTAAAAAAACACTTTTTATGAAAATCTGAAAACCAATTGGGGTCCAGGTAAAACTTTATAAGGGCCCAGATCCTAACAGTCGTCTGCGAATGATGGACTCCTTTTTTAACGTTTATAAAATAGAGCAGAGGTCCTGCTTTGACTAGCCAGCAGCTCTTTAACCAGTGTCTGTTTTAAAAAGTTACTAATTAAGTCACTAAGAATGTTCTGCTGTAAGTAAGATATTGACTGCTCATGACCTTAGACCACCACCTCAAAATATGATCTATCAGTCACTGATAGATCATATTTAACTGTCAAACATCTTCTTCCTGTCAGACTTGTCTTCAATGTTCTTGCGCCAGTCTCCCACATCACGCAGCTGCTTGTCCTATAAACACAAAGAAGATAATCTTAGTTTATTTAATTGCATTGAAAAAATTGACTGTATGCAATCTGTAAGCAAAAGTGTTAAACCTTAACATTTCGAATTGATTCTGTATAAAAAAGCAGATTCTGTGCAAGGCAGTGCTATAATTTAGGCATGTTGATGTTGTAACTAAAATAGTTAATTTGATCAGAGCAAGAGCACTAAATCACAGACAGTTTGTTTCACTGTTTGAGGAGCATGACAGTGAACATAGTGACAGCCTACCAAACTGCTGTGAGATGACTGGGCAAGGTGCTTAAACGAGTGTGGGATCTTAAAGCAGAGATTCATGACTTGTTTAAAAAAAAAAGACGAGGACATCCCAGAGCTCTCGATGCACAATGGATGGCAGATTTGGCCTTTGCTGTTGAAGTGACTGCACTAATGACTGAACTACATACCAACCTACAAGGCAAGGGCCTCTTGAGCGCGAAATGTACAGCTCATTGGCAGCTTTCATGATGAAGTTTGGACCATCGCAATCTAGCAGATCAAACGGACTGTAACCACATCTACCGCAGCAATGATGTCACCCAGAGGCTTTATAAGCCCTAGCCCATGGAGCGTCATTTGCTTGAGTGTTAGCTCACAACAAAAGCATCTCTTCATGAAGGATAAGTACAACTTGCTGGACAAGTTAACTTATTCCTTCCTCACCGACCCTTCAAAGAAGAGCTTGACAAAGCTTGAGATCTCGCTGCAGGAGAAACCAGTACTTCTACCAGGTATGCAAAATCCCACTCAGGATTTTCCAAGGAGAGGAGCCTGCCTCCTTGTTTGTTCTTTCCAAGTTGACTGGCCATGGTACATCATATCTTTCCCCTTTTTGCTGAAAGAGAAACTGACTGTTTCTGAGCTGTCCAAGGACGCGTGTTGCACCTTCGTACCTGTCCGGGAAAAGACGTCACTCAAGTAAATTAATTTCTTTTGCAACTTTAGTCTGGGCAGGATAAAGTAGGTTAGAAGTAAGGCAATCCAGGAATGTCTCTGTTTTAATAAAAGTGTTTTCAACTGTACGCTTCTATGCAAATTTTTATTGAATGTTGTTTGAGTTTAATTCAATGTGCCTTGAAAGATTTGATTTTTCCTACCTTTTTCCATAAATTGCTGAATTGATCTCTAATGATACTCAGTGTGAATTCTTTATAAATTGATCAATCTTTGAATTATACTATTAGTTTATTCTTTTAGTATTCGTTTAGTTAGTGTTCTGGTTAGGTGAAAAGTTTGTTGGGCCTGAATAGTTTGGTTGTAAGCGGGAATTATTCTGTTCAATACATTTTCACGTAGATAAAGAGAAGGTTTTGGTGTTTATTTTGTATAGAAGTGATTTTCTATCAACTAAGGTTAGTCCTTGTATCACCCTTTTGGTTAAGGGTTTGATAATACAGTTACATTTAGCGTGTTTTTAGCTAATAATTATGAATTAATTAGTTGTAATTATTAAGTGCTATTAGCCCAATAATCACAATCCCAGATGTGTACGTTTCTTGCAACAAGTTAATATGATGTTGGTTTTTGAAAACTAGTTAAAGTTATGATTTCATAAATGTTGCAAAAAATGCACATTTTCTAAATTGTTGTTATAAATGTTAAACAGCTCGGTAATTTGTGCTCAACTTTTGCTTGATAAACTGTATGACACTTTGTCTTGCTGTTGGTGTTCAATATAAGTTGATGCTTCTATTTAACATTAAGTTATGATCATTAAACATCACAAAAGCTGAGTTTTCTAAACACTTTTTGTGAGTAAATTATATGTAAATACGAGTCTATCTATGCATCTATCTATAGG
>JAHHUM010000290.1:1165261-1207761 GCA_036173005.1 Crenichthys baileyi
AAACAAATCAGTCTCAGCAAAAATCCTGCCAGCTGTACATCATGAAAGACCAGATAGAACAACTGTCTAGAAAAAGCAATGTTTTAGCTAGGAAAAAGGAATTAAAGTTTTTAAAAGGAATAAATCAGGATGAACGTAACAGAGCAACTCTAACATGCTGCCATCTGAACAGCATCATTGACAACACTGAACCTCCAGGTGACAAATGTGCACACACACACGTACTTTACACAAGCACATCCACACACACTGAAACACAAACACCTATCCACCCGCCCATATCCGTATCAAAACAGCTGCATGTCATTCAAATACAGGTTCCTGTTTCATTGGTTTGGCCAGTCTACTTTGGTAGCAGATGCCGCCTTGATAATAAAGTTAATTACGGGATTAGAATACCTTCTGACAAATTGATTTTGTAGAGCAAAACTGCTAAGCACATGTAGGCAAACCACTTCTCTATATGGTATTCCTGAAAGGCAAGACAGGAAGTGTGAAAAAAGTTTGCCTTGAGGGCCATGTACATAAGTCCAATCTGTTGCCTGACCAGAGGAACCATGCTCTCTGAGGCAATGATCAGACACTGAAGGGAGTTTTTTTTTTCCAGTTTGTACTTTCCTTTAAGCACTCAAGGAACTGAGAAAGTTTGAAGAATACAGAATTTTTGAAGGAGTAGTAAAGCAGAACGTCATATGCAAAAATGATAGAAGATATTATGAAATGTGTTAATGATCTGTCCAAGCAGCAGCATTAAAAGAGAAGTGGGCCAATAACAGAGCTTTGGGGTACCCCATAGATCAATAGAATCTGATAGGACGTGGTAATATAGAGTAACTGAAGCTCTATTAAAAAGGTAAGATCTGAACCAGTCTAAAATAGTTCAATAGATCCTCGCCAAACTGTAGTCATATTCAATACATTTAAATATGAAAACTAAAAAGTTCATTTATTTCAGTAACTGAATTTATTACATGAAACACATAGATTTACACACAGACAGATATTTTAAGCTTTAACTTCTGTTAATTATGATTTTCTGCTTACACATTTAAGATTAGAATATTATATCAGACCAAACAAAAAAGCATTTGTAATACAAAAATGTGAACTTAATAAAACACATTAATACCTTCTTAAAGTTCTTATTTTTAAAAGGGACTTTTAAATCTAAAAAATTGTGACTCACTGGACCCCATAATTCTAATTTATGGGATATGACTGTAAAGTCTGGTAATTAAGATGGTATGACTGACATTGTCAAATTCTGCTGAAAGGTCTAACAAGTAGGGATGTCATAATACTATAATTTCAAACTTGATACCGAGAAAAATATTCGATTCCATTTTCAATACCATGGCAACTTTTTTAAGGCACAGGGTTATGTCTGGTCAGGAGCAGAAAATATGAAAAATCACAATGGACAATATTTTAACTTCCTTAACTGGGGCAAACCAATAAGTATGGGACAATCCAGCCGTTGTTCAGAAAAATATATAATTTAAGTGTCATAGACTCAGTCTTGCAATTATTTTATTTTATCATAACTGCTTATCTTTAGTGTGCCACTGTGTGCTTCCATTTGCCTGATACTGCCGTTGATACAAATACACTTTTAGTACAGAGGGACAAATAAAGGATCATTCTATTCTTTAATAAATTGTGTTTTAAAACAAACATGAAAAAATTTTTTTACAGTGTAAACAAGGATTTGTCCATGCTAATGTATTTAGCAGCAGCCCTGTACAATTTCTGTCTTTCTAAAAATTGTGCATAATATTTTCCTTGGTGATAAACTACAGTACCACCATACATAACCATAACAGTATTAGCCACAGTAGCCTCCAATACCCTTACAATTATACAGGCAAGTAATAGAGGTGAGACGCTGGTTATTTTGTTGCTTTACTATTTAGTAACCAACTGATCCTTTAGCAGATTAACATTTTCTTGTGCCAATATGTACCCACAGTAGAACAAAGCTTTGCATGATTAAATAGTTTTTAAAGCAATTTTTTAAACGGATTTTTAACAATTAGCGGTAGCTTATCAGGGAGCTTAACTACTTCAATGCAGTTAAAGAAGTGCGACAACTTAGGCAAATGAAAATGGATCATTTGTATCGATTTTGACGCAAATGAGTATCTTTGAATACTACATTTTTTTAGTATCGATTATATCGAAATATAGATTATTGTAAGAAACCTACTAACACGACTAAAACTGTAGATTCCCCATTGTCCATGGCTATAACAATGTCTCTGGACACTTTTCATTCAGACTATTCAACAGCAAAACAGTTTCTGTTTATTGCTTTTTTAAGAAAACCAGATCGGTATTCATGAAAGATTTTGTCTTGCTCCTGAAAAGAAATCAGTTGGTCAGCCACAACATTTTTAACAGTTTTAGTGATAAAAGGTAATTTAGAAATGGGTCTGTTATTATTTGGCTCAGTAGAGAACAATTCCGGTTTATCAGGAATAGGTTCGACAACAGCATGTTTGAAAGGGGCAGAGACAGAGCTGATTTGGAGGGACAGTTTACACATACCTATGACGAAGGGGCAAATCAAATCAAGAACTTTCAGAAATGAAGAAAATGGGAGAAAAATTATATTTTTTGAATTTCAAGAAAAACAAAGGTTGCACAAAGGTTGCGCAAAGTAAAACAATAAAGATGAAAGCACAGATAGGGAATAGATGGAAAAATTAGCCCTGATATTCCTAGGTTTATTCTTGAAGAGTGTCAGTCAGACTTAGTAGTGGAGCCATATGAGAGATGATCTTATTTTACATACAAAACAAAACTGAAACAAAATTATTTGGATTTCAGAAAATAAGGTTAGCAAGAATTCTGGTGTTGTTTTAGTATCTCATTCAAAAACATACATTCCTATGAACTTCCATCATGGAAAAAAAAAAAAAAAAACATGAGCTGACTTTTATTTGGGAGGAACAGGTTCAATGTTAGATTGGATCTTAAAAAAATGCAATCACTGTTGTCACTCACATGAATCTCTTCAACATGTAAATGGTTGATGTTTATTCCTAAAGAGAAAACAAGCTTCTATGTATGATCCATATTATGAATGGCCCCAGAAACATGCTAAAACACTCTGCGATATTTACAAAATCTGAGTGCGCCCTGTGGAAAGCCTATGCATAAAAGCTAAGATCCTAAGGAAAAATCTGACATCCTTGTCATAGTCTGACACCTAAACATAATGTCCCTGAATTTCTAGCAATACAAAGAAATCTCTTACTCATTTCGAATGCCCCTGGTCTAGAACCCAGTATCCATGGGGCCTCAAGACCAAGATTATCCAGGCTTGATTTCTAAAATGGACGAGACTACCGCTCCCCCAGAACTGGCTTCCAGAGGAACTCTGGACCAAGTTTAAGTAGGAAAGGATCCATGGACCCATGGTAAAGTTAGAACATAGTTTCCCTTGTCCAGAGTCCATGGTTCCTGAAGCAGGTATTCCACAGGAGTGGACAGGCAGGTTATTTAGGGACACCCAGAGGTAGGCCAAACGACCCCTATAGGCGTTGTATAAAAATGCACCTATTCACCAATTAATTAAATTGAAATAGAATTGAACTGAAATGAAATGAATGCATGCATGCATTTTGCTAAAACATTACCTTTCCATCAAACAGTTACTCTGACTGTTTTTTTTTTTATTTTTTATTATTGGTATTATTTATTTTATTGGTAACAGGCCATGGTAACAGGCCCTTTTTTAGTGTAAAAACTATAGACTTCACTGTCAATTGTCTCCTGATGCTAAAGTTTTATCATGTAACTATTTTTGAAATGTTTGAATGTTTGAATGTTTGTTTTAAAATGGCACAAACGTACTTTGGAATAGGCTCCATACTGACTAGCCAGAGGCTCAATCTCAGTAAGTATAAACCAAAGTGGTTTCAAGAGCCACTCAATGTCAGTAAGATGCTGAATGCTAAAAACATCAGAGAACCGTACTTTAAAAAAAAGTGTGTTGTTAAAATTGAAAATGGCTGTATGATTCAATACTATATCTGGAAATTGTTCTGAATAAAAAAAATAGATGACACTGCATTGTTGCAAAGAAAAGAAGAAGAAGAAAAGTGCACACTATCGGTTCAAACTCAAAGTCTTTAGGATCCAGTTTTGCAGTTATTTTAGTATTAGTTCAAAATATGCACAAAATAATTACAAACGTGACACTTCAAATAGTTTTTGGAATCATGTGTTGGCGACTAGCATGGTTTCCTGGCTTTAAACAACAGGTGCTGTGTTTTCTCTGGAGAAATACCTTATCTTAAATGTTTGATCTGTTGAGAATAACATTTCCAAACCAGGATATTCTATGACAGAATTGGACCGTTCAAAATTATAAAACACAGTAACTTTGCTGTAATCCGTTTGCCTTCCTTATTATATTCTGATAACACAGTTTTTCTTCTAGAAACGTCTTACATCTTGTGTGCCTTTCTGACTTTTCTTAGCACTATCTACTAATGCTTAGGTATGCTGCATTCACTGAACAGTAAGAATGGATTTTTAGTATCCCACTGTTCCTTTTATTGTATAAGCTATTTGGTTTGTACGAGTTTCTAAAAGTTTACAAAATTACACAAAATAAAAAGGTAAAATCAAAACTGAAAAGTTTGTGGAAACGGAAATTAATTTTGAACACAACATACAAAACTGTATGTTGAAAAACAAAAACATACATAACTAATGAAAAATCTTTTTTTTAACTTCAGTCATTAGATATATATTTAGTGTTAGGGTTCTGCTTTCATTCACCTGCTTTGGTTTTAAGTTGAAAAATGATTTCCAAACTCACTATTACAGTTTATAATCTTTTTTCTCTCTTCGTATTAATAATTATTGCACATTTTCAATGATCATATGAAACAACTTAATGTAAAAAGTTAAATCATGAAAGGCTTCAGTATTCATTGTTTTGGTTGTTTTAGGCACATAAATTTTGGTGAATTCATGTTTAGTTCATTATGTCTCTCTGAACATGTACAGTACATTTGATGTGTTTTTGACAGAATACTGTCAACAAACTACTGGGTTAATCTAAGATAATTTCTTCGCACAAACTGAAAATGTGGAAACATGACTGGTATTTTGCTTTACATAATTATATAAAGGACACAGGCCTAAAGGACAGCCTCACCTCATCGAGCACCATGTTCAGTTTAAACTCTGTGCAGTATCTCTCCTCTTCACTGATGTTAATCTGCTGATGAAGCTTCTGGCAAAGTTCCTGAAACACAACGGAAAAAAAAAAATTTTTGTTGAGCGTTTTTATCTGAACCCCACAAAGAAACAAACCAGCTCACAAAAGCATATAGTATTTTATATCTTTGGAAAAGTAATGAAATAAAAATGTCAAACTGTTTCTAACTTTTGCCTTGCCAGTGCTAATTAGTGAGGAAATCTCAATGTTATGCCAAGATAATAGTCTGAAAGTTTTCTTCTCACCATCAGCTCTTCCCTGGAATATGGCACGTCCAAAGGAGGGCATTTCTCTGCCAGGAACTTCTCTCTCTCTGTGGCCTTCACCTGAGATTCGGCCTCCAGTAAATTGTTTGCAACCACTAACATGCAGCTCTGTGAAATTGCATCAGGTAAAAACAAATATTATTTATTATGGACCTTAATTGACTGAAAACAATTACTGTTCACTGCATTAGTTCATGAACAAGGAAATATTTTTGTTCTTGAATAAAATTTTGTGCTCCTGTACACTGTTACTACAGTGTTAATGTTCAACAGATAAAGTTAGCTAGCACATGGTCTGTTTGGATAACAGAGTTATCCACACACACACGCGCACACACACACACACACAAAACAAACTAGCATGTTACTAAAGCGGTTGCAATAAACTGCATATTTTTCCCCCACAGTTAAAGTATTAACATTCTTTTTTTAAATTAGACTTAGAAGTAACTAAAAAGGGAAAAAAAAATTTTAGGATTCTATTCTGACCAGATTTAGCATATTTCTTAAAGAATATTTAGACAGCTTAGTTCCATGTATTGTGGAATCATATATGGAATATAAATATTGTGAACCATGTGGGCTTACCTTCAGAGTGTGTTTACGTCTTGCAGACAGTCTTTTTCTGCACACAGACACCAAAAATCAGACTAGAAGTACAACATTTGATTTTTTTGTTTGTTTTTTTAAGTACATGAAGAATCATTTTTTGCATTTAATAGTCTTTCATTTCATTTTGTTGGATAAACAGAACATTTGCTATAAAGTTACATTTGATAAATAATTGGTTTACTGTTTAGAAATGTTCTAAATATAATCTTAAATGTTTAGAAAATTTTGCAACACTAATTTTCCTTAAGTATATCAGAGGGTTATACACACGTGGACAAAATTGTTGGTACCCCTCGGTTAATGGAAGAAAAACCCACAATGGTCACAGAAATAACTTGAATCTGACAAAGGTAATAATGACTAAAAATTCTATGAAAATGAACAAATGAAAGTCAGACATTGTTTTTCAAACATGCTTCAACAGAATTCTTTTAAAATATAAAGTCATGAAACAGGCCTGGACAAACATGATGGTACCCTTAACTTAATATTTTGAGGCAATCAAAAGATTCCTATAACTGTCAATGAGACTTCTGGACCTCTCAGCAGGTATTCTGGCCCACTCCTCATGAGCAAACTGCTCCAGTTGTCTCAGGTTTGAAGGGTGCCTTTTCCAGACGGGATGTTTCAGCTCCTTCCAAAGTCTCCCATTAAGTCCACTTAGCCTCAAACAACGTCGGATGGTGCGATCTGACACTGATGTTCCTTGAGCTTGAAGTTCACCTTTAATCTCTTTAGAAGTTTTTCTGGGCTCTTTTGTGACCGTTCATATTATCCGTCTCTTTGATTTGTCATCAATTTTCCTCCTGCCGCCACGTCCAGGGAGGTTGGCTACAGTCCCATGGATCTTAAATTTCTGAATAATATGTGCAACTATAGTCACAGGAACATGAAGCTGCTTGGAGATGGTCTAACCTTTACCTTTAACATGCTTGTCTATAATTGTCTATAATTGTCCATGATGAATGTGGTACACACCATGTCACCAAACAGCACAGTGACTACCTGTAGCCCTATATATAGGCCCACTGACTGATTACAAGAATGTAGACGCATGTGATGCTAGTTAATGGACACACCTTGATTTAACACGTCCCTTTGGTCACATTATTTTCCGGGGTACCATCATGTTTGTCCAGGCCTGTTTCATGAGTTTATATTAAAAATAAAATAATTCTGTTGAAGCATATTTGAAAAGCAATGTCTGACTTTCATTTGTTCATTTTCATAGAATTTATATTCATTATTACCTTTGCCAGATTCAAGTTATTTCTGTGACCATTGTGGGTTTTTCTTTCATTACCCGAGGGGTACCAACAATTTTGTCCACGTGTGTATGTGGCAGAATCAGCCACATTTATCAGAGATTTATGCTGGTCTAAAAATACAAAACACATAAATAAATCACATTTTACTCACTCAGTAGCCATGCTGGCTGCAGGATTTGGATTTTCCTCTGGTAAAACAAACAGGAAAGAAAGCTGAATTAAAATCATGGTTCTTCCTTTTTGAAGTGTTTTGGGACTACCTGAATTCAATAGTTCACAATAACAACAGAATTTAAACCTGATTCTATACATTTTCAGTCAAACCAGCAGTCATAATTAGAAGAAGTAAAGCTATGTACATTTGATTTAACGCAGATGAAAAACATCCAGGCACTCCATCTGTCTCAGAACATTCATTTATGTATCTAGCTGAACAGATCTAGAACATATGAGCCCACAATGTTTGACAAGTGAAGATGTTCCCCTCTATTTCCTTGTATCTAAACCAGTTACTACATGTTTAAGCTATATTTTGACTTTCCCAGTAACTTCAGCTTGTAAGTCCCAAATTCTATGCTTAGCTCATGTTATTTCTTTAATAGTACCATATATTAATTCATAATTTTGTAACCCTTAGTTGGGTAAAGGATGATTGATCCGTTTAACATATTCTGCTAAACCATTCTGACAGCTACCGGCTTAGGTGCCATATATTTGGGCTCCATTTAAATGTCACTCATGCATATTGCATCAATTGGAGTTCTCTTCCTCTCTGACCCAATGTTCTTGCACCACCAACTGGTCACAGTCTGAAGTGCTATGACCTAAGAAGTACCATTTTCCTGAAGCTGCAATTGAAACACAGAGTTTAACAGTCTTGGCTTGATTCAGGAATGATATATTTGCTCATTTTATGTTATAATTATTGCAAAGCAGCTTCTTATAGTGGCATCTTTCATTTTATAGAATAAACTGTGTTGCATTTTCTGACTTCATATTCACTATAACTAAGTGTTGAGGTAATCCCTAAGATCAGTGTTCAGAGAACAAGAATTTACTTTTCAACTTACAAACTGTATCAAGCAGCTAATGAGCTTTTGTGCAGATAAAAAGTTAATTAAACAGAAAACTCAATGATAATTTCATGTATTCTTTTAACTGGAAAATAATAATTATTATATTTCTTCCTTTATATTTTTTTTCTAATTTGTAGGGGTGCAACAGTTCAGTTTGGAGCATTTTTGGAATGCTTCAATTAAAAAACAAATAAAAAGTAGGGCTGTTATGGTACATGTATTTGTGCAGAAAATATCCGGTACAGTCTGTTTTTTTAGGTACACACACGTACTAAACAATACAGTCTTTTTTATACCTAATATGTAGAAGGTTTATGTGCAGAACTAAGTGTGCAATACAATGTTCTGTACGGCAACTTTAAAAAGTGACACCAAATCACAAAAGAGAAGACTTCCAGCTATCACTAACTCTACTATTTGGAAACATTAAGGTATTTCAGCTACAGTGGAGAAATAAAGGTGCAATAAATCCAAGTTTCATGTCAGTGTTTTTTAGAAGTGATAATGTATGTACAGTTGTTCGCTCTACACTGAATTACTCACTTTAAGCAACTTCAAGCTGAAGATAAATATCAGAGATACAGTTGTTCTGATCATTAGAGAACCTAGTGTACCAGTTATACCTGAATGCTGGATGGCAGTTGTTGGGAAAATCCCTACATACAGTGCCTTGCAAAAGTATTCCCCCCTTGGCATTTTTCATGTTTTGTTGCCTTAAAATCTGGAATTAAAAAACTCAGCCACCCCCCTAAAGTCAGTACTTTGTAGAGCCACCTTTGGCTGCAATAACAGCTGCAAGGTGCTTTGGATAAGTCTTTATGAACTTACCATATCTTGCCGCTTGGATTTTTCCCATTCCTCAAGGCAAAACTGCTGCAGCTCCATCATGTTAGATGGTTTTTGTTTGTGAACGATAATCTTAAGTCTAACCACAGATTCACAATTGGAATGAGGTTTGGAATTTGTCTAGGCCATTCCAACGCATTTAAATGTTTACCCTTAAACCACTCGACTGTTGCTTAAGCTGAATACTTCGGGTCATTGTCCTCCTGGAAGATAAACCTCCTTCAAAAAGTCTCAAATCACAGGCAGACTGACACAGGTTTTGCTCAAGAATATCCTCATATTTAGCACCATCCATCTTTCCCTTGACTCGAACCAGTTTTCCAGTCCCTGCTGCTGAAAAACATCCCCACTGCCACCACCATGTTTCACAGTGGGGATTGTGTTCTTGGGGCTATGGGATGTGCTGGGTTTGCTCCAGATATAGTGCTTCACTGTGTTGGTTGCTGAAAAGTAAAATTTTAGTCTAATCTGACCAGAGCACTGATGATGGTCCTGGGGAACACCAAACTTTTTGATAGTTCTTATAAACTCCACCCTGACTTGCACTTCTCAACAACTTAGTCCTTGACTTGTTTGGAGGACCAATTGGTTTCCATGGTGTGATGCCTCTGGCTTAGTGGTGCTTCAGCCTATGGGGCCTTTCAGAAAAGGTGTGTTTATGCTGACAGATTGAGTGACACAGATGGACTTCATGGTTGGTTGGCTCTGGGGAATCCTGAAACAGCTAACTAGTAGTGGGTAGTCAGAAGGACTGTATCTTTTGTGGTTGTGGAAGAAAAAAACTCAGTCATGGTAGGAATTCAGAGGATACAGAGGACATACAGTTGGCCTCAAGGAGGTTCAGCCTGAGATAGTCCCCGTTTTCTCCTTCTGTATGAATTGTTGAGCCAGACAAAAAAGATTGAAAGGTGTTGAAAGGAATTCTTTCTTGATCTCTTTAATCCAGTCTCCATGTCCTGTGTGTAAAAGCAAGCATCTGAGGACTTGGGGGAAGGAGAGTCTTTTACAATGGCAGAGGTCGCCAGTTTAGTTAAAAAGATTCCCACCAACAGGGAACCAGGTTGGACAAGACTCTCACTGATATGCTCACGGCTCTGGACCAGATCATTACCCTTGAACAATTGTGGAGAGGTCACAGGAGTTTGGTTGTATTGTCCACAAGTGTTTTGTGGATCTGCAGAAGGTTCACAATCCCTCAGAGGCTTTTTGTGGGGATTATGTAGGAGTACGGTGTTCTGAGGATGCTTTTAGCATCTATACAGTCCTAGAATGACCAATGCAAGAGTGCACAAAGTTAAGCATGTTCCCTTAACATCTACACAGTCCTAGTATTACTAATGCAATAATGAACAAAGTTAAGCTTGTCCCCAGTGCATTTGGCACTCTGCCAGGGCTTTACCTCATGGCCCACATGAACAGGATCCCAAGGCATAGTCGTAAGGAGGAATGTGTTTTGGTTGGTAGCGCCAGACGTTGACAAGATTTAATGCTAAAGGTTCTGGATATTATAGATCTACCATGATTGATATGCCTCTTGAATGTCACATAGAGGACTGGGAAACACCTGTGGCCTGGTAGAAAGGGGTGGTTGTCACAGTTTTTATGAAAGTAAACTGAGTAAAGAACGATATCAGCAAAACTTGAAATGGCAAAAGTGTTACTTAATATTGAGATGACGATGAACTCATTTTTCTGACTCTTTTCTGGCATTACTGGCATCCAGTGCACAAATGCACATGCAAAAACAGCCTACCATACATTTCAGTTGTGATATGGTGGACACTAATACTGCGATAATGCTTGGATATATTGTGCAGCTCTGCTTCAAAGAGCCTTATTCAGTCTCTCTTGAAAGGTTTTCTTCAGGGTGTTGGAGAGGAGGCTTAACCAATTTTTGAACATTGGGTTCAGGAAGAGCAGTTTCTCTATTCAGATTACCTTGTAACTAAGGAGCTGTTTGGTTGTGTACACCTGTTTTGTGGATGTGGAGAAGGTTTACTACTGTGCCCCTCAAGGTATTTTGTGGGGCTTGCCTCAAGAGTAAGGATTTCTGTGTTGACTTTTAAGGGGCATGTGGTCCTTGTATGGGCAAACTAAGAGCTGTTTGTGCTTGTTCCCAGTGGGTGTTGGACTCCACCAGGGTTGCCCCTTGTCACCAGTTATGTTTGTGGTGTTCATGGACAGGATATTTTGGTTGTCCAGTCCACATGTGTTCTGTGGATAGGGAGAGAGCAGTGTCCCCCTGAGACATTTCAATTCTGCCGGAGTAGGTGGTCAAGTTGGTCAGGTTTGGGAAGCTCAAGATCTCATCTTTGCTTTTTGCAGATTTTGTGTTTTTCTTGTCATCTTTAGACTGTGACCCTCAGAGTGCACTGTAGCAGTTCGTAGCAAAGCGTGAGTGAATGACTCAATGCCTATTTCTGATGTCATGGTTTTCAGCAGGGTAAAGGTGGACTGCCAGGGTCAAGTCCAAATGAGAGACGTGAGGCCATCTCCGAGTGGGCCCACCACCTGCACGAGGAACCATGAGGTACTTGTGCTGAGAGGATCAGGCGGCCGTCGAAGGCGGAGACTTGAATAACCTGATCTCCGGATGTCTAAATTGGCCTTAAATGTCACCTTCCTGAGGGGGAAGGAGCCTGAGCTTATGCAGGAGGTGGACCAGTGGATTTCATTTCTCCTTTTCGCAGGTGACGTGTTCCTGCTGGCGTTCTCTAGCCAAGACCTACAGCATGCACATGGGCAGTTCGCAGCTGAGTGGGAAGCGGCTGGGATGAGGATCAGCTTCTCCAAGTTGAAAGCCATGGTTCCCAACCAGAAAAGGGTAGCTTGTCCGCTTCTGGTTGGAGGGGAGCTCCTGTCTCAAGTGAAAGAGTTCAAGTATCTCAGGGTCTTCGAGTGAGGGGAGAATGGAGCAGGAGGTCAACAGACAGATCTGTGCGGCCACCGCAATAATCAGGGCCCTGTGCTGGTCCGTTGTGGTGAAAAGACTTACCGCTCGGTCCACATTCCTACCTCACCTATGGGCATGAACTTTGAGGTGGCTCAGGCCAATCTGTTTCGGATGGCTGCTGGACATTAGAGAGTAAGATTGTTTCCTCCTCCAGGAGGTGTTCCAGGCACATCCCCTGGGAAGGAGGCCCAGGGGACGGCCCAGAACATGCTGGAGGGACTACTCTCATCTGGCCTTGGAATGCCTTGGGCTTCCTCCAGAGGACAAGGTTCCTGGGGAAAGAGAAATCTGGGGGTCTCTGCTTAGTCTGCTGCCCCCGCTACCCGGTCCCAGATAGGTGGAAGGCGACGAATACGAGTACCTGTCACCGCATTGACTTAATTGGGTAGTAATTTCTTTCACAATTTTTGGCCAAATATAGAACTAAGTAGCTTTCCAAAATACACAATGATAGAAATGGACAGTATTAACTCAATAAGCACCCATTTAACACTAATATTTAATTCCTGATTTAGCAAAGATGACTTTTCGGGTTGGAAATCAAATATCTTGATCAATACTAAGTAAATTAATGTAAATTATAATCACACATTTACGTTTCATGGTTCGATTGTGTCGCATCAAACTCAAAATGATAATTCACCAAAAACAAAATTCTTTTGAAATTAACATTCTATCAGCAACAAAATGTTTCACTATAATTTCCAGTGCCATGAAAAAGTAGTCCCTAGAGATTTTGGTTTCTTGTCATTCTAACATTTTTCACATTATGACACCAACCTGGCCCTAGGGGAAAATATAATTACCATTCCTGTAAAATAATTAACAAAATGTGATTATTATTATTATTATTATTATTATTATTATTAATATCCAAAAGAGATTTAATAGAACTTGTGCATCCACATAAAGTAGACAAAAAAAATCTCACAAAGCAGCATACTGTATCATGCCCTTATCACAGAAATTCAAGGACAGATGAGAAACAAAGTTAATTACATCTATTAGTTTGGAAAGGGTTACAAAGCCATTTCTAAGACCTTTGGACTCCAGTGACCACAGTGAGAGCCATTATCCACAAATAAAGAACAGATGGAACAGTGGCCTGGCCAATAAAAATTACTCTAAAAGCTTGTCCAGGAGGTCACAAAAAACACTGGAACAACATCTAAAGCACAAGAAGAACACAAAGACACAAAAAGAAGACACAAAGACTTGTCTTCCCAAAAAACATCTTGAGGATGCCCAAGATTTTGGGGAAAATATGTTGGACAGACAAGAAAAAAACCAAGAGCTTTTTATGTGTCTGTTCCATTTGGCATGAAATTAGCACAGCATTTTAGAAAGACAACATCATAGTGACATTTAAACATGGTGGTAGTGGTGTGATGGCCTTTCCTTCTGTGGGTCATGGCTAACTTGCCATAATTCACCCAGTTATCTCCCAGCAAGATATGAAGGAGAATACTCGTCCATCAGTTCGTTACCTCAAGCTCAACCGCACTAAATGCAGCAGGGCAATGATCCAAAGCACACCAAGTCTACCTTTAAATGGCTCAATAAAACTAATTAAACTAAGGTTTTGGAGTGGTCTAGTAAAGGTTTGGACCTAGAACTAAGCATCTAGGGTGCTATGGTAGGACTTTAAACAGGCCACTATCCCCCCCAGTGTGGTGGAATTAAAACAGTTCTACAAAGAAGAGTGGACCGAAATTCCTCCACAGCGATGTACAAGACTCCTTGCCAGATATCACAAACACCTGATGGCAGTTGTTAACCCTAAGGACAATTAAGGGCAATTGCGTTTTCTCATAAAAGCAGGTTGGTTTGGATAGCTTTTTTTGGATAGCTCTTTTCAAATAATCATTTGAAAAGAGCCTTTTGTATTTACTCACTGTAGGTTACATTTGTGCGTTTTTAAAATTCTAAGAAAGTGATAACAAATCTGTGAACGCGGTTCATACTGTGCAATAATTGGCTGTACTACCCAAAATCTTTAATCATGAAAGAAAATCTGTGGTCGTGAGTTTTTATCAGTGGTTTGATAACTCCTTTCAGTATAAAACTCTAATAAATATATGTATTGTATGTGTAAGAATGGTAACAGCCGTAACCTACTCTCCATTAATTGATTGACCGATATGTCTGTCGAATATTTTATTGGAATTATGCTTCAGCTACTAGTGGTGCTGTCATCTTCCTTTGTGCAGTATGAGTGGAGCTATATTTTTCAGCGGGATTTTTGAATTTCAAATACGTTTTCAGAACAGTTTTAAGCTCAAAACATAAAACTTTATTTATAGTACCACTAGGATAAAAAGGAACTAGCCTAAATACACTTGACAGTTTAAGATCCCTTGGATGCTGCATAGTTGCAGCCTGAGCTGCTTGCAGTCCCTAGGGTCTGCAACAGAGCAGTAGAGTAACATCTATTCCGGGATCTACAGCTGTCCCTAAAGCCTTCATTAAGTATGGAGAAAAAAAAACTGGCTCCTCAGAAAGAAACGATCTGTGATGACCACAGGCATCTGAAACACATAAGTGGCACAGTAACAAATGTCAGAGTTCCCTGAAACAGTAACAGCCAGGAAGGAGGGACAGTGGATATTTCTTGGCTACAAGTTTATTTAAGGAAAATCAAAACTCAAAGGACACAATGATACCTCATGTGTTGCAATGAGTTAAATGTGAGCCAGGAGTTATGTCCTAAGTGTTTTAAAAAAGTAAGAAAAGCAAAGGGATTCACAGCGATGTAAAAAGTCACATCGCTGTGAATCCCTTACATTTTTTTTTAGAGACTAGGTTTGGTAGACATGCTGTTTAAAAAGACACAACTTCTGTCTGCACCATATCAAACCAGGTGTTCCTCCAAATACTAACCTCTAAGGTGTTGACAGGAGGATAAAAACTGTTAGATGGATTTGCAACTTATAGCCTTGTAGTGGTGTTGTCTTTCAGCATGCCACATCACCAGACAACACATCACTAGGCTTGCCCAGCAGGATACAGACCTAAATTCAAGATAGAAAATTGCACCTCCTACCTCAAAAAGTAAAATAATTTCCCTGTCGACTAGAACATCTAATATTACAGCACACCAAAAACATATACAATTAATAATACACCAACCTTTTCAAGTGAGTTGCAACATTTCTACATTAAAGATTTCATAAATTTTTGTAGCAATCTTACAACCAATGTCCTGTAATTTCTTTTCAATAAAGAAATTAAAAGCTGCTGTCATGTAGCCAAAAAAGGGGCAACGTTAGTCAAAGCAGAACAAAGCAATATCAAGATAAAGAACGTAAAGAAAAAGTATTTGCTTTACCGAAGCAGAGCTGTTGAAGTCAGAGACACAGACTGAGTCCGAGGCTGATCAAGTATAAAGAAGGTATATATTGCAATCACAGAAAGCCCTCTAAATCCTCCACTTTCTCTATATGGAAGTGGATTACTGGACAAGCCAATGAGCTGGCAAGGTCATGAAATACAGTACATTGTCAGTTGCCCCTTCCCAGGCTGCCCTCAGTATAAATAACCCGCCCTTTAAGATTGTTATTCTTTTTAACTTGTGCCATCAAAACTCAATGAACTGAAGTAATCACATTGTTTCATTGTTGATTGTTTTTAATTAGAAAACTGGAAGCATGGTTGAACTCGCAGAGCATTACTAGGATATAATAAATAGTAATAGTAACTATAATAGAGAGCCATCTACAAGCGAAGTACAGTTTTTCATATTTGGATGAGAAAGATTAAAGTGCAGGCAAAATCATAGTGAGATATTAGTATACATCTCATGACATTAGTATAAATGTACTGAACAACAGATGAATTTACTCATAAAAGAGCTGATTAGCAAAGAAACATGAGGAAGTAACTGGAGAATACACTGACAGGTGAAAGAAAGAGCATGGGATGGATGTCATGATTATAGGAAACACGTTAGAACAAATGGCTGATGCTGAAGTAGGAACGAAATAGGGAACTGAAGCACTGAGGAAACTTAAGGAAATTAATGGCAGGAAATAAAGAGCAGTGATACACAGGGATCAGATAGCAAATAGAGCAATAACTACATACAAGTAAACGGAGGAGCAAATTACTAAACACAGGAATCTGTTAATCATAAAAAAACTCAATAGAAACAAAATAACACAGGAAACAAAGAACTAAACTAAGGATCATAACATCTTTTAATTCTAGGTTTTTACATTTCTTGATGTATTTAAGGAGTTGGGTATCAGAATCCAAGCTGTGCATGGAGGTGAGTTCAGCTATAGCTGGCATCGCTTAGCTACACACACCACCTCTGTCTTATTACTAGTCAGTGAGGTGACGCTTCATGTCCTTAATGTCAGACTATGCCACCACCCTTTTCTGTCACTTAGCTTTCATGGTGCCTGAATCTAACAGTCGTGAGTGGTGGGCCCACATAGAGGGGGCTTTATGTAGCTTCTCCAACAAATTCAGTTTAAGTCAATTCAAAAATACTTTATCCCAAAAGGGAAAATAAATGCTGTAGCTCATATTATGCAGGTTTCTTCAAAGAGCTGTTGTAGATGCTGATGGCTGTGGGCAGGAAGGATCTCCTGTAGCGATCTGTGTTGCAGAAAACTCCCTATGTTTATAAATGTCTGATAAGAATCGTTTAATAGGAAGTTGAAGCATTCCCTTGATGAACAGAGATAGATTATATGAATAAATCAACAAATGAGACTAAATAAGCAGATCTACAAGGTTGGCATCAGTGGCAGTTGCCACCCCAAAGAACAACTTGCTATCCCAGCTGCCACCCCAGATGTAAGCTTTCAAAGATTAAGACATTGACTGTCGCACCTTTGGGGGAGGAAATATCTATTGTCCGACTGCACTTGAATGCATCTTAAGTTGCACATCATCCTGCATCTACACCTTCCTTCCCCTACAATTCATTTCTGTGTCTGTGTTTGGATTAACACAAACAGCGCACAGTGGGGCAGCAGTCAGGCCACCGTGGTAGATATGACAGAACAGGGGTATTACAATTTTTTTTTATTAAGAAATGATTCTGATAGCAATTATGGAATTATTATGTAATTTTATGGAACTCAATAAAACATATGTTACCTCGAGGAGCCCTTTGGAATCTCTTTAATTTCATCTAATTGTGTTCTTTTAAATCTTATTTTTTCTGAATTCCAAGTTTTACAAAAAAACTTTTTACCTAACCATATGACCAATGTGTAAAATGTAAACAGTGCAATTGTCATGGTATATTGAGGTGGTGCAGGACCAAAGTGCAAGCAGGAGAACGGGAGCCGCATCATGAGTAGACAAGTTTAATTATAATTAAAGCTGCAAGCAGCATTGAAGGCCCTCGCAGCCTAGTGCAACTCGGCCTGTGCAGCGACCGTGGGAGCCTGGCATCGTCGCCTGCACGCCACCTATGAGGCCGCCTCTCAATTCCACACGTCGCCACTAGGTGAGACTGTGAGCGACATGTCATATGATCTTCGGAAATGCAGTGTTCTGGTCTGGCGAGAAGCATTTCAAATTTGGGGAAAATCCAACCTTCCAGATGGAAGCTGCATTCAGTTGATTAGTGGGCGGAGCTGAAATTATGTTATGAACTGATCGTGGCAACATATTCAGCATTGATCCCTGATGATGTATATTACATTTTAAGTGGGTCCAATGATGTATGAGGGAGATAGAGCACTTGAAATGTCCTAGGGGCCGCTTTTGATCCAAATTCCAATGTAATCCAATAGAGCTGTTTAAAGGCTGACAGAGATCAACCATATTCAGTTTGGAGCAAATCAGACCTTCCAGATGGAAGCTGCACTCACTTGTTTATTAGTGGGCGGGGCTAAAATGATGTCATCAATTGACTGTGTCAGCACGTTTGGCATTAACCCATGATCCAGTATACTACATTTCAAGTGGATCCAATGATGTATGAGGGAGATAGAGCACTTGAAGTTTCCTAGGGGGCGCTGTTGATCCAAATTCCAATGTAATCCAATAGAGCTGTTTGGGGGCTGACAGAGATCAATCATATTCATTTTGGAGTGAATCGGACCATGCATGCGTAATTTAGAGGCAAACGTATGGCCATGGCGGGACATCAGCATTCGCCACACCCCCACAGCCACACCCTCCAGCCAAGCAAGTCAGTACTGGAGACTGTCTTAGACAATCATGTTATCTGTCATTGGAGACAGTTTCACATTGATTAGGTGAAGGACCTCAAAAATTTACTATCTAAAGGAAAACATGATACTTCCTGTTCTTAGTGGGCGGGGCTTTGATGATGTCAGCATCTGATCAGTGAATATTGTTCAGGGTCAGAGGCAGATCAATCTTAGAAGGTTTCAGGTCTCTGTGACTTTCCTTATAGGAGCTATATCAATTTTGTCTTTCATGGCGAGAAGTCATATTTTGAGGCGTGGCCACGCCCACACGCTTTAATGTACTAAAAAGCTTTTCATAACTTTTGATCCCCAGTGCCTTAAGAATATACTGAGTGATTTTCAAGTCTCTAAGTCAAAAGCTGTAGGAGAAGTTTGCTCAGATACGTGGGCTAGAAACAGCAAAAATGGGTCAAAATGGCAACTTCAATCCGAAATGGCCGACTTCCTGTGGGGTTTGGACCAGTGCTCCAAGAGACTTTTTTGTAGGTCCTGAGATGTTACATATGTGTACCAAATGTCACAATCCTCGGTCAAAGCATGGCTTGGGGCTGACTTTTTCAAATGTTCTATGGGGCGCTGTGGAAGAATTAGGCTGCGCTCACCAAATATCTCATCAGATCTCTGTTGGGGACTAGACTAGGATCAATCAGATGGAATTTGGTGCAGATCAGATGATCTATGTGGAAATTAGAGTCAAACATATGGCCATGGCGTTACGTCAAACTTCGCCGCGCCACCACGGCCACGCCCTTTAATGAAAAGTCACTGTGCTTCAAAACGAAGTTAGACCCACTAGTTATCAGTCACCTGACACAGTTTGAAGCAGATTGAGAGTAGGCAACCACATAGTAAAAAATTTGACTTCCTGGTATGAGGGGGCGGGGCTTTGATGATGTCAGCATATGACCCCATAGGTCGGAAACCTGAATGTCCTCCTTCATGTCAACTTTGGTGTGATTTGGTGTTTCTTTGGGAAAGTTATCGCATTTTTTGACTTTGGGCGCGAATGCCAAGTTCGTGCCCCGGCCACACCCCCTAAACATGGTCGAAAACTCACGATTTTGATAACTTTTAATCCCCCATGCCTTATCTGTATATTAACCAAATATGAAGCCGATAGCTCAAAATCCCTAGGAGGAGTTTGTTAAAATTCGAGGTGAGTAAAAGTGAAAAACGATCAAAAATTTGCCTTTGATCCAAAATGGCCGACTTCCTGTGCGTTTTAGGGAATACCCCCAAGAGACTTTTTTTCTTGGTTTGAAGAGCTCTACCAGTGTGCCGAATTTCAGATCACTACGACTTACGGTTCGGCTTATCTCACCTTTGGGGGCATGGCTAAGAGGCTTGGCCACACCCACTGACGACGACATTAAAGAACAAAAATGTCAGGCGGGGGGCAATTTTGGGTAAAATTGTGTGCATCTAGGGGTTTAGCAAAGTCCCCAAATTGCCACAACGGAAAAAAGAATAAGAAACACTAGGATTACAATAGGCCCTTGCAGGCTTCCTGCTCTGGCCTAATAATAAAAATGCAAGTAACTTACAAATGGAAAAAAACAGGACTTGGAACACTGGCAGGAATGCAGGCATGGACCAGGTAGAAACCAGGGTAGCAAGCAGTACGATCCAGTGGCGTGAAATGAAAACCATAGAGCATAAATGCTGGTGTAGGGTGGCAAGTGGACCAGTGAAAAATGGGAGCTAATCAGGAGAAATCTGGAGCAGCTGGTGACAAGGAATGCAGAGCAAACTGAAGGAGGGAGGCTAATTAACACAGATGAGCAGGGAATCCAGGGGAATAACAAAACATCTAAGTGAACAGAAATAAGTAAACAATGGAATTAACTAAAGAACCTAAACAGGGAGGAACCAGATCTTTATAAAAATACAAACATCTAACACTGGAATCCAAGAAAGTAATCTAAACACAAAAATGAATGATGAATTAACATATTTAAACTAAAATTACAGCAACTGAAGAACATAAGTAGAGAAAACAGACAAGAAACTCAAAACCTAACACAGGCAGAACATGACAGCGATAGAAAAATGAACCAAATTCCGTGGCCTAATTTTAAAATGTTATATGTTTGTAAAATCTACCTATCAGTTATCTATAAGAATTTTTGCAATAAGGAATGTATCATGTGTTTTATAGGAACGTTTGATATACAATGGCTTGACATTAACTTGTTTGTTCACCAGCCACTGTGGCTAGTGGTTTTCCAAAGTTACTAGCCACTCCGCATTTTCACCAGCCACAGTTTTGTTGTTGAGAATTTGTTTAATATGATTAAAGCTGACTATAGCATGCTAAAGTTTACTTTAACTAGATTTACAACATTTGTATATGTAAATGACCCTTTTACACAATCATATCAAGACTACATAAAATGTTTACCACTTCGGGTCATTATTATTATTAAGTATTCAGCTCAGACAAGGTTCAGTGTAAAGCTCCTTTTATATGAAAATGTGCAGTGATCAATGGTGCCAGGTCAGAAACAAGCAACCAGCTCTATCAAAACAAGCCCAAAAGAAGCACAACTGGCTTTACACCACTGTGTAAAACAGAGGCCGCTTGTAAACAGCATAAATGTATACATTTATTATGGCATTATACAAGCAAGCAACAGCAAAATTATTATTAACATTTTCCCATAAACATTTTGAATAACAACTGATCAAAAGAAAAGTGCATTTTGCATAGCTAACAGCAAAATGACAATAAACATAGTCAAGAAAAAACTTTTTTTAAAGTCTGTTTAAAAGAAAAGGCATGGTGAGCACATATTTCACACTGCGGAATCAGAATCATCTCCCATCTCAGGTCGGATCCTGTCTTGCAGTACCCTCTCTTTCTCCCACTCTGTATTAAAATTTTTCCCATATTTTCCCCATTTACTGCATCTCATTGACGCTGTCTCATCACTCGTTTCCCTGTCACTCTGGGCTCTAGCGTGAGTGTGTTTGGGGTGTGCCGTCAACTCTGGTGGGAGCTATAACCAGGAAACATCGACGTGGAAAGGACAAACTATCTACCACTTGTGTTTTGCTTTATGGTGGGAGCTGGGTGATAATCAAGGGGTTTCACTCGGAAAGAATGCCAAAAACAAGCCCACAAAACCGCAACCCACGAGATTTCCAAGCAACTTTAGAGAAAAACAAGCCTAAAGTCGCTTATAATAAGCAGATTTGGCAACACTGGCAGTGTAAAAAGTAGAAACATTGCCTCCACATTACCGCCCCTACCGCTTCACAACTGTGTTCTGCACAGGGACCGTCTGTCTAAAGCCACATTGGTCATGAACGGACCAGAGAGCAAACACTGTACGCAGGCAGTGCTCATGGGAGTTGTAGTGTCGCATTTCAACTTGCTTATTATTTCGGATCCCATTTGAGAAAACGACATTAAAAACTGTATATATAATTCAACCCGCCAAAGTGGCTAGTCGGAGTGGCTGTGTTACCCGCCACTGCTAAAATGCACCCGCATTTGGCGGGTGTTAATGTCAAGCCCTAGATGTGAGTTCTGGAAACCAAAGTCAAATTCCTTGTTAGTACTCACAAACTTGTCCATTAAAGTTGATTCTGATAGTATTCGGCAACTTTTAGTAATATGCACATTTTAAGTTTATGAAGCGAAAATTGGGATTTTTTTTACGCAACTCATTACTTCCTTTTTTTCCCCTCTATTTACAACTAATATGCTGTCTTTAGAAGAACGGGCCATAATGTAAAGAAAATCTTTGCAGAACACCAAGTCAACAATAGCGCTGCAGTGATTAGCATGCAAATTCAGGTTTCCTGGTATAAATAAAAGTAATCAAACATGCCATCAAAATTCACTGCAGTGCACTCTTAGCGTTTCTCAGGGTAGAATCTGCAGAAAATGAGAAAGAAGTCTCTTATTTTGGGGCTTTCCTATTGAGTATTGATTGATATGTGATGGACTGTGATCTTTTACACCATAGCCCAAAATATACAAACCACTGGAATTTTTAGATTTAATCTAACCTTTTAATTTGTGCATTTATTGAAATACTAACAAATTATGAGAATACCAAAATACATGTTATTGAAGTTATCCCAGCGTCAGATTTTAAGATTGGTGTAGATAAGAAACCTCCTACTTCAGATCACTTCTTAAAAATGGAGGACAAACTTCAGACCCTGTTGTAGTTTTCAAATTTAGGTCAAAACTAGTTTAAATGGAATACACTAACACCCCTACATCAAATAGTGATTCTCAGCTGGCTTATTTATGATCTTTCGAGATTGTAACAATGTGAGGATTGTTTCTTTATCACATAGTATAGAGCTGGACGCATTGTGGGATTTTACCTATGAACTGTGGGCACTGTGCACCTCTACTGTGCTTGTTCTTGTCTGTGCTATGCAGCGGCAGAGTGGATTGTTGAGTCCACACAAGTCCCTGCACAGATGGTTACTTGTTGGAGTGATGTTGCGAGAGTTTAGATAGATTCAAATGACATTTTGCATTTCTAGTAAACAATTTACATTTCCTGTTTAGAGCACCACCCTAAACCATAATGTCTTTTGAAATTGCTGTATTTTCCAGGTATTAGGCTGAAAGGCCTGTTATTTAATGCAACCTGAAAAGCTTGTAATGCAGAACTCAAAGAACAGAGGGACCCTATCAACCAAAGTTGCAAAATATAATCAGCTCAGTTACGTGATGTTAGAATCTGCTGTATTTTGCTCCATCTCAGGGGACATATGACAGTAGTCCTGCCAGGGTGAGTGGGGCTCCTGCCTGGGTTATTGAGAAAAGAGTGGGTGAACTCCCACTTGCAGCCAGGGTGTGTGTGCCAGGCATGGTAGATATCATGTTAGATAAATTTTTGCATTACTAAAAAATTTTGATTAAAAGATGTAGACACATTTCAATCTGAAAAGACTCACAAAGAGAGGGTTGGCAATTAGAAAAGTTTTAATGATGTGAAATTACATAAATATATCTTTGGCGCTTGGACCTGGCAGGAAGACATGAATGTTGAGAATGATTTGAGCTAGGATGAACATTGTAAAGCTTATATTTAGAGATGTCTTCCCCCCAAAATAAGGTCGAGGACATGACGAGGCCTAATTGAGTACTAAGGAGAGTGGGATGAAATAGGAAAATGAAAGAAGCGAAAGCCGGAGGAAAGATTAAATCAGAAAAGAGAAGTTGTAAATATGGTATGAAATAAGGAAGATAACTGAGAAGCAGAGGAGATGTTAGATATGCCGAAAGGGCAATACGAAGTGATAGATATGCAGTTTAGGTGATGCAACACTTGATGAAAAGTTTAGAGAGCAGAGTAAGGTGATAGATATGCCGCTTGGCAATGCATGATTATTTCAAACTTGAGAGCAGAGCAAGATGATAGATATGCCGTGTTGGCAATGCAAGGCGATGCAACGCTTGATGAGAGCTTAGAGAGCAGAGTAAGGTGATAGATATGCCGCTTGGCAATGCATGATTATTTCAAACTTGAGAGCAGAGTAAGGCGATAGTCATGCCGCTTGGCAATGCATGATGATAGATGCTTGAATAGCAGAGCAAGGTGATAGATATGCCGTGTTGGCAAAATGAGATTAGAGGTAGAGAGGAAGACAATACAGTAATCCTATGGAGTGCTGAAAATGCATAAAAGAAATGCAGATGAAGAAATAAGGTTAAAATAAAGATCTATGAGTAGGGGTTTAGTAATTAATGAACGTCAAGGTAAATACATGAAAATAAGTAAAGTAATTGCGGAAAACATGAGAAGACAAGGAATAATCGGCCTCCAATTAAGTACGGGCGAAACGAATAGAAGTACTTTTCAAAGAACATAGCTGAGCTAGAGTGAGGGAGAAAATTAGACAAGACTGGCAGGTGCTGAGGGGAAGAGTCCTGCAAAACAGTAACATGACGATTGAACAAAGCCAATGATGGATAAAGGCCAACCACCACCAGGAATTGTGGGGAGCTCTTACCTGAGAGCTGATAAAACATTGAGCAGATAGAATGGAGTGGAAATCCGGGCGAACATAGGAAGAGAAGGATGAAGAAGATTAACGACCCAATGCTGGAGGGCGGCTGAGGGAGAGACCTTGGATCGCTGCAGTAGTGGCTGCTCCTATTCTGAAGGAATGGCATGAAAACCGGATGGAGCGTAATGCATTGAACGGGGACATGCCTATAATATTTGAGGAACCAGGATGCGGACATGGGGCTCCTAGCGTGAGAAATGGGGCATGCGAAGAAAAGGGATTTGAAAGTAGAAAAAGTTTAAACCTGATAAATAATAGAATGCGGGTTGATATAAGCAAGGATTAAGAGATGGATTCAATCAACCTTAGGACTTTAAAAGGAGAAATTGAAGAAGACTGATGGGGAGAAACAGAAGACCTAGGAACTAAATAGAATAACCTGGAACAGATGGGCAGGAATGATGAAGTTATGAGTTATGACTTGCCAGGATGCACAGGAGGTAAGACATAATGCCTTAGAGGACGAGCGGCTTTGACCACTGCTGCATTATCAGAAAAGCAGCAATGCGCTTCTTCCAGAAATGCCCAAATGCAGCAAGCTATGGTGATGAGATGATCTCATAGAAAGCTGGGGATTCAGATTGGGGAAGAAAGGAAGCCTTACATCGGAAATGAATTGCCCTGAGAAACCCCTCAAACCTACGGACGGAGTTACGTCCGTGTAAATGACATACTAATATTGACTGTTCATAAATTGCTTCATAATGCTGCGTCGAGGACAAAGATTTGTCGCTCAAGTACAATTTCCTGTTGAGAGTCACAAAGAAGCAGACAAAGGCTCTTCCTTTACAACTCTGTGTTTAAAAGGAAAACAAACAGAAGAGAAGGAGTGCAGCAAGGTCATGTGCTGAGCTTAGTTGACATGTGAATACCAAGTTACATTAATTATTCAATTTTCAGTAGAAGGTGCCAATATTCTTAGTACGTTATGCACGCTTAATCGCAATACGAACGTTTATTAGGTTCAATATCATAAACTAAGTAAAGTCCCAGACAGTTGAAATATGTATTTTATATCATTTCATGGCACTGGAAAATATAGGGAGGTGAGATGTTTAATAAATATATGGTGAAATGGGGTTGTAATAATGTAAGATAAATAAGTCTTGTATGGAAAGGTAATGAGGTAAAGAGGTTAAAAGCAGCATATAGATTGAGTTATTAAAGGTATTACATTCTGCATATCCTTAGATCTTACAATGGGGTCACATGCAAGGCTCTTTCAACCAAAGGATTGTGAACCATCCGCTGAGAGACCTTTTAAACCGGGACGCTACAGACTGTTAAACTTAAAACGAGTCAACCGAGCGAACGACGACGCTGGAAGAGAAGGAGATACCGTTCCAGTTAGAAAGGAGACTGGAGCGGTAAGCCTGGCAATTTGTGACCGTGCAGAAGTTCTGGAAATGGAAGAGAAGAGCAAAGCGCTATGATGGCTGACTAAGCCGCTGGAAACCAGAAGGTGGCTGCAATATAAATTGTCAGTGGAAAGAACAGCGCAGTCTAAGCGGGCTCTTGATTGAGCGAGGGTGGAAGCAGCTAAGGCTGAGAAGGCCCAGAGATACTGATGAAAAACGAGCAGCCATATTAGAAATAGGACAACGATGAGGGACGGAAAGTATTAAATGATCTATGCTCGGGTGAAACTATGCAGCTGGCGACTCTGAATGCCTAGAGACGGCTGAGCGCAAATAGAGGACACTAAGAAATGTTAGGGAGAATCTTTAATAATATTAAGCATAGCTGATTTCGACCATACATCCCATAAAGATAATACACATCGACACACATACAGGGATAAATGGCCTAAGGTTTGACCTGTGGCTGGGGCACTTTTTTAAAGGGAGTAGCCGATAACTGATTGATTAGAATGCCACAGCACACTTAGATTAAAAATGGACACCAGCTACTACACGACTTGACAGACAGACACCGCAATCTACTGATAAAAACTAGGGAAGTGCACATATATTGCTTTGGAGTGCCAGATAAAAACCCACATGTGATCTTCTTTCAGGGCTCTTTGTCAACCTTTCACATTCAGCAATGATCCACGACAGGAGCCTCAGCGCTGATCTCTATAATCATTCCTCTGCTCAACTAAGAATAAAAGAACAGAAAGTTAGAAGCTGTTTGAGAGTCGTTCCTTTATGAGGCAGTGTTAGAGAGTGTGATCACTTCTGAGGACCAAGGACCGGAGAAACTCCGAGAGGTCTGACCGGCAGCAGGGTGCGGTTGTTCGGACAGAAAGCCGGGACGAGATGATTAAAACGAAGGCAGAAAGTTATCAGAGGGAAGTGATACATATAGACAGCCTCGGGAGATGGTAAAAATGAGAGAAACCAGATCAATGAGCTGCCTCCGTAGGATTAAGAGCCGAGCCTGAACGAGATGGTAAAATACATGGGAGTAAATGATCAGCCTGAATGAAAAGAGGCGTGGGAAACACCGCACGTTTGAAGAGCACATTAATAAAAAGGATAGAGAAAAGAGAGTGGAGTGATACATCTTAGCTAGAGACAAGCTAGCCCGGGCGTTAGCAAGGGCGAACGTTGGTGGGAGGAGCCGAGGAGCAGGCAGCTACCATGCTGATGTGGCAGACATGGCGGCGAAGTCACAGAGCAGGTGAGTAAGCGATGACGTGGAACGCTGGAGAGAATCCATAAACGAGATGAATGAAGCAGGGAAATTTGTAGGATGATCGGTTTGAGGGATTAAGATGAAAGGAGAAACTGCTGGAGGCCGGGTAACGCAGCGGCGGGAGCCGGTGAGGAGGCAGGGCTACCTCGGCGACGCTTAGCAGGAGAAGTGTAGGAATTCTTGATGCGCTTTCCACTTTGCCCAGAGCTGAGACAAGGAAGAAATGAGCCAAGTAGCGAGGCGAGCGCTCCTACGAGTGATAATGGAGGAAGGATTATGAGAGTCCGTTATGAACAGTGCGAGGCGTCGGAGTCGTAGATGAGCTCAGCTGACAAGCGAGGAGGAACACAGCCGAAGGTCCTTTAAAAACAAGGTGTCGGAAGGCGATTGGATGATGAATCAGGCGGACAGGATGCTGATTGGAAGGCCGGGAGACGCACAGGGAAGTCATTGGACGGTGAGACGGCGAGGGTGACTCTTTCATTCTGAATTTTCGTTAAACTCCATTTTAAAAATTCTTTACTTTTTCAAAATATTACCAGAGCTTGAATATGTTTGATGTGAAGATCCAACATCTACACCTGCCTGCCAGATAAAATACAATATATGAGGAGCCAAACTACTGAGGAACATATAGGGACACATCACTGTTTCCCTATATGTTGCTCCCTAAAATAGAACAGCTGTTCCACATTAAAACACATTCTTGAGCTGCAGCTTTTCTGCAGACTTGAAATCTAAAACTTACACTTCCCTGTTGTAAAAAAGTGAAGATAAAACATTGGAAGTCCTTACCAGAAAAGGAAGTCATTACTCCTCTGTGAGGGTCATATTTTTAGCTTCCCTCTGCTCCAAGCTGTCGTCCAGTTAGGATTGAAAGTTAGCCCCTGCTGTCCAGTCCAGACTGGGAAAACCTTCCATTTTTAAGCCACTGCATATGCCATGTTCTTGTCAGAATAAAACCATAATAAATAAATCCACACAGAGAGGAGTGAGACTTCTTACACTATTCTGATGCTCCATGTTGAGCTAGTTAAATAATCCACTCTCTGCCTAATGTACAAACTTTGGTACATGCTTTTCTAACCTATAAGTCAGAATGTTTTATTGTAATGTTCTAATTCCAGAAAGGAGCTCATTTAATAACTACTTCAGGTTATCTGTGCATTTAAGGACTGTCCCAGTCCAAACTTCTTATCAGATCTTGTTTCATCCTACAGGGCTCCCGGACCCTACAGGTCTTCTGTTCATATGAAGTGGAAAATAAAATTCATATAAAGGCACCTTTCATTTATTACAGCTTTCACCTTTGGGAAAAAGTTACAGAAGACCTGGGAGCAGTCCAAGGGAAAGACTCATGGAGGTATTTCTGGTGCAAAACTAGTTGTGCATTGTGACTGTGAACTTGAGGTCAGATAAAAATGTCTCAAGAGTTGTGAATTTTTTCAAAGCTTTTTCATTCATTCTTGGGTCGGGAGGTTGTTTTTTGTATTCTTTTGGGGGACAGTATTTTTGTTATTGTTTATTTTGGTTACTTTTATGAAAATCAATATGTCTTCAAGAAATGAATAAAACAAAAGAAAGCATGCACATAATCACAGCTATGGGTAATCTAGAGTTGCCAATTAACCTTACATGCATATGTTTGGACTGTGGGGGTACCCGGAAAGAACCCATGCATAGAAAGAGAGAACATGGAAACTTCATGCAGAAACACCCCAGGTAGGATTCACACCAGGGACCTGCAAGGCAACAGTCCTAGGAACTGCAACACCTTGCAGCCCAATATAGCTTTTTTTGTCTCTTTTCATTCAGTTTTTTTTTTCTTATGTTCCCTTTGTTTTAGTTTTTTAGGGGGCCTTTGTAGTATTTTAGTTTTTTTTTTTTTGGGGGGGGGGTTCATTATTTCTTTTGTATTTCGGTATATAAAACATCATTTTCTAGTACAAAACAAAATGGTATTTTTTAATTATAATAAAATTGTGATTTTGTTACTTTTACTTATTTATTATGGTTCTTTTTATGTTAGTTTTTTTTTCCAATAAAAATACTGCATGCAGTTTCTTATTGTTCTGGGTTTTTGTGAGCAGTAGGTGAGTTTCTTGTAGGGAAAAGGCTTCCCTGGATGGTGTGTGACTGTTAGTAGAAGGCTGGCACATAATGGAGTTCCTGACAAAGCTCCAAAAATATCTTCGGGATACTGAGCCACAAACCTTTTGGCAATGCACAGGTTCAGAATGCGCTGCATTGTGGCATTAATCCAGCATTTATTGAACGAGTTGGAAAACTTGCAAAAAGGTTGGATCAAAATTACAAGTTGACTGTTGTCTTCTTGGTAGCATCAATCTGTTTCATTCAGCACTTCAGAACTTGTCGTACTTGCTGTGCTATTTTTTCAACTTCAAAACAGGCGCTTAGTTCATTCTCTGTGATGTTTTCGTCTATTTCTGTGTAAGTGAGTGAGACATTCTTTATTTTATAAATCTTCATTCATGTAGTCTGTCTGCATACAGCGGCAGCTGTATGGTTTGCACACAGTATAGCAACAGGTAAATGCTATATATTCCCAATCTGTCCTGGACAGATGCGCTATTCAATTCAGTTCAATTCAGTTTATTTATATAGCGCCAATTCACAACGCATGTCATCTCAAGGCACTTCACAAAAGTCAGGTACATACATTCCAATTAATCCTAATCATTGAACAGTACAGTCAGATTCTGTTATTTATTCAAATTGGATAAAAAGTTTTTCTATCTAAGGAAACCCAGCAGATTGCATCCAGTCAGTAACTTGCAGCATTCGCTCCTCCCGGATGAGCATGTAGAGACAGTGGACAGTCACTGGCGTTGACTTTGCAGCAATCCCTCATACTGAGCATGCATGTAGTGACAGTGGAGAGGAAAAACTCCTTTTTAACAGGAAGAAACCTCCAGCAGAACCAGGCTCAGTGTGAGAGGCCATCTGCCACGACCGACTGGGGGTTAGAGAGAACAGAGCAGAGACACAAAGAGAACAAAGAAGCACTGATCCAGGAGTACTTTCTATGGGAAGGAAAAGTAAATGCACTGAGGATTTTTTTTTTTTTTTGCTAAATGTGTCCTCAGTCAATTTTTACTGTGCCTATTAAAATGGCTAAATCTTTACACTTTTCTAAAGCTAACTAGAGTACAATATGTATTCAAGTTTTCACCAGGAGATATTAAAAGCTGAAAGAACCTACTGACATAATTAAACCTTTATTACACACAGCTGTTAGGTCCGTTAAGAGAGAGGGGTGAAGGGGGACACAAAACCATTATCTTGCCTTGGGAAACATCAGGGCTAGAGCCGGCTCTGTGCTAGGGTTTATATGAATAGATTTGAAATGGTTTGTTCACAGGTGGGAAATGGAAGTAGAAAGGGACAACTTGGTCTAAAAATGGGGACTAGAATTAACAAAATTGGACCTAAAGCTATCTTATTGACAAACACATTGGGTTTTGTTTACAATATATTTAGTTTATTTATGTAGTGGTGCTTCACAACAATGTCGTCTCAAGGATGACAAACCAGTCAATTTCATATTTCAGAAATGTATAATAAAATCAAAACAATGCAATCATGTAGACGGATTGAAATTCGCTTTCAGCAATGGCTATAAAAAGCTTGGGTTGGTTGTTCTTTATACAACCTGTCCTCATGGACACAACTTAAAACTTATTTCTAAAAAAAAACAAAGAAAAAACTTTGGTTTACCCATACCGTGGACAAAGGTCATAACATTTTTTTTACTTGGTTTTTACATTACTGAAAAAAAACCTACAACAGTGAATGTTTTTTTGTTATTCCTCGTTAAAACAAACAGCTGAACATTATTTGTGGACATATCAATGTTCATATGTGAGTAAGTAACCTTAATATTCAGAACCTTCCCAGTATTGTATGAAATTGTTCTACAATAATAAGTAAATTACATAAATTTAACAAATGTATGGACTTCAGTAATATTACTCAATTAGTCCTGATTGTTCCAAAAACGTTTTATTTCTGCAAGAAGACAAACAGCTTCTTCTTCAGTTGTTGCTAATTTAAACTTGTACATCTTGTAAAAAATGAAACTGTCGATGGCAAATAATATAACTTGTTTCAGGCTTCAGCCTCAAACATCTTCTTTCTCCCATCCATTCCTGATTTGTCCTCAATGTTTTTGCGCCAATCACCAATGTCCCAAAGTTCTTTATCCTGAAACAGCAATACATCCCAAAACTTAGCTTAGACATGTGGCTTAATAATTTGATATCATTAGATTTCAGATTTAGAATGTCCTATGAGCCATATATACAGGAAAACAATAGCTGGTCTGGTAACTCTACTTTCCAGTGACTGAATCCTTTTGACAATGTTTAAATAACTTTATTAATGCATATTATGATATAATATAACATCTAATGTTTTTTTTTTTAACACCCAACAGTTTTTAAACCTTTTCCCAGTCTTAACAGTTTACCATATACCACACCAGAGTGCTGGTATCATTGGAACTCAGCGCAGCATTCGACACGGTTACCGGACTGTTCTGTTTAAACCATTAACTAAAACATATTGGTAAAAGTGTCTACTGGGAATAAAGTGGGCTTTTTTACCTTGGATCGGACAGTATAAATGTCCTTGATGTGTGAGAAGCAGTTCACTGTAAATGACCCCTCCCTGACAGACCTTGACCGACCACGGCTTAGCTGGGCTCTCCTAAAAGAAGTTAGGAGGTAGGTACAGAGCACCAGGAAGTCTGACTCTTGGTCCAGACGTGGACCAGGTTTAAAAGGAAATTCCCCCATTATTGAGACGCATAATGGTTCAAAACAGTTCCTAGGAGTTTTCTCCTCTGCAGGGAGAAAAATTTGATTTTATGTTAAGGAAATAGGGATCTAAAAGCATTGAGTGCATTCATTTGTTTCAGTTTTTAGTCCAAATTTACTTTCCTTTTTCATGCCACTGTAATGCACCTTTTTCATCGTGTAAAGCACTGTGATTTGTGTTGTTGTGGAATGCTATACAAATAAACTTGCCTTGCCTTAAATGAGACCACAAAAACTGTTAATTTACTCCACGTCGGAAACAGGATTACCTAATAAAGAATAATCAATAAAATCATAATACTATGTTTTGTGATTTATAAATTCAACTTAAACATGTTTATCCTTTCCTAAAGTTAACATCCTTTATAATATGCCTGATTAAACAAACATAACGCTGACTGTCTGGGGTTCTTACTTGAGTCGAAATGATTGACCCTGCTGTTTGTAAAACTAAGCAGCTAAGCAATGAATGGATCTCAGTTTGGTATTTTACTTGAAATGGTGCTTGGAATTTAACTGCACTGAAATAATAGACAGGCCCGAAAGGAGAGATAGGCTCACTACTGAACAGAAACATTACTTGGAACTGTACTATAATACAAAATGCGATTATTCTCATGTTAACTTAGACCTGTGTGTAATCAGTGGTTAAGTTATGCTCTTTGTTTGTTAAAGCAATGCTGTGCAGCAGAACTTTTTGTTTAGAACGTACCATATAACTATACTGGACACTGGCATTGACCTGTAAGCTGTTCTGTCAATAGAATGAGAAAACAAATGTTGGTCTGGATTTGTCTTATGTCAAAAACAGTTATTTCAATCTGACTTTCAATATATCTGATAAATTCTTTAATATACTGCAATATTTCATCCACTGTCAACATAAGAGACAAGCATCATTAGCTGAAGACAGAAAACCATAAACTAAAAACCACAAAATCTTCTACTTTACATAATTGGATCAAATCCAGTTCAAAATTAACAGATTATTTCTCACTTCCTCTTTGGCGTCCTTCTTGACTTGCTTTAAGTGCGCCCTCAGTTCAAGATTGACTGTGTGTTTGGAGCCCAGCAGAGCCTTTAGCATTGCATCCGCTGACATACGGACTTTTCTCAGGGCGGGCTTCTTGAACCTCCCCGTAAGGTCCTGAACTTTGATCTTCAGGTCATCGATCTATAAAATAAAAGTGCAGACAAAACCATCTGAGTGCAGTTATATTATATAAAATTCAATTGCCTTTATTTACAATATTGATTTTGTTTTTACTCAGGTACAATCATTCCATCCAAAAGTAAAACAATTAATATAAATTTTTAATATTTTCACTTACATTTAAATTAATTTAACAGCAGGTTGAGTATATTTATAATCTTTAGAAATTGTCAATTTGTTTACTGCCCAGTTAAGAAAATCGTTTTAACCTGCAACATCTGACTCACTAAGTAACCGAAAAACATTTTCAAGTAAGAAGTAAAATAAATTTAATTTTACTCGTTAAACAATGGTCTGGGTTTATAAAACTATTTTTTTTTAAATAACCTTCATATTATATGGTTAATGTTATGGAATAAAATATTTTTTATCAGCAATCATGTTCAAAAAACAAGTACATTTTCTTACAAGCCTAAAGATTTACTTATTTAAACTACAGAATATCATTCAGTCCTCACCATGTCCTTACAATACTAAGACAACAGTTTGAAACATCAGTTCATCAAAAAATAAGCAGAAAATGCAAAGCATTGCACAAGACAACTATATATACAGTCATTTTCAGTAAAAAAAGAACATGCATTCCTATGAGGCTTATTTGTCAGATTAAAAGTAAGTCCTTTAAGCAGGTATTAAACATACCTTTCATTAAGTCCAGATTTCCATATTATTTCTGTATTTTCTATTGGTCTAATGTAATATTTTTGCCTTAAATGTCTTGTTTTCATTAGCTGCAGGCACAACATCATCATAATAAACAGAAACACTCAAGGTATTTATACATTTGAGGAGAAGCTAAATGGAATTCAACAGTACGTCTAGTACTTAAAGTTTTAGAGTACTTAAAGCTCTATCAATAAGCTTTTAGTGATTTTTTTTAAATAATTTTAAAAGTTTTACCAAAATTTTAACATGTTATATTCATGAGCTGAAATTTGTTTAGGTGATAAAGACACTATAATGAAGAATTATGAGACGGAGTAGAGACTGGAACCTAAAGCATGAATTTTTCTTGTTTGTTGACATTTACTTCCAGCCCCCTAAAGACCTACTTAGAGCCACAGTAATGCTTCAACAGGATCAGCTGCTTACAAAAGGAGAGAGAATACACCTAATAATGTCTAATTTTAGTTGCTACATTATGCCAATATTATGTTTTCTAAGCAAGAACATTGGTTGCATGATGACTGAGAAAATATTATATAAGCCTTTACAATTCTAAAATATATATAAGTTTTATACTGCAATAATAATTATAATTAAGATACAATCAGTAGTGAGTTAGAACTGTTAATGACAAAGCCAAAGTTCATTTACGACGTAGAAAGCTAACATTGAGCCAAGATGACTAACAGCCTCTAATGTTAGACAGGTTTAGGATGTGCAGCTTGTCTGTCACAGGCTATGTTAATAACACACAGCAGCTGTTTAAACTACGCTGAGTAGTTTCATGACATCACTCCATGTCTGGTATTTTATGGCTACCATACCTCTTTGTTGGTTTTGTTGACTTTGATCTCCAGGTTGTATCGCTCCTCATCAATAACATCAATCTTGTGGTGGATCTCCCTACACAGTTCCTGAAAATAAACACACCCTGCATCATGTGTAAACACTTTATAAACCTTTTACCTTGTTAAACATTTTTTTTACAATGTGTTAGGAAATTGGCAAGTTTTGAAAGGGTAGATTAAGAAAAACAGCTGTTTTAAAACCACTATTTTGAGCCAAACCTTCTGAAGCTGCATATGTGACCTCCACAAGGGTCCACGTAAGCCAGAGAGGACAGACTGGAGATTTTAGCAAACTTCAGAACTACTGCCCTATTTGTGCCACCGGAATAGCTTTCAGGGTCTCAGGTTACGCACCAAAGAAATGAGCCATATGGTACCAGGGACCATTAGGTTCTAAGCATCAGCAGCGTTTAATGAAAGGAGGCACTTTAGAAACTACCGTGAACCTACCATGTGGAGCTTCATGGGAAAAGAGTGGAACATTTTCTTTTAGATGAAGTCTTTCTTAGTTATTTTCTGGTGTTTTACTCCACTTAAGGTAATTAGGCCGGAGCAGCGAAGCGCTGCAAAAGCCTATTGTAATTTGAATGTTTATTATTATTTTTCTCTGCCCAAAAAAAAAGCGCCATTTTGGAGGCCCAAACATATACGGAAAATCAAAACATTTTTGCACACACGTCAGTCCTGGTGAAAATTCACGTATTTTAAAGGCTTCGTGTGTTGAAGGGACGGAGCCGGACCTCAAAGTTTGACTTCTCACCAAAAAAAAGATGAAATTGTTACAGCTCCTACAAGGAAAGTTGCAGAGACATGAAACCTTCTGGAACTGATCCACATTTGGCCAAATGTTCAATGCTCAAATCCTGACATCATCGAAGACCCGCCCCCTGAGAACAGGAAGGGTAATGTTTCACTTTGGAAGGTCCATATTTGACCCCCTCCACCTAATCAACATGAAACTGTCCCCAGTGACACATAACATGATGGTCTAAATTGGTCTCCAGTTCTGAGAGCTTTGGCTAGAGGGACAATCCACAGGAATCGAGTCAAGACAATCCAGTATGTAGAATATCCCTGAATTGAGACTGGAGCGGTCCTGACGTCCTTCCGAGTAGACTAGAACACTCTTAACACACCACACACAGCAGGATATACTCACTGGATTATTTTGAGAGTCATCACGATAATTGGGCCATGTCGGAAGGGGAAGATCGGGGCAAAAATAAGCATAAAAATCCTGCCGTGTGAACCAGGCATTACAGACTTCAAAATGACTAAGCATACTCTCAAGGCATTGGGGATTAAAGAGTTGTCAAAATTTATGTGGGTGTATCGAAGCCTCAAAATGTGACTACTCGCCATAGAAGACAAAACTGTTATAGCTCCTACAAGGAAAGTCACAGAGACATGAAAGATTCTTGATCCACATTGGGCTCTGAACAATACTGAATGGTTGAATGCTGACATCGTCGAACCCACTCCCTGAAAACAGGAAGTGTGAAACTGTCCCCAGTGACAGATGGTCTAAGCTGGTCTCTGAGAGCTTTGGCTGGAGGGTGTGGCCGTGGCAGCGTGGCGAAGTCTGACGTCACGCCCTTGCCTTATGTTTGGCTCTAAATAACAAACGCATGGTTCGATTTACTCCAAACTGAACATCGTTGATCTTTGGCAACCCCCAAACAGCTCTGTTAGATTACCTTGGAATTTGGATCAATGGCGCCCACTAAGAAAACTCAACCAATTTATCTCATGCATAGATTATAGGATCCATACAAAATTTTGCATGCATCATCGTGGAGGAATGTTGAAGGTGATTGACCTTTCTTGACAGTCTCCAGCGATTTCAGAGCTTGTCTGATAAGACATACTAATTTTAGATGACAGTTTAAAGCATGACAGGAAGTCTTTGTTCATCCTTCGCCACCACCAGTATCACGTAGTGACATGGCCACTATCCTGCAAGAAGAATGGCTTAAAATCCCTCTGACCACTGTGTAGGACTTGTATATGTCATTCCCAAGTCGAAGTGACGCTGTATTGGCCGCAAAAGGAGGCCCTACACCATACTAATAAATTATTGTGGTCTAAAACCAGGTGTTTAAGTTTCATTGTCCAACCCCTGTATATGAACAATATTTATTACCAGCATCAATGGATAATCATGGATATTTGCACAGATCAACTTAACTTCTTAAAGAAGCAGGTTAAAGGTGGGGGAGGGGGAAATTTGGATTTTTTTGTTTAATTTATTCACTGAATTAGTTATTGCTAAAGCTCTACAAAAAATAAAAATAAAACAAATATAGAGTTAAATTTAAGCCATTATCTTTTGTGCTTTGTTTGGGGATGCTTTACCATACCTTCTGGTAGCCAATCAGAGAGGAAAACTCTGCCCTGAGACATAATACTCCAAGATGGTGAGAACATTCTGTCTAATACACCACAGAGGCAACAATTAAAGTTAAACTTCTGAATTGAGGCAACCGTGGGCTTCCTCTGACTTCTTACTAATGTTTATATGTTTTGTATAAAGCATAAATGTTTCTTAAATGTTACAGTGAGTTAGGTTGCTCTTACTACCAAAAAGACCTTTGAACCATTTTGTAATCAAATAACTAGGATGGAAACAGCTACTTAGGTTAAGGCACTTGATAGTGGTGCAGTACAGGGTTTACCCTTGAAATACAAAGAAAAGTAATTCTACAGTTATTCTAATGGTCTATGTGTTTACCCAAGGCAAAACATGTGATTCATTGAACATTTCAACAAATAATTTTGAGGTTTTCCTTACAATTAGATTTTCCAATGCGTAGGTCTGAGGTATTTATAAGTCTTAATTTGTTCCAGATACCATCAACGGAAATTAAAACATATGGTCCAGAGTTATTTCCAAAACAATTTCCCTCAATGACATTTTATGTCCAGTAGGAGGCACTGCTGGTCAAGGCATGAACAGCAACCCCCAGGTCAAAGGTGTGATGGCCAGATCTCTGCCTTATTCCATTATAATTTAATCGTATACCATTCATTTTCACTCTGTACACCTCAGACTTCCAGTACAAGACAGACTCATGTCATCTGCAGAAATACTCGGATGATTCTGCAGTCATGGAGTGGATTAGAGATGGACAAGAAGCTGAATACAGGGAGCTGGTGGACCACTTTTTGGCAAGGTGTAGAAACAATCATCTCATCTTGAATGTGAACAAAACAAAGGAGATGATTGTAGATTTTAAGAGATACAAGAATAGGTCAAACACTATTTCCATCATGGGAGAAGAAGTGGAGGTGGTGGAGGAGTATAAATACCTTGGTGTTCACCTGGACAACAGATTGGAGTGGAGATGCAGCTGTGAAGCTACCTATAAGAAGGGACAGAGCAGACTGTACTGCTTGAGGAAGCTTAGGTCCTTCGTTGTTTGCAGTAAGATGCTGCATATCTTCTATAAGTCTGTTGTGGAGAGTGTGATCTCTTCTGCCATCATCTGCTGGGGTAGCAGCATCAGAGCCAGGGACTTAAAAAAGCTCAACAAGCTGATAAAAAAGGCTGCCTCTGTTCTGGGGACTCCTCTGGAACCTCTGGAAATCATTGTGCAAAGAAGGATTCTTCATAAAATGAAGAACATTATGGGGGGGGGGAAAACCCGAGCATCGTCTTCTGGATGTTGTACAAAAAAACAGTTCTTCATCAGGTTTCAACAGATCTGTTTAAGAAAAAAGCTACGGAAATCCTTCCTCCCCCGCCATAGCATTACAACGGTTTTTTAAAAGAAACCTTCATAAGATGAGCTACAACATTTATTTTCCCTTTGAGATGAATAAAGAATTTTTGAATAGAATCTTGAATTGAATTTATCTTTACTCCAGAGATTTTATGACTGAAAGAGGTTTCAAAATCCTTTTTAGTTGCCACTTGAAGAAACGTCCACCAAAATGTATCCCCAAATGAGGGAAATTCTGGGTGTTTCATCTCAATACGGTGAAAGGAAAAATATCTTTTGAGACTTTTTAGTGTCACAGGTACAAGCGTTTAATACATATAGTACTGGTCTTTCCTTCTTTGCTTAACGAAAATAAAACTGTTCGTTGGTTTTACGTCCGTCTTCGAAATGATTTCCTACTTAAAACTTTTCTACACAGATAATCCCATTTAGGCCCAAGGTGTCATGTTTAAGGGAGACCTGTTTTAAAGTTAAATGACAAAATCTTTTCAAAATCGTTTCACTCCAGAGTGTCTTCAGACTGTACTTTCAGACATGTTGGTTAATTCAAACAAATCTAAATACACCAGGGGAATGACTAATTTTGGTCCTGATTGCAGGTAAAAAGTTTCTATTTAATAATAAAGTTCAACACAAAAAACAGGAAGGAGCAAGTTATGCGCTGTGCTGAAGAGATTACAGCTCTGTGGCACAGTAAGCAGTCAAACTAAATGAAGCTGTAGTTTGCTTTGGAATGAAGTTTAGTGAAAAGAGGTCTGGATGTCGGGTTTACGAATTAGTGTTAACATGTATGAAAACAGGTATAAGTGTGTCGATACATGATGAAGGGTGACACACCTGCAGCTCATGCATGGATCTGGGCGAGGGCAGAGGAGGACAGCTTTCAGCCATGTACCTCTCCCTCTCCTCCTTCCGCTTTCTTTCTTCCTCCTCTAGTAAACCTTTAGCAATGGCCAGTATCAAACTCTTACAAACAAAAACAAAAAATAATTTAGAGGCCTTCTCAACAAGTTTTCCTCACTTTTCTGAAAAACGTATTTATCTTAAATGAATAGAATAGGAATATAAGCATTTTACCTTTAGATGATGCTTGCGGCTTGAAAAAATTTTTTCCCTTGATTAACGAAAACTTTTGTTGGACCAAAAATTCTATTAATTACTTTTTGGCCGAAAACCAAAAAAAAGGTTGAGTTACTCACTCTGACATCTTGGTGTTGATTAGGCTTTAAATCCCTGTATGAAGTCAAATAATAAACTGAAGATAAATAGAGTTTACAGAAACAGATGGTTGTGGAAATCCTAGTGCAGGTAAGTGAGTGTGAGACCTATTCAAGAAAACATTGATTCTGAGGAAATAATGCTTCCAGGTAGGAGAAACCTGACAGAAGCTTCAACAAGCCACCTCAGGCAGAATTCTCCTGTCTTATGAGGATAAGAACTAAAGTCTTGTTCTCCCTAAGGGAAGCCTATCATCTAAAGCCCCTCAAATAACCCCACCCACCACCACCCACATTAAAAGATCAGCTGATACATTCACTGCTGATGGAAATACCTCTGACAGTAAGACAATATGGGCAAAAAGCAAATAAATTAACAATTAATGCATTCAAACTGAAAGAATTTCCTTACTACAGTACATGTACAGACACATGCAAATGTCTTAATTTACTTTTTAAAAATCATCTCAATAATATAAAGATTTCTAAGATTTTTGTTTTTTTGCAGTGTAAACAAGAGCACAATTCAGCACCATTTTCATAGAACTGCATAAACACATTGTCCTACTCTTGTAGGACTGTCTAAAATATTTATTAGGATTACTGTAGAATAACAGTTGAACAGTTTTTATAAACACAGAAAGCAATTTCCCAAAAGTCAAATAAAGAGCTAAAAAGCAACAACAATAACACAAAACACTTCTATATCAAATATAGGCATATATAATGTCACACATTCAGAGGATTTCCTTACTGCACATTTCCCTTTAGACTATTTTATAATAAAACATTGTTTTATTTCTTGACGCCTTTAATCAAGGCTAGTTATTTTGTTGCCTACGATCAAATTCATTTACATTCATATATGACTACTTTTGCTGATGTTACTGTAATCCTAATAAAAGTTGTGTGGGTTTAACTGTAGTAAAAATGTAGATTGGAGATCCATACCACACTAGCTCTTTGAATCTTGGAGAACGGTTAAAAGCATTGGAACTCAAGCTTCCAAGGACCCTCCTCCAGCTCTGGCAGTTTTCACGCTTTCTTTCTTCATCCTAATGTAGCACTGCTTCTTTTACATCAACAATAACATCTAAGAACTCCAGTCTGTACAGGTGGTGCTATATCATAACAGTTTACCCACTCATTACCAAAAGAAACACATCCTGTTTAAAGTTAATAAAAATAACCAGAAAGTTAATGGCAGAACAAAACATATCAGTGACAAAAGTGCTAACAAAGATGACTTACCTCTCTCAGAACCAAGTGACAGTATTAGATAGCAACTCAATTTCTGGTTCCATAAGGTCTTAAATATTCATTTCCTCATTTACCCAAATGTCCATTTTTGGAAATGAAATTTCTAGTCACCAATGAGCTTCCAAGCACTGGAGAAGTTATATCTGGCCACCCCTCATCCAAAAACAATCTTCTCCCTTTATGGTTGTACTGCTACTAACTAACTGCTCGTCTTGAATGTTGCTTTGTACAACTGAAAAGGTTTATGTAGAAAGAAAATGGATGGGGGTTAATTTTAATGGGTCAGGGACACCAGGGAGCAAAGGCGATGAAAACTGAGGTTGCAGCAGGTGGAGGACATTAGAGAGCTTCTTTTATGGTGGGCGTTTTCCAAGCCTCCTAAAAGATGGACCGCTGAAACACAAAGATGAGATCCATGTCCACTCAGGATTTTTACAGACAAAAAAGTTGTCTTTTATCATGTTAGGAAACAAATTTAACTAGTGTACGACTAAATGGGTCATAAGAAACAAGCCAACTAAGGAGTGCAGCAGCTTTTTAATGTTTCAACAATATAAATAAAAATGAACTTAAGAAAACTAAGATGAAAAATTAATTGCTTCACATTTTTTAAACATTGCATTCATTGAAAACATCGTGGGCCAGTAAGAAATCACCTGAGAGAACAAATTAGCATTTGACTGATGTGGATCATTTACAACAAGAAGACATCAAAACACTGCTGATTTTACAGCATATTTCACCATCTGCTCCTCTACCGGGCTTTCACAACCACTGATTAGAACAGCAAAAACCACATCACCCAAATGTCACATGCACGCCTTCGATCAAAATAAAACATCCAGAAATATTTAGCGATTCTGAACAAGATATCAAGAGGTTAACTTCATACAAATTGTGCAAATGTCACCACATGGGTACAAAACAACGCTGAATAAAGGCACCATACTTCCACTCCTACCGCACCTTTCACATGACTAACGTGCTTAGAAAGTCTGATAGGTACCAAATATAGCAAACACAAAATGTGACTCAAGCAAAATCAAAGTTTAATTTAAAGTACTGAATGGGCCAAGATCGGGGTCACAAAGGATACCTCAGGTACGACTGTTTTACATCAGCTGGGCTGAACTATAACACCTACCGAATTTAAACGGCAACAATCAGAATATTTAAAGAGAATGGCACAACTGGAAACCCGCCAAGGCAACGCCATTCAACTGAACCAGAACCTCAGACAGGGGCAGATTAAATCAGATGTCGGTTATTTGGTTTTATGTCCGTTTTATGCAGTTATTTTGTTTGTATTTAGTGAAGCACTCTGGTCAACATTAGGTGTTGCTATTAAATGTGCTATTTAAATAAATTTGACTTTGACATAATCAGAGAAGCAGATAACCCAAGCTGATTTTCTAGTACCAAAATCTGATAAAATAGGACCCATGTTTCAGTCTAGGTAAACAGATAGTGCACCCGTTAAAGTTCTAAGGTTATAAAGGATAAATGGCATGGCATGGAACAGGTTCAAAATTTAGATGATTAACCTTAAGTGTTCAAAAAAAGTTTGTATTATCAGCATTTCATCCTTCATTGAGCTGAGATGTGGGCAGAACCTACGGTT
>JAHHUM010000290.1:1212761-1318148 GCA_036173005.1 Crenichthys baileyi
GAAAGAATCGATGTGGGAAGGGGACAGTAGAAGCCAGCCTGCCTTCATTAGACCATTTGACTTACCAAAGCAAGGTAGTCACAGGCCCGTATCGACTGGGGCAAGACTGCTTCGAAGGTTACGGGAGTGATGTAGTGATGAGCTATGGTTTGGCCGACCAGCCAGCCGCAGGATTTAAAATTGTAAAGAAGACAGCAAAATCATTTGAGACGAGAAGAGTAAGAAGATGAGATACAGCATATCATTTATATGTGAAGCATTTGGTTGGCCAACAACAACATCGCTACTTTGAGTTATTTCACCATTTGTGTTTTGGGGAGAATCCTGATGCTAATTTTACCTTGACATCGATTTCATACAGTACCTCATTACATCCCGCATTGCCAGGATGTATTGTGGGTTATTCCCCTTTAAATCTTGGTGTCAGTCTATGCCATGATTTGGGCATGTACCAATTTAAACACGGACACTCACCCAGTGGCCGGATCACAGTACCGTTCATTGAAAATGCTGAGTGTCTCTGATGAAACACAGGTTCTGATACACTATACTACCAAAAGTATTTGTCTGTCTACTTTTACATGAATATGAACTTTGCCAACATCCTATTCTTAATCTCTAAGGTCCAATGTGTTGATGGACCCACCGTTGCCAGCAACAACAACTTTAACTATTGTGTAAACATCTTCATCAAGGTTTAGGAGTGTGTTCATAGTTAGATGAGAAAACCAGAACTGCAGCCTCCGCTCTAATTCATCCCAAAGGTGTTCGAGAAGGTTGAGGTCAGGACTCTGTGCAGCCCAGTCAGGTTTCACCACACCAACCTTTATACACCTGCAGCCATGGAAGTGATTGGCTCACAAGGATTCATTGATTTGGTTGGTGTGACCCAATACTTTTTGCAACATATTGTACCTGTTTTAGGTTTGCCATCTTTGATTAATATGAGTTTCACTTTCTGATTATGTGTAACAAAAAACATGTATAATTTTCACGACATTTTCTTTTCAATGCACCTATAAATAAAGGGAGTGGTACATCAGTAAAATCATGATGCCAATTTTACCCGTTGTAGGAATTTAAGATATTTCTAAGTCGAGTGAGAAATCTTTATTAAAGAAAGAAAACAAGCTTTTATTTGCCTGTACCTGAGCTTTAAGGTTGTTCTTCCACTCCTGAGTCTCCAGAGCCTTGAAGCGACCGCTGCTGTCGGAGGAGACCGACGCACACAGGGGCCGATGGGCTCTGAGAGGTAGCTGGGGGGTGAGGGCCACAGGGACATGCCTTGTGTTAGTATGCTCGCTCCTACTCATTGTTAGATTGGGACAAGAGCCTGCAATACACAAAAGTTACATGTCACAACGGGTGAGGGAAGACTGTTCAAACGTCACTTCAAAACATTTTTTTTTCATTTATTAAAATAAAATGCTAGAACTCCATTAAGTGTTACCTTACTATGTATGTACCATGAAATAAATGAAATAATGAATGTTGTTGTTTCCTGTAGCTTTACTCATTATCTGGGGTCTATGTTTGTGTTAATGAAACTAAAGCAAGAAGAGTGTAAGACTTTAATTATTTGTTTGTGTCTCTTAAGTCAAATAATTAGTGCGAAATTCACCAATATTGACGCATATCGCATGTTTTCCCAACACCCTGCAGCCCGAATTATTTTGACACCAAGCCACACTGCTGTCAACTTGCTCTCTTCTTGCTCATCTAAGATGACTCTGCAGTTGTGGGAGTTGTATGAGTATTTCTATAGATGACAGGAGTCGGTTTTGTACTGGAAGTCTGAGGTGTACAGAGTGAAAAGGAATGGTGAGAGTACCGTCCCCTGTGGTGCTCCTGTGCTGCTGACTACCTGGTTAGACTCACAACCCTTCAGTCTCATAAACTGTGGTCTGTTTGTCAGGTAGTCTTTGATCCAGGAGATTGTTGAAGCCTCCGTCTGAGTTTTCTTAGGTTTCTGACATAATGGAGAAATCCAAGAACATGATCCTCACGGTGCTGCTCACTTTGTCCAGATGACAAGCAGGTGTATGAACTTCAATTCACAGCAATAAACAAACTGCAGAGGGTCTTAAGGGGCTTGTTTGTTTACTCAGGTGGGCCAACAGGAGTCTCTCCAGGACCATCATGATGTGGGATGTCAAGGCTGATATTAACTTTGCTGCTTTTTTCCTTCTTTATAACTTTTACTTCATCAAATTTATTTTTTGCTTACAAGTTGAATAATAGATCATACATTTGCTTAAACAAACCTACTATCCTCTGGAGAAATTAGGCAGCACTGGAAGGATCACATTGATTGATTTCTTCAGTGCATTTAACACAATTTAGCCTTTTTTACAATGTCAGAAAGTCCAGGAGTCTCATTTATAAACGTTGCGTACGCACAGAACGTCACTTTCCACACAACGTTGTGTTCTCTAAAAACCAAACATGACGGGAGGCTGTGCGGTCCATCAAGCAAACTCTGACCCATACGTACGTTCATTTTGGAGAAGGTGGAGACTGGCGACGAAGATGGTGAGGCGGGGAATTGAAGCCACACTGCATCATGATTCCTCCCAGACATTCAATTTCACTTTATATTAAACTTTAATCATAGATTGACTTTATCACACGTATTCTAAAAATGGCAGTGTTATTTATGCTTGCACTGATGAGCCATAACTATACATAAGGATCGCTCACATAAATATAAAAGGTCTATAAGCCAACTTAAATCTTAAATCAAAGTCAGCACAACATTCCATCACAGTTTTCTCCCCGATGATCACCAGGGTGATGTGAACCACAGATTAGCACATAAATTGTGACAAGGTTTGAGGCAATAACACTGACTGCTGTAAACACTGGATAGGATAGTTTTAATTTTTGACATTTCTACATAAAAAAACAAGTGCAGCACAGTCAGTGATCAATATATTAACGCCTTTAGCAGTGAGAATACCATATAATACCATATAACTGAAAAATATCAAGGAATACTTCAACTGTACAAACTGCATTAAACTGCTGCTTGTTGAAAGCCATGAATCACACGTAATTACCCTCATCAGGGTACAGATGTTCGGTACTGCAGTCTCCCAGCCATGATTAGTGACACCATGCCAATTTATAGAAGAGTTTTGAAAGCACAACACTTGAAACTGTTCTGATAGCAGGTATTAATGGAGGAAACACCGGTTCTGTAGCAATTTGAGCATTGAGCACATTATAAGCATTGAATAATTAGTGCAGCAAGGATTTCCGTTTCTATCCAGCCTGGTTTTTTACAATTCCAAGATTATGGTTTATAAACAAGAGGCATGCCATAGCATAGTGATAGAGACCTGCCAGTTTAGAGTATTGTGACAGGTCTGGCTCCAAATCCTAAGAGGTAAGAACACTTTTCCCCTCCAACTAGTAAAACTCAGGCTCAAAACAAAGTGCATCAGGTAATAATGGCTTCATTTATGTCTCTCACAAAACATCTGCCACAATGACACAGCAGAGGTTGCAGCAGAGAAAACATGGATTTTACAGAAACATCAGCTGAGCTGCTACCACGAACAGAGCAGGTAAATGAGGCCTGATCACAAGTGTTCCCCTGGGACTAAAATATCTCCATGTCTGAACAGCATCGCTGACTCAGTCATTACCGACTCTGGGTAAATGTGATGCTTTAATAAACCGCGATTTCATCTCCTTCGTAATAACAGAATACATGAAATCATGCGATGCAACCTAACATTATTAGAGTGGGGTTTTGTGTCTAAACCGCGAAAATCGTGATGAACCGAGTCAGCAACGTGTTCTGGGTTTGCTGGAGGCTATGGGCTCCCTTCTACATCTGCTGCTGCTGGGAACCAAACCAAACCATTCACCCGACCAGTGTTAAAGACATCACAGAACATCTCTCTTACCGATTCTCCCATTGTGTCTGCAAAGCAACTCCGGCTTCAGAAGTTCGTGAGCGCTCGGTTCTTTTGTCCTCTCGTCCCTGGTTTCCATGTTCTACCTCCTGCTGACAGAGGAACATCACCCAGGCGCAGTAGGCACGTCATCTTTGCCAGGCCGAACAGCACTTCAGCTGCATCTCACAAGCATCGCTCCAGCCTTTAGCAGCTCGGTTCGCTGCTAGCCGAGCACCCAGCTAACTCACTGGGAGTTAAAGCCAGTCGGTTAACACGGTGGGAAAATCCGGGGTAAAATGAGAGAAGACATGCTCACAGCCAGCCTGGACTGACATGACGAATGAAGCAGTTATACTGGTCCAACTGAACGGGACGAAGACAGAATGCGCACCACCTAACTGCTGCTGGTTGGTGGATATGGGAAGTCAGCAGGACCAAAAAACATCTGGCTTTTTACGCGTCCTTGAGGGGTTGTGTGAATTCTTGAGGAAAACGTAGAAAACAATAAAAATAAAAGACTTATAAAACGTCATACAAGACTTAAACTAGTTGCTTATATTATAATTTTTTTAGAACTGTTTTTATTGCAAACAAATGCAAGAGAACAGCAACTCTGTGCAATACACAATATTGTCTCATATTTATTTTATTGACTATACAACAATATTAATTTGTTTTTTTTTTTTTTGTTTTTTTGAATGAATGGCTTCGTCCCGGGGTAAAGGTTTCTTTGATTTCCAGTTTAGAATTATTGTCTTACCAATAGTGGAAAAAAAGGGTCTGTGTTTGTTTGAGATTTTCAACCAACGTGCCTGCCAAGCCAGCAGAGGGATGGAGGGAGAAACAATGACTTTAAGCTACAAATGGTAGTTTTTCCAGGTACTGATATCCAGAACAGGTCAACATGTGCTATGAAAGTAATCCCAGGGTGCATTGTGTGCTAGCAAGTGTCCACAAATCCCACATTAAACATTTTCCTTCGTGTGAGGTGATATCCGTTAATGACTTCTGTATTTAGGTTTGTGTTCCTGATAGGAAGATACATTATTGCAGCTTTAATTCAGAGGTCTACTACGGAGTATTAGGGTCACTTGGAGAAAAGAAAAATTTGTTCATTTTGGTACAAACAACGGTGATCACTAAGCCAAAAAATTTCCTGTTACACTAGTCAAGCGGCCATGGTGGTGTGGGCTCAAATGGCAGCAATATACACACATCCAGAGTGACTAAAATGGAAACTTCTAATATTTTCAGGCCGAAAAGGTTACACCAAACATGAAATAAATGACACTGCTTAAATAAATATGACCCTTAATTGAATGAATCATTACAATGGACAATAAATTGTGATGTAACGTTTGTAGTAAGACCAAACTGCAGAACGAAGCCAGAGATAAAAAGGTGAAAATATTTAATAAAAATGAAAGCAAACTTGCAGAGCTGCACCAGAGGAATGGGTCATGGATACAACAGGAAACAAATGGCATCATAAGAAATGGAACATCAGGAAGTGCAATGGAAGGAACCAGCAAAGAGTATGACAACCAGAGAGCTTATGTGCAGAGGGAAGTGTGGAGAAAAACATGGCAAAACAACTGAGAGTAATCAGGTGGAGATGAAGAATAGCTGAGACAAATGAAGGCAGAGAAAACTGAGGGGATGAGATCAATGAGCAGAATCTGAACACTGAGAAACACAGGGAAGAAATCGAGCAGAATTAATACAAAACAGAACACAAGAACGAATTAAGAACCAATCCACAAACAAACTAAAACGGATAAACGACAGGGGAAAGCTGAAACATAAAAGAAACCCAAAACTCAATCCCAAAAATTATTTCAAAATAAATAAATTGCCCCCATGCAAATGCAGTGGAAATTCTCAGAAACTCATGCACACAGTAAATAATGTTTAAATTGACCCTGTACTGCTGTGCAAAACCAACCTAATGTTCACTTTCTATGTTATCATGGAAAGAACCTATGTAAAATGTAGACGTGTTGTTTAAACTAAATAAAGAGATACTGGATTTCTGCTCCTGGAGATGGCCTGGGAGGGATAATAGGCTGTAGAGAACAATACAACGCTAATTAATGAGATTAAGACAGTAATAAATGGAAGAAAAAGCTCAGGTCCATGAAAAAGATGTTAGGTAACAGATCAGCCTGGGCCATTAGCAAAGGGATGGACATGCTTCATCACATGCTTGACATTTCATTTAGAACATTTAAATAATAAATTACATATCTTCTTACATATATTCTTCCATCTTTTATATTGGTGGGTTAGGGAATATCAAAACTGAAACTGAGAGGGACAAACCCTGGGCAGCTCAATATAGCTAATCTGAGATTTCTTGTAGAAGTGGAGTTGGCGGAGGAGTGAAAATACCTCAATGGTTCTCCTGGACAATAAATTCAAATGAAACTGGAACAGTGATACTCTCTACAAGAAGGGACTGAACAGACTATTTCTTGAGGAAGCTCAGTTCCTTTGGTGTCAGCAGGAAGATCGTGCTTAAGTATCTTTAAGTCAGTTGTGGGGGTTGTAGTTTCTTTTTTGGAACAGTTTTAATATACACAAATAGTTTGACGCAAATAATTCACCCTTGCTTCATTTCACATCCCCCTCATACGTTACCTCTTTACAGAGAGAGTCATCCATATCATACAAACCATTAGTTCCAAAGTCTTGACAGTTTTCCTTGCAGGTCCTTTAGGTTCAGTCAGAATAGTTGGACAGCATCTGTGAACAAAAGCTGTGGCAACAAATCTTGCTACAGCTTACGAGATTTTGGTCTGGACTTTGTCTAGGCCATTCTAACACATAAGCTATATAGGCTTTGATCATAACTATTTCATTTTAGCTTCGGCTGTATGTTTTTTATTGTTGTCCTGCTGAAAGGTGGACCCCTACCCATCAACTCTGACCAGCTTCTGAGTCTCTGATGATCAAAAGCATCTCCTCAGCATGATGCTGCCACCACCATGTTTCATCATGGGGATGTTGTTTTCAGAATGAAGTGCAGTGTTAGTCTTTCACCAAACTGAATTTTCTATGGTGGTCAAAAAGTTAGATTCTGTTCTCATCTGACCAGAGCACTTTTTTTAAATGTTTGCTATGTCCCCTAAATAGTTTGTAGCAAATTGCAAATGGGACTTTAATCGTAGTCAGGCCATGATTCTTACTCATTCATTGCACTGACTCAGCACTTAGAGCTCTAAGTAATCATCCCATCACTGACAACGGAGGAATGTTTACCATTTTTTCTTAGATCACAATTAGGAAAATAGATTCAGAATTTTTTTCAAAACCTTTTCTTTACATTTCAGAGAGCACTGTTTCATAACAAAGCTTGGATAACATCATCACTGAGTAACTAGGAGAATAGGATCATTTTGATTAAAGAGCATCATTTGGCACATATTGACATGCATCCAAAAAAACTGTGTATAGTAATGGCTTCAGAGTCATATCGGTTTGACAATCATAGTGCCAACCGCTTTGGAATAAATGGTTTTAGCTCAATTTAAAGTCATTAGGAAGGCTTTTTCCACACTCCTGGCCAGTGGATGAAAGGTGCACATCTGTGGGTATCTGTGTGTGTGCATATGTATATGAAAGGTCAGTTTTCTTAGCATCTGTAATGCTACAGTGTGTTTCCAGTTGTAGAACAGTCTTAAATAGGAAATTCTGACCCTACCCAAGTTTATATTCCTGCAGGTTTGGGTAGTAACTAGCTACATGTTATGCTATTCTGTAACCTAATTACGAAATACAAGTAACTGTAATTCATTAAATTGACTGATGGAAACATGTAATTAAACTGCAGTTACTAAAATACTCTTGATTACAGCTTGTGTTACATCTTACTATGTACTGTTTACAACCACAATTCCAATGAAATTAGGACATTGTGTAAAACATAACAAAACAGAATATGATGATTTGCAACTCCTGTTCAACTTTTATGCAACTGAATACACTACAAAGAAAATATATTTAATGTTCAAACTGATAAACATTATTGTTTTTTTTGCCAATATTCACTCATTTCAGTTTGAGGCTCCAAAAAAAGTGCAACAGGGGCAACAAAAGACTTGGAAAGTTGAGCAGTGCTGAAAAAGGAAATAGCCGCCGGCTTCTCTGGGCCCGAGTTTATCTGAGATGGACGGACGCAAAGTGGAAAAGCGTGCTGTGGTCTGATGAGTCCGCATCTCAGATTATTTAGGAAATCTTCTGGGCCAAAGAGGAAAAGGACCATCTTGATTGTTATCAGGGCAAAGTTCAAAAGCTAGCATCTGTGATGGTATGGGGGTGTGTTAGTGCCCATGGCATGGCTAACTTTCACATCTGTGAAGGCACCATTAATGCTGAAAGGTATATACAGGTTTTGAAGCAACATCTGCTGCCATCCAAGCAACATGTTACAACAGTGTGGCTTCGTAGTAAAAGGAGAGCGGTTACTGGACTGGCCTGCCTGTAGTCCAGACCTGTCTTCCATTGAAAATATGTGGCGCATGATGAAACGCAAAATATGACAACGGAGAACCCGAACTGTTGATCAACTGAAGTTGTACATTAAGCAAGAATGGGAAAGAATTCCGACTACAAAGCTTCAACAATCAGTCCTCAGTTCCCAAACGCTTATTCAGTGATGTTAAAAGGAAAGGTGATGGAACACCGTGGTTAACATGCTCCTGTCCTAGTTTTGTTGGGACATGTTGCAAGCATCAAACTCTAAATGAGTCAATATATGCAAAAGAAAACAAACTATCAGTTTGAACATTAAATATGTTGTCTTTGTAGTGTATTCAGTTGCATAACGGGATTTGCAGATCATTGTATTCTGTTTTTACTTACGTTTTACACAACATCCCAACTTCATTGGAATTGGGGTTGTAAAAGGCAATCAGTGTGCTTGTTAATATTTAGTTTTTATTTCGTCGTACTCGTAATCGTACTCGTCGTCTTCTGCTTTATCCGGTACCGTGTCGTGGGGGCAGCAGACTCAGCAGAGACAAAGGCGTTCCCAGGCCAGCCGAGAGACATAGTCCCTCCAGCGTGTCCTGGGCTGTCCCCTGGGCCTCCTCCCGGTGGGATGTGCCTGGAACACCTCCCGAGGAAGGCGTCCAGGAGGCATCCGGTATAGATGCCCGAGCCACCTCAACTGGCTCCTCTCGATGTGGAGGAGCGGAAATAAGCTTCCCTGCAGAGGAAGCTCATTTCAGCCGCTTGTATCCAGGATCCCGTTCTTTCAGTCATGACCCAAAGTTCATGGCCATAGGTAAGGGTAGGAATGCAGAACGACCGCTAAATCGAGATCTTCGCTTTTCGGCTCAGCTCTCTCTTCACCAAAACGGACAGGTACAGCGCTCCCACAACAGCGGCAGCCGCACCGATCCGTCTGTCGATCTCCCGCTCCATTCTTCCCTCACTCGTGAACAAGACCCCGAGATACTTGAACTCCTCCACTTGAGTCAGGAACTCTCCTCCGACCTGAAGAGGACAAGCCACGCTTTTCCGGTCGAGAACCATGGCCTTGGACTTGGAGGAGCTGATCTTCATCCAAGCCGCTTCACACTCGGCTGCAAACCGCCCCAGTGCATGGTGTAGGTCTTGGCTAGAGGGGGCCAGCAGGAACACGTCATCTGCAAAAAGAAGAGACTAAATCCACTGGTCCCCAAACCAGACCCCTTCAGCCCTTGGCTGCACCTAGAAATCCTGTCCATAAAAGTTATGAACAGGACCGATGACAAAGGGCAGCCCTGCCGGAGTCCAGCATGCACCGGGAACAGGTCCGACTTAGTGCCGGCAATGCGGACCAAACTCCTGCTCCGCTTGTACAGAGACCGGATGGCCCCTAATAAAGGGCCCCCCGATTCCCCCACAGGGCACCACGAGGGACACAGTCAAATGCCTTCTCCAGGTCCACAAAACACATGTGGACCGGTTGGACAAACTCTTATCAACCCTCGAGTACCCTGCAGAGGGTATAGAGCTGGTCCAGTGTTCCACGACCGGGACGGAAAGCACAATGCTCCTCCTGAAACTGAGGTTCGACTATCGGCCGGACTCTCCTCTCCAATACCCTGGCATAGGCCTTACCAGGGAGGCTGAGGATTGTGATCCCCCTATAGTTGGAACACCCTCCGGTCACCCTTCTTATGAAAAAGGACCACCACCCTGTATGCCAATGCAGAGGCAATGTTGAAGAGGCGTGTCAACCATGACAGCCCCTCAACATCCAGAAACTTGAGGTACTCAGGGCAGATCTCATCCACCCCCGAAGCCCTGCCACCGCAGAACTTTTTAACCACCTCGGTGACTTCAGCCTGGGTGATGAAAGAGTCTAACCCCGAGTCCCCAGCCTCTGCTTCCACCAGGGAATGCGTGACGGAAGGATTGAGGAGATCCTCTAAGTACTCCTTCCACCGCCCGATAATGTCCCCAACCGAGGTCAGCAGCTCTCCACCCCCACTGTAAACAGTGTTGGCTAAGCACTGCTTCCCCCTCCTGAGGCGCCGGAGGGTTTGCCAGAATCGCTTCGAGGCCAACCGGTTGTCCTTCTCCATGGCCTCACCGAACTCCTCCCACGCCCGAGTTTTTGCCTCTGCCACAGCCCGGGCTGCGGCACGCTTGGCCTCACTGTACCTGTCAGCTGCTTCAGGAGTCACAAGCCAACCACAGACGATAGGACTCCTTCTTCAGCTTGACAGCGTCCCTTACTGCCGGTGTCCACCACCGGGTTTGGGGATGGCCACCGCAACAGGCACCGCAGACCTTACGGCCGCAGCTATGAGCAGCAGCATCGACAATAGATGCGGAGAACATGGTCCACTCGGACTCTATGTCTCCAACATCCCCCGGAATCTGGTCAAAGCTCTCCTGGAGGTGGAAGTTGAACACATCGCTGGCTGAGGGCTCTGCCAGACGTTCCCAGAAGAACCTCACTATGCGCTCGGGCCTGCCAAGTCTGTCCGGATTTCTCCTCTTCCAGCGGATCCAACTCACCAGGTGAGTGATCAGTGGACTGCTCAGCCCCTCTCTTCACCCGAGTGTCCAAAACATGCGGCCGAAAGTCTGACGACACGCTCGCCCATAGGCCGAAACGACAGTCAGAGACCTGTCCCCAACCCGAAGGCACAGGGATGCGATCCTCTCATCCACTGGGGTAAACCCCAACACGAGACGGCTGAGCTGGGGGGCAACAAGCAAACCCACCCCAGCCCGCCGCCTCTCCCCGTGGGCCACTCAAAGTAAGAGTCCAGCCCCTCTCGAGGAGATGGGTTCCAGAGCCCACGCTGTGCGTGGAGGCGAGCCCGACTATTTCTAGTCTAGTCTAGTTGATTATGTATCTGAAAATATTATTTAATATGTAATATTAATATTTTATCAAATAATATTTCGGTCTGTTAAGGGTTGTCCTGTGAATACCAGCCCAGTAAGGCGATGGTATTAGGACAAAATAGAAAGGTGTGAGCCAATCTCTGACATTATTGAACAGCAAAACTCTGCACACACATGGAATGAATTCACACAATTTCTTAAAATACAAGAATTTATTAACAAAAATAAGTAAACTCAAAGTCAAACATATTTCAATCAACAAACTCTTTACTATGCTAAAACAATCCAACTAAACTACCAAGCAGAATTAAAGAATAGGGAAGACTAATGGGCTATGTACAATATAAACAAGTTGATTAAAGATGATTGAAAACCATGACCAAAAGAGTGATGCAACATTACCATGCAATGTTATTTATGTTTGAGAACCAAGGATTATCTTGAAGAATCTGGAAATTAAGTTAAGTTAGTCTTGGAACCAACTTAGGCAATAATCAGCATACCTTTAGACAACCATTCACAATGCAAGATCAGATAAAATATTATTTTAATAAAATAATGTTTTCAAGAATGATCTGCTGAATAAAACCAAGCTTCTGGATGACTAATTCTCAATGGTGTCTCATTAGCTGCCTTTATTTATTGAAATGGACGGCGCGTTATGATCAATCTTCTGTGTTTAAAATCACCCTTTAAATAAAGTTTGTCTTAACTTTAAAAACACACAAACACAGAACACAAAACTGAGCATGTGTGCTGCAGATAGTCTGCTAGCACCAAGATAGCTGAGTTCAACACAAACAAAACCAAACTTCATAAAATGAAAAACGTTTAGATCATTAATGTTTCTCTATTACTCTCCCCAAACAGCTAACCTCGTATGTGAACCGCATTGAGGAGGAGTTGTCCGGGCGACGACGACGTTTGAAGAAAGCTCTGTGAACAATGGGTTAGCTTCCAGCTAACCTCCGGAGCAGTGACTGGGCGGCTGCTCTGTCGGGCCGACCAAACTGCACGTTACCACGGTGATGCGGTCTCGGTTGTCCTCCTTCCAGACCGGGAGAACCGCTCCACTCTGCTTCGTAGGGACAGTGTCTCGGCACTTTTCTGGAACACGGTTTGCTTCTGCAGGCCTCAGAGAGAAAGTCAAGCAAAATGCTTATACCTTAGATTCCCCTTTTTATGAATTAATACTGGGTACACAAACAGTTATTCACTCGTTCTTTACTTGTGCATATGATCGCGTGATCTTATGACACCCTTGGATCCAGTTTGAAGAGTTTATGTCTTTTTGCCAGCAAAGAAACATTAGCGCGCTTGTCTCTCCGGCCAGCCTCGCACAGAGTCCGGGTGGAAGAGAAAGACTTGTGGGAGAAGTGGGGGTTTTATGTGGACAGTGGCATCATGGGAAGTCCGCTGTTACCCCCCTTTAACTTCTGAAGTTGTGCTGGAAGTCGGTTAAATGCAAATAATTTTGAAAGTTCTAGAAAAGTTTGTACCGGAGTTTAATGTTGAAATCCATGGCTGTGGTCCCAACAGATATCTCTCGACCTCCCGCACAAGCTCAGGCTCCTTCTCCCCCAGCGAGGTGACGAGTGAGTTTTATTTTCTTACTCTTTTTAGCCATCTAGATAGATGCTTGATGGCTTAAAGGGGTAAATATCAGATTCCCACATTAAGTGAATGCATCATAAAATGCTGCACAACTATATCGTGCACCGCGGCCATCCTTTTTGTGCACTTGGAGCAGGTATAGTAAAGTAATAAAAGCAAGACCATTTAATGATGCTGTTACATGAATAAACAGTGCGGGACCAGGTATGTAGGTAAATTGAAGAGTATTTGAATATTACAGTGCTAATATTTCAGAAGCCAGAAAACAGCTGCGGTGAAATCCTTAAATAGTGAGAGCAGCCGGCTGCAAACAGCTGAACATTACTAATTCTGCTTACAACCTGACAGTGTTGCCATGCCAATGCATGTTACATTTAAAAACATTTTATGTGGAGGCTGTAAGGTTACTATACCACTAAAATGAGATTACTTCAACGACTGTGCCAAGTTAAATTACTAAAATCCAAAGCCCTGCAACCTACAATGTAGTTTGTAGCTTATTTAACTAACGGAATAATGTGTTTATTTCTCACAGACAACCAGCAGAGTTCAGGAAAGGGGGAAAAGGGCTAAAAGAGTTAAAAGATTTTTATATATTAAGCTTTCCCTTGTTGACTGAGTCTGAGCTATTTTGCAAAAAAGAATGGGCAAGTTTTGTTTCTTGATGAGCAAAGCTAGTAGAGACATACTACAAAGACTTAAGATGTGGTTCTACAACTGCATGACACACTTTTTAGATTTATTGTTAAAAAAAAACTGAAAGCAGCAAATTTTGCTTCCACTGTTCAATCACTTTGTGGTGGTTGGTCACATAAAATCACAATAAAATACATTGAAGTTTCTGGTTATACCTTCATAAAATGTGAAAAGGTTCAGGGAATATGAATATTTTAAAACGAATTCTTCATATAGTAAACCTTCCCAAAAATGTACACACAAAAATTCTTTTGAATATGGTTAAAGTTGACCAGCACAGAGAGACACTATATGTCCTGTTGCACCATTTAAGATTTTCTTTGTGTGCACCTTATTATTTCAATGGAAATCCAAACCCTTTTTTTTTACACAATTTCAACTTGTAACTGCTGTCCAAATTTGAGTTCAAGTTATCCTGCTGGATAATCAATATCTTAACTAAATGTTTCTTCAAATTACATTTTTGTTTATTTAAGATGTTTTTTTAACAGTTTATTTTCTTTGAATTTGCTGGGCACGGGAAATGTTTTTTTCAGTGCAAGGGTGGCATTGACCTGCTCAGCTGACAGCAGGCTGTGCCACTGAGCAACTGGCCGTCGCGGGTTGGACAGCATGTTCAGGCCCACCAGGGCCTATCAGTTGATTTCCTGTGGAAAAATCGCCAGCCAGGAAAAAAAACCCTGTTACCATGTGTGGTTCATTCCTGGTTCATGGGCATTCATGTCCAAACACTGAGATACCCTGTTCAACCCTCTGAGTGACAACAGACAGGGAAACCAAAAGTACCAATCAAAACCACTGAAAAAAACAGAAATAAAAAATGGGGTGTTTATTTTCAAGGTTGTATAGTTTTTTGTGTTTTTTTTTTTTTCACGGAGAATGGTATAGTTTTTTAAAAACAAAACAGTTCTCAGAATTTTCTCTTTTCTCATTTGATCTTAAAACAAAGAATAAAGAACAAAAAAGTCAATAAGAAAAAATATTTTTTATTGGAAGTCTATAGGATTTTACACAGCAGTAGGTATTGGTCCATAAAAATAAAAATCCCATATAAAAGGAGCACTGCAAAACAGAATTAGTTGTGTATTTGGCTGGAGAAGGTATCTATTATAAAACTAAAGCAAATGTTTTATTATTAAAGTGAAAATATTAAGAGTTGTCTCCTGTAGCTAAAATATTTACTGCTAATAACCCCATAACAGAATCTCACCAGACAGGCCAAACAATCTCTTCCATAATTTTGATTTTATTTGCCCACCAGACAGTGAAAGCACAAAGCAATGCCCCAACCTGTTGTTTTTTCCCGTTTTATGATTTTTTTAAAGGGCATGTACAGGTGTTGGACAATGAAACTGAAACACCTGGTTTTAGACCAACAATTAATTTATTCTATGGTGTGGTTGGGGCCTCCCTTTTGCAGCCCCAATTACAGCGTCACAATTCCTATTGGGAAAGACATATTACAAGTCGCTGCCACAGGGTCAGAGGGAATTTTAAAGCCATTATTTTCTTGCAGGATAGTGCCAGGTCACGACGTGATTCTGGTGGAGGAAAAACGTTCCTGACTCGCCTCCTCCAAAAACACCCAAAGTGGTCTCAATAATATTTAGATTGGTGACGTGCAGGCCATGGGAGATGGTTCAAACTTCACTTTCTGTTCATCAAACCAATCTTTACCAGTCTGCTGTTGTGTCTTGGTGATGTCCATCTGATTACACGGGCAACCGGCTCAGGATACAATGTTTGAAAACCATAGGATGCACATGGTCGTTAAGAATGGTTCGGTGGCCTTGGCAATGACGCGCCAATCTAGCACAGGTATTGGGCAAGGAATGACCATGATCATGGCAGCCCAAACCAATCACTGATCCACCCCCATTGCTTCACTATGGTTCATGCATAAACCAGGTCTGGGTGGTACGCATTCTTTGGGGGATTCCTCCCACACAGTGAACTCTACCGGATGTGGGTGGAAAAACAGGTAAAGGTGGGACCTCATCAGAAGAACAATACATGTTCACATTGTCACACAGCCCAAGATTTGCCACTCTTGCACCATTGAAAACGACGTTTGGCATTTGGCATGAGGACCAAAGGTTTGGGCTCATAAGCAAAGCCGGCGTGTATATGGACCCTGTGAGGCTCCCGACGGGGGACAAGAGTTTCTGGTGGAAAACAGGAGAGTTGAGGTGCCACATTTAATTCTGCCGTGATTTGGGCAGCCTTGGGGTTACTATGTTTTTTGGATACAATCGGGTAGCACTCAGAAAACAATCCGTTTCAGACAGCCTCCTACTTGCGTTCCACAGCTTAATCCTGTTGGGATTGTGGTTCGGTCCTTCTGGTGGTATGCTGACCATTACAGCGGGATTTACCGGTGGCTCTTGAGTACATCAACAAAGGAATTGCTGTCTTGGTCACAGATGCGCCCAGGCAAGGGACGTGCACCAAAAAACCAATTTTGTCCTCTTTGAAAACTCTGGTTATGTTCACCCCATAATGTTGTGTGCATTTTCAATTATGTTGAGCAAAAAACTGTTGCTCTTACCCTGCTGTAATTGACCCTTCACACTTCTGCTCTTTATGGTGCAATGTGCAAAAATCCAAACAAATGAAGGACTGGGCTACAGGTGGGGTTCCAATTTAGCATGAAAAAACCTCCCACACTAAAATGACAGGTGTTTCAGTTTCATTGTCCAACCCCTGTATGTGCAGGACCCGTTTTTGTCTTTTAGTTTGTTTTACTTTGACGCAAGTCCTAGTAGTGATGTACAATATTATATTTATTAATGGTAATTAATTAGTGAAAGTAACACACTTTAAACACACAAACTTTGTTTAAATATTGTATTTTATCTTATGGGATGGTCATGTTGTACTTGCAGGTTTGTGTTTTACATTCAATGGTTTGATTGAAAAAGAAGGATTCATGGAACATTTTCAAAATAACAACCTTTAAGGAGGCATTAAACATACTATTTATTAAGCCCTCATTAGTATGTGGGAAGAAACTTGTGCTATCAGAAAACTGAATTTGAATTGCTCAGACTGAATCTGTTGTGAAATTTGAAATTAAATGCATTGGTTTGAAAATGAATTTTACTCTAAACTGAAAACTGAATATAATGGTTTAAAACTGAACTTGTTTGCTTTGAAAGTGCTTTGCTTTGTATTGAAAATTTCAGTTTTTTTGATTACTTTCACTTTCCGGTCTGACCAACTATGTTCCCCCCCCCCCCAGTCCAAAAAGTAAATTTGGTCTGTGGTCACACATCCCGGGTCCTTGAAGCCACAGATTAATCAAACACAGATTTTAACTTGATTGTCACGGATGTTTTCATTAACAATTGCTGTGTTCCAAATTCAGGACTGCATCTTTGAAAGGAACGCATTTGTAGGCGATAACGGTCTCCTGGATGAGGCGGACGAAATGCCTGTCCAATCTCAAGGCTCCAACCAATGCGTCCTTCTTATCCCCAGATTTTGAAGGGATGGGTCCCGGGGTATCTCCCGTGTCCCCACCATCCCATGATTCATTGCGGGTCGAGGTTCATTGTTCAAACGGAAGTAGCAAAGGGGCCAGAGGACAAAAAAAAAGCTTGTGAAATTAAAAATTTGGATATATTGCGCATTCTATGAAAAACCAAACTGAACTTTTTACAAATTTTTTTTAGACGAGACATGTAGTTGTGTAAACTAAAATATCTGATCAAGCTTATCAAAGATATCGCTTAATTGCCCCAAACAAATGACGCCGCCGATGTTTTCATCCGCTGCCCCCAGCAGGCGGCTCGCCTCGCCAGCTGTCAGCTGGACCGGGTGGTTGAGTGTGCGCTAAAACCCCGAGAAAACAGCTGGTAACTCCCGGGCAACATGTTTTTAAAAATCCCGCTGGGGTTTCCCCAATGGGTGGGAAGTTAAAAAACAGAAATAATCGTCAGATGAAAAATGCTAATTATAATGTTTGGTTTAATTTATATTATAAATAATAATTATGCTTCTGCCAAATAAACTGATTTTAAACTTTGGTCCTAAAGTTAATATGGTTAATGTTAATTGTTGAATAGCTTTACATAATAAATTAAACAAAAATAGTTATTTGTCATCAATGTAATTTTTATCTAGTGTTAGATTTTGTATTTTCTATGAACAAAAAACCAATATTTTCAAAAAACATTTTAAACAGCTTGAATAATGAAACAAGAGATTTCAAAAAACAATAACAATTTTAAAACAAAACAGCATTATAAAGGCAATCAGCAATATGCGAAAAGGGTAAATAAAAAAACCGTTTGTTTGTAGTCATTTACAGTAGAGACAGCGTTATTAACCTTCAGGCTCCATTTGTTCGGTTTCCCACAGCTCTGCGCTTCCACGCTAAACACAGTTGCTAGGCCAAAACAACAGAAAGTTACGCTGAGGTAGGGCAAGAGAAACGCAGGGGACCGGACGTAACACCGGCGGCACCCCCCACTATGCATAATCTGGCATGTTAAGCTATTAGCTACAGGTAGGCATAAGTGTTACATGTTTGAACCATCATTGGTTTTACATCATGCTTCTTCTAGATGCTCATTGACTTGCGTGTTGACATCCGCCCAAAGCTTCATGTATGCCTGCACTGCTGCAGCTCAAACTATTGCCGAAAAGGAAGGTTTAACCTGATGTGAAACGTAAAAGCGATGGAATCTGTGTTTGATTTAATCTGTGGTTATCCTCAAGGGGACCCGGATGTTGGTGTGGACCACAAAAAACGGGAATTTTTGGTCCTGAAATTTGGGAATTTGCAAGGACCTGAACAAGTGAAAGTAGTCAAAACTGAATTTTTAATACAACGAAATTTACATTTTAAAACGCACCAAATTTGAATTCAGTTTCCAAAAAAACCTAAAAATCAAGTTTCAGTTTAGTGAAATGCATTTTCAAACCAATGCATTTATTTCAAAATTACCCCACAAATGTACAAATCGGGTCAGAGCAATTCAAATTCAGCTTCTAATGGCACAAGTTTCTTCCCATACCACATTGGTGTTATAGCTTCTGTAACTGGTATAGAAAATAATCATAATTAACAGAAACAATGTCTGGAAAACATCAGTCTGTGTGTAATCAATCTGTAGCATGTGTTTCACTTATTTTAATTACTAAAAATGTCAGTTACTAAACTAAATGAACTTTTCAATAATCTTCTAATTTATTAAATATAACTAATAATTCTTACCTGTATTTGATCCAATGACACATCAAAAGTAAAGGACTCATTAAAATAGGGGTTCAGTGATTTCTTTTTAATAGATGTTGTTCTTTTCTTCCACTTCCTCTTGTCCAAAGCCAGCTGTACTTTCACATACGGATCTATGTAAAACATCAAGTGGAAGAAAATCACAGAATTTCTGGAATCAAATTTCATAAACTCTATGTCCCTGAACAATACCCAGAGCTCAGACAGAAAACAGATTAACCAGGTTTTCGTTGCCATGCTTAAGAATTTCATTAATTAGCTATTAATTAATACTAACCCTTGAATGTACAAAATGTAGCTACATTGCTGAGACTGAAAGTTAGGTTTGAAACTGATTAGCTTTAATAAACTGACAGTGAACTTCAATTATTTTATTGCTGCTCCTTTAATATGTCCAAAAAAGTGTTTTAAGAAACATTTGGGAAACATTTAGGAGTCTTACTTATCTCATCGTAAATTATTATATGGGTTAATGTTTTAGTCTTACCTGAGCTTCCTCCTATGTCCATGCTCTTCAGGTTTTTGGCCTCAAGTATTACTACCGTGAGCTTGCTAATTGTTGGAACATAGCACAGGGAGAAGCAGATCTCCCCTAAGCTTTCTTCCTGCAACAAAAAAATGTCACACTGAAACACTGAACGTGTGCTCATACGTTTTGGTCACAGAAAGCAAACTGACTGCTAAAACCATGTTAAATGTGTGTAAAGCCAGCAATCATTACATCTGTTTAAAGCCAAAAGCATATCTGGCATATCTCAATACCATCCATGCATATACAGAACTAGGCTATCTTGTTATTTTTATGAAGTAGTCCTTCTGGTTGGAAAAGCCACAAAATAACAATGGATGTAATAGGCAGTGGAATAAAAAACAAAAAGCAAATCATACACACACACACATATATATATATACACACACACACACACACACACTACTGGACAAATGTTTTAGAACCACTTTCTAATTTACTGGCTTTCTTTATTTTCATGACTATTAACACTGTACATAGATTCTCACTGAAGGCTTAAAAACTGTGAATGAACACATATAGAATAATGTAGCAAACAGAAAATTGTAAAAGGCCTTTAAAAATGATGAAGATGACTGACTGACTGACTGACTAAACTTTAAAAATGTTCAATATGATGTGTTTACGCTTAATTAAAAAATAAAATCATGTTTGGGTAATGTGTTAGGAACGAAAGGATTTGATGGAAATGATCAGCTCACAGAGGACTTAACCTGAAGTCAACCAAGAAATTAAAGGTGAAAAACTGATGCAGCAGGCTAGTCCAATTTGCTGAAATGCCATTCCAGCCACTCAAAATGACACTCAGCAGTTTGTTTGGCCCATGTGCTTGTATGCATGCTGACAACGTCAGAGCATGCTCACTATACGATGACATATAGTGTCTTAGGATATCTCCTCCAAGTTTCCAACCATGGCATAACTGAGCTCATAGACAATGCAACCTGGTGGCATCATATAGACCTAAACATGATGTCCCACAGATGTTCTATTGGACTTAGGTCAGGGGAGCGTGGAGGCCAGTCAGTGGTATCAATTCCTTCATCCTCCAGAAACTACTTGCCTGCCTCTTGCTACATGAGGCCTGACATTATGATGCACCAGGAGGAACCCAGGACCCACTGCCACTGCAAAGGGTCTAACAATGGGTCTAAGGATTTGTTTCTGATACCTAATGGCTGTCAGGGTTCCATCATTTATTCTGTACAGGTCAGTGCATTCCTCCATGGTATGCCCCCAAACCGATCATGCTGCCCTTCAAATAAGACTCAAACCAGTCAAGTGCTGTACCAGACAGATCGACTCAGTTCTCCAGTTGCTTCAGTAATATAACATGATAAACAGTGTCGAATGCTGCACTAAGGTCCAGTAATATGAGCACTGTAAATGTTCCAAAGTCTGCATTTTTGCGGATGGCATTGAACTCCTTGACAAGGACAGTCTCGGTACTGTGGTGGGCATGGAAACCTGATTGCAAGATGTCAAAGTGGCTGGTTATTGTTAAGAAAGTATTTAACAGTTCAAATACAGCTTTTTCAATAACCTTACTGATAAATGGGAGATTTGAGATAAGGCTGTAAAATTGCTATATCAATTTGTCCATATTATTCTTTTTCAACTGGGGTTTGACAACTGCTGTATTTAAGGCCTCAAGGAAAACACCTGACAACATGGATGAGTTTATTATTTGAATCAAATCAGACACTATGATAGGCAAAATTTTCTTAGAGATAGCTGGGTAAAATATTGAGACAGCAAGAGGAGGACCTGGACTACTCTTCTGGACTACTCTTCTAATCTGAATTTTCTCAGTAAAGCATCAGAATCAGCTTTATTGCCAAGTTTGTTCAGACAAACAAGGAATTTGACTCCGGTACACTTTGCTCTCAATAATAAAGAATATTTTTTTAATCTACATATATACACAATTGACTTTGCAATAGATTATAATGTGAGATCAGTCCAAGTATGCATGGTGTTGCTCTGGAACTCTGACTGTCAGGTGTTCATCAGAGAAACAGCCTGGGGGAAGAAACTGTCTCTGTGGCGGCTGGTTTTGGCAGACAGCGCTCTGTAGCGTCACCTGATGGTAAAAGCCTAAACAGTTTGTGTGCAGGGTGTGTGGGGTCTGCAGAGATTTTAGTCGACCGTTTCCTGACCCTAGACCTATATAAGTCCTGGATAGAGGGAAGGTCAGCCCTGATGATTCTCTCTGCAGACCTGAATGTTCATTACAGTCTGGACCTGTCCTGTTTGGTGGATGAGCCAAACCCCACTGAGATGGACGAAGACAGGAAAGACAGAATTATGGCAGTGTAGAAGATGACCAGCAGCTCCTGTGGAAGGTTGTACTTCTTGAGTTGCCTCAGAAAGTACAGTCTCTGCTGGGCTTTCTTCTGAACATTGTCTACGTGTTAGGACCATCTCAGGTTTCGAGAAATGGTGGTTCCTAGGAACCGGAACTGGTCCACAGCAGACATGAGGATGGTGAGGGGGGTTTATGGGTGTGGTGTTCTCTGAAAGTCCACCATCATCTCTACAGTCTTGAGTGGGTTAAGTTGTGACCACACCAGTGTACCAGCCGATCCACCTCCTGTCTGTATGCAGACTCATCACTGTCCTGGATCAGTCCAATAACAGTGGTGTCATCTGCAAACTTCAAGAGTTTTACAGACAGGTCCGCTAAGGTGCAGTCATTTGTGTAGAGGGACAAGAGGAGTGGGAGAGAGAACACACCCCTAGGGGGCGCCGGTGCTGAAGTTAGCAAATTCATTGCAGGCCTCCTTTTTGTTGATGATTTCAATAAAAAAAAAAAGCTTCACTTGCATATTTTTGGTTGTAAATTATACATGTGAAGTCTCTCTATAGATGTCACAGTGAACCTGGAGTCCAGTCTTTTGCCACCTCTATTCAGCTTTTTGACAGTCTCGTTTCTCACTTCTCACTTTTCACTTATAGATCATTTCACCATGCAGATTTCTTCTTACCAGAGACAACCTTTACCTTTATGGCAGCAATGGAATCAATGATGTCTGAATTTTAGAATGGAAGTTATCTAGCAGCTCATCCATGGAGTCACAGGATGAAGTGGAAATTGAATAGTAAATTCGATTAAATGTTTCAGTTGAATTGTCATTAAAAAAGCATTTACTTATAATGTCTCTTTGGCTAACTGGGTTGATGGAAATGACACTCTCAAAGATAACAAAAAAGTAGTCAGATAGGGTAACATCAGCTACAAAGACCTTGGAAATGTTCAGACTCTTACAGATGATTAGGTCCACAATACATAGGTTCCTATGTGTATGTGGGCTATTTAACATGTTGAGTCAAGCCAAAGTTTTTAAGTGTATCACATAGGTATGGTGCGGTATCAGTGCCAAAATGAAGACTATTGCATACCCAACGTGCTACTGATCTGATTAATGATAGGCTGGCACTGGTAACTGATTGGCTGGCCCCAGCAAATGAGAAGGCAAGTACTCACTTGCGTTAGCTTTAAAGAGGCTGGCGATAGCATTGGAGAGGCTAGTGACTAGCATGCCTTTTTTCTTCTCTTTTTTAAAGTTAGATGGCGCAGTTCCCATGTCTATGTCGGCTAATTAACATGTTGAGTCAAGCCAAAGTTTTCAAGTATATCACATAGGGTGTGGCGCGCGATATCAGTGCCAAAATTAACAAGGAAGTAGCCACCGCTGTGTATGCAATAGTCTTTATTTTGGCACTGAGACCACAGCATAGAGTAGAGAGAGCACCTTCAGTCATAGACTGATACCACCTCAGTGCAGGACTCAACGCAGCAAGAAGTCCTTCCTGCCATCAGCCTTTATAATGATCAATATTAGCTTACCTTTGTTTTTGGTGTTTCATAAGTGCCTCTGCTTTAACAAAGCAAAGTCCTATTCCATTCTTCTATTTGATTGATTGATTGATAGATAGATAGATAGATAGATAGATAGATAGATAGATAGATAGATAGATAGATAGATAGATAGATAGATAGATAGATAGATAGATAGATAGATAGATAGATAGATAGATAGATAGATAGATAGATAGATAGATAGATAGATAGATAGATAGATAGATAGATAGATAGATAGATAGTATAGATAGATAGATAGATAGATAGATAGATAGATAGATAGATAGATAGATAGATAGATAGATAGATAGATAGATAGATCTACTTGGCTTTCTGTCCAAATTGCAATTCAGTTTTAGATTCTGTTGGTTGCACTTTAAGACCCTAACTGGTCAAGCTTCTTCATATATTACTGGGCTTGCAAAAGTGTTTGCAAAGTGTTTTAAGATATGATATACAGCTTGCTGGAGAATATGGACTGTATTACAGTGTGCAGAATAAATTCTTCAGATACTATGAAATAGCTTTAGCATGCAAGCATTTGATATTTGAGAAAATTTACCACAGCAGAAACTCTCTACTCTATCGTTTTACTAACTACCTCAGGAGAATTTAAGACCAGCAGTTGAGCAAACATGAATGTGTGAGTGGAAACCAGTGTATCCCGAAAAAAACAAAAACACATGGACAGATAAACTGTAAACTCCACACTGAAAGACTCCATTCAAAAGAGGGAATAGTCATCTGGTAATCAAAAGGTAATGAGCTCTATTCCAGCCTGGGCCTTGGGCAAGGCACTTAATCCCACATTGTCTACAGATCTGCATATTGGTGTGTGAATGCATGAGCATTGTGAGTGCAGCTTGCCAACTGAAGTGCAGAAATGCTTTAGGAGGTTGGTATGACTACAGCGGTGTTATATAAGGGAAGTCCATTTACTATGATTGAACCCAGGACCTTCTTACTATAAGAGTACTACAGCAGCCGATCAAGCTCCTGTGCTATAACAAATTCCAATACACAATAAAGCAAAACATTCCACTTTTACCTTAATGGCACCTGTAGAGCTTTTAGAAAAAGACAGTATGAAAATGAAACCTCAAACTTGGCAGGCTTTGCAAGGTCTTGCCACTCCTCGATGACATGGTTCCAGTCGATGTTGCAGAGCTGCACTCTGAGCTCACCGATGATCTCATGTTTGGTAAAGCGATTAAAGTCAAACACCTTCATTATGGCTGTGGACTTCTGAAGGGTGGACTTGGATAGCTGCAAAATAATAACTGTATTAAAGGCTGTTTCTTTTTAATTAATTTAAACAAATTTAAGCACCAGCTTATGTGATACCTACTGATGATGAGGAATATTACAGTGCAATTTGATTTTATGTACTAAATACTTTCTTAGTGATTGACACCATGGCCAACATTTATCACGAATAACATGCAGATTTAGATTAATATTTATTTTCATTTGCATTTTTGCTACAGATAGGAGATGAGACAGGCAGCTCTTAAGATATCAAAAAATAAGCATCAATTTTTTTAAAAAGTTTTGTTTTTATTTGTATTTTATTAAAAAATAGCATGTTAAAAAGGTTGTATACAAAACTCTTCAGAGGAGCTTTTCCTCCTTTCCACTCGTATTTGGATAATCTATCTTTGGCAATGAGCTCCAGGTCTTTGAGGTTGGACAGCCTCCTTACCATCTCCCTAATCTCTACATACTTCCACAGATACTTCTAAAGTCTGGACTCTGGTCGGGCCATTTCAAAACATCTATTTTGCTTCCAAACACAAGAATTAAAATAAAAGATTAGTATAAACCTAAATCTGTAAGGTATATGAATAATTTTGGGCTCACTTGATTACAGTTAGGCTAAAAATGATCATTTCTAAGTTTTTTAGGCTTAAAATCCTTTGTTAGTCAATATCCCAAAAGATAGAGAGATAATGTGTGAGGGATATCTTTTTAAAAAATAGTTTCTTTTCTTAAGACGCTGTGGCATGACCTAACACTGGTTGTCTCAACTTGAAACTCCTCAAATGTTGCTGATTGAAAACAGTTCTACAAAGAAGAGTTAAAGAGTCAAAGAGTCAAAGCCAGTTTGTTTATAGGTTTAGAAGGTTTAGAATGCAATTATTTTTTACATATGTTAAGGTTGATTTGGATAGCTTTTCTGTCAGGGTTTGATGGAGTTGTGCTGGACCAAGGTGCAGAGCAGAGCGAGGGAGCCACATGATGAGTTAAAGAGTTATTTATGAAACGAACCATATCTATAAGGAAATATAAGGAACTCAAATAACACAGGAAGCCAAGAAAGTAATTAAAACGCAAGGATGGGGTGATGAATTTATACATGAACTGTAATAACAGCAACTGAAGAATGTAAGAGAAAGCAGGCAGATCATAACATTTCTACTTAATAAATAAAATCAACGTTAAAAACTGCATTTTGTATTTATGAAGATTATTTTTTGTCGAATAAAAACTAAATTAGTCCAACAGAATGTGCTGCATAACATTTTGGAATATATAGAACTGAAGTCTGAATATTTACAACTGAAGTTTGAAAACATAAAATTAAAGTTACGGTCTCTGGAGCTTGGTTGACTGGGGATGAAAAGGCATGGGGACCTGTCAGGATCTGTCTGTTTGTCTGTCTGTCTGTATTGGGAGGGAGGGCCTGCAGTGTTTTTTTTTTTTTTGTTTTGTTTTGTTTTGTGCGGGAACTAGGACCAGGCAGCAACCTGGTGGGTTTAGAGGATTTATTGACCTGTGGGGTGCTGGAACTAGGGTGGGTTATGTGGGAAGCCTGAATCCTGTGTTTGTATAACCCTAGAATGTACACTGTGGATAGAAAGTCGTATTTCAGATACCTTCATTTAAATGGTAATTGGAAATAAGTAATTTTTTTTAAATTAAATGTTAATATGGTTTGCATAACACTGTTGCTGCTCATTTTGAACATCTACATGTAATAACTCCCCATACCAGCAGAAATACAGAAGGTCATTGTTGAGAACATTGTGAAAAAGAAGATGCAACATTATTATTAATATTATTATTATTATTATTATGCAACATTTAACATTGCTGCAGCTTGGCTCCTTGGTGAGTCTGGTGTATTGCTCTCCTGCAATCACACCCATATAGCTATAGATATAAAGATTATCGTCCTTTCTTCGTGATCTCCGATTGTGTTTTGTTTAAAATATGCAGACTTTCATTTCATATATTCAAGTTTAATTTCAAACTGTAGGATAACAAGTAGAACGCTGGAGATAGGCATCAGCTTCCCCGTGACCCTGTATGCAAGAAGTGGGTTTAGAAGATGGATGGATGTTTTGATGGTTTTACTGACAGGCCTTTCTGACTCTTTGTTGCAAATGCAATGTTACCCTTGCAGAGATATTTTTCACTCATGTGGGAAGAGCATTTAACCTCATGAGATTTTGCTTGGGATCAAATATTCTGAATATAGAATTGGGTCTTCCTGTTGCACTTTTTGCCATAACATTGAAACAACATTCAACAAGAACCTTCTACCTGAAAGGTGAACTGCTCATTGAAGAAGGGGTTCAGTGTGTTTTTGAAGACTTTAGTCTCAAAAACTTTGAACTTTTCTGGGAGGATGTAGACTTTGACATATGGATCAGAGCTTCTTCCCAAGTCCATTGCCTTCAAATTGACAGCTTGTTTGATCCCCACTGTAAGCTGTAAAACAAAACAGAGCATAACTGAGCTGACTTTTATCAGTTCTATATGGTGCATATCAAACAAATACTCCAGGTGTACTTAGAGAACAGTACAAGGTAGCAGTGATAGTAACAGAGATGCTTACAGGACAACACATTGCCAAAATGACTGTTAAGGACAGTTCTAAGAGCAGACAATACATGTCCTAATTATAAATGTACTTATTTAATACACTTCATGAGTTATATTTTTTTCTATGATAAACTTATTTTAGTTTTTACATCATCATCTCTATCTCTCTTTCATTCTATCTATTTACACTACCGGTCAAAAGGTTTAGATACACTTTCTCACTTAATGGGTCTCTTTACTTTCATGACTACTTACATTGTAGATTCTCACCAAAGGCAACAAAACTATGAATGAACTATGAATGTTTTGATGCCTTCAGTGAGAATCTACGTACAATATAAGTGGTCATAAAAATAAAGAAAACCATTAAATGAGAAAGTGTATATATCTCTTAGTATATATGCAATGTTATTTTATGCCAGCAGTTCACAGAGCGTACCTCAGACAGAGTGGCATTGTACCCCAACGAGTAGAGAAGCTTTCCTCTATACTGTTTGGCTGAACCATAGTCAACATCCCCCATGTCTGGCTGAACCTATCAGTGGAGCACAGTAAGAATACCAGCTAAGGTCATGTCAACAGAATATAACAGGTATACTCAATGACTTTTGGAAGGGCATGAATTATATAGCTATTGAGTGGAGAGAAAGAGTCATGTTCTACCAAAGTGTTCTGCGAAGAAGTTTTGGACTCCCTTACAGTCTGCAATCAAGACTGCAGATATTGGCGAGTTTATTAATGACTCCCATCTCACCTACTAAATGTTTGAGTTTGCTTGCTTTATTAGTGTTACTGGATTGAACACAGGTAGCTGCTTCATCTTTCCTCTCTGATCTAACTTTGGGTGACTTCAGTTCCTATTCAGGGCTGTCACTAATTAACATCTTGTTCAACCATTAGGTTATTGTAAGCACAGGTGGCACAAGAACACCTGGTTTAAAAGGTTGGTCGTTGTTTTTGTAGTGATCAGATCTCTAACCATTAGTCTTGGACACTTAGGACCAGAGGGGAGCTTCTTGGGGCGTGGACATGATGAAGTCAAGATAGTTGTACCACACCCCTGGTAGAGCTTATCTGGTTCTATTGAGCTGTGTGCTGGCAGAGATGAAATTTGACCAGCAGGTGGTGCTCAGGGGAACAGAGTGCTGAGTGGTGCATGAGGTGATCAGAGATTAGAAAAACTCATACATGTGCTGTTTTATTGAAAATTTAAGGACATGAGTTATTAGGGTGCAATCTATATCAAACATCTGATATTCAAATGAAGTACTGCCTCAGAGTATTTTATTTTTTGACATATCTCAAAGAATTTGTATGATCATTTATGATATTTTAAGTATTTCTGTGGTTTCTTAAGGACAATAGGATTGTGATCCATAGGTGTAATTTTTGATCCTCACATGTGTTGGTATTTTGATCATTTAGAGGTGTTTATTATTGTCATTAAGATCTTTCCATGTTGGTTCATTCTGTTGTGTTGAGTTCCTTAGGTATTTCTTGTGTTCTGTTCTCTGTGTATTTTTACTTTAGACCAGGGGTGCCCAAGTCCAGTCCTCGAGAGCTACTATTCTGCAACTTTTTGCACCCCTGCTCTGACACACCTGAATCAATTGGTTGAATTCCCTCATCAGCATTGGACACATTTGTGCAGAGGCTTGCTAATGAGCCATTCATTTGATTCAGGTGCAGGATAGTAGCTCTCCAGGAGAAGACTTGTCCCTGGTTTTAGACTCTTATTTTTAGTCTATCCCCTGTGATCCATGAGTTTATTCTGTGTTTAGTTGACATTTTTGTCAAGTTGACAACTTTGTTTCTCAGACTCTCCCTCAGTTGTTTAGCATCCCCCTGATTGTACCTCAACATGCACACTTGACAGACTGTCTATTACACCAAACATACTGAAAATAGAGGCTAACTAACTCTGAGTGTGTCCTCATTCATAATCTTTGTTTATATCTTATTAGAATTGATCACATCCTGCTATATTGTGTGTATAAAACTGAACAACTGCATTTATTATAAACATCCAGCACTTGTTACATCTAATGTCTAATTCCTTTTTAACCATTGTTTATTTATAAAGCTTGTTTTAGAGTACAATTTATATCAGAAAATATACTGTTGTTTTCATTTATTTTATATTGATCTGTGTTTATTTAAAAACATCTTGATTTTAAAAAGGGACAATACACTTTTTCGCTTTTGACATTGCTTAGGCAGCTCTATTTGTTACAGCAGAAAATTGGAGGGTGAAGCTGTTTGTCAACCAGTGAAGAACTCATGGTGATCAGGCTCCAGGAAAGCTCCTCCAACTGGGATAAGTCACCAACCTTCACTATTAAGACTCTTCCTGTGATGAAGTTGGAAAATTATTATAAAAAAATTCTCTATTCTATTAAGCCACTACTGGAATCTTTAGCCTGGTTTCTCTTCCACCCAGATGTTCTAGAGAACCTGATCAGCTAAGCAGAATCCCCTGACAAAATATAAATTTTTCTCATTTTATAAACAAACGCAAACTGTTCAGGTATCTGGTGGTTGTTTCACAATCTTGAATGTTACACCTTTCTCCTCCCAGTGAGGGTTAATTTACCTCATCCTCGACCCAGGGCAGCAATGAAGGCCACGTCAAGGAGATAAAGCAGGGGGCAAAAAGGACCATGTCCAGAAATGTAGACATCTTGCTGTCTCCCTTGATGGTTATAGAGAATTGGAGGAAGACATCTTTCTAGGGTTTATGACTGGAAAGGAAGACCAGTAAATGTGGTCTTCACCCACTCTTCCTCAGAGCTTCACAGCTCTCTTAAAGATTAAGGCTCATCGTCAATGTCACGTTCCTCATCCCCCTTCTTTAGTCTTGGAGGGTCCGTCAAGTTGATCCAGGTTGGTCAGCTATTGGCATGTTCTGCTTCACCTTTGCTCCTTTTGTAGATCTCAAGGTGGTCTATCTCCAAACAGGGAATTGGATGAAACACCTCTAGCTGAGATCTTGCCAAAGGAGCTGAGGATTAGCTACTTCTGCAAGTTTATGTTCCTGCCGAGGGGGTTGGAGATACCTGGGTTTACAAGTAAGTGATTGCTTCTCTGATCCCTAAGGGGGGTCGAGGTCAAATCTCAACTGGAGGTAAATGTTCCTTTGCTTATAATCCACTGACTACCCTCCAGTGCTCTTTTGCCATATCCTGCAGCCTCCAGAGCCCCATTGCTGGTCTCTGGGGCCTTCAGGCGACCCTCATGAACTCCCTTACTTGTCTTGATGGCCTACAGGTCCTCTTTCTCAACTGATTTGTTTTGTTCTCTCCTTTTGGGTACTTCTCTTCCCGTTGGATTTTGGATTTAATTTTAGTTTTCTTAGTTATATTTTTGATATTTTTTGGGATGGCTAAAAAACCATGCCTCAGGTGGGGTTGAGTTCTGTGTACTGTATTTGTTCTTTAGGTCCATGTGTTGGGCTTGGTTTTGTATTTTTGGGTGGGTTTTTGCTAGTTGTTTTGTTTATTTTTGTATTTATTTTTGGGTTTTTTTAATTTTGTTTTTTATTTTGTGTTTCCTGGTTTTGTGTTTTTTGTTTGGGGGTTTAGCCACTTCCTTCAGTCAGTCTCGGATAACTTTTCTCACCACTTTCCCTTCAACTCTGCCAGACTTACTTTTGGTTGTGTGCTTATGGGTCCTTTCTATCACCACTGCACGTTTACAGGTATTTAAGGTATTTAAGCAATTAAATGTTTTTCTATACCTGTTGGGTGATTGGCTGAGGCCTCATGCTGCCTGCTCTCTCATACTGTATACTGCTCTTTAAGAGATACAGTTAATTATGTGTGTGATAACGTAAAGCTTTAAGAACAAGATATGTTTACATAAACTCATCATGGGCATGAATGAAATTATTTCAGGATTTAAATTACTTATTTAAACTGTTGTAATCAACAACTTTAATGAATCTTATAAGCAAGAAGCTAGGTGTTTCAGTTTGAATTTATGGTGGAGAAAGCAGAAAGCAAATCACAGGGTCAAAATCAGTCCACCAATTAGTCCACCAATATCTAAACACACCCCTACTAATCTTTGGTTAAATGGCTATTTGCAGCTCACATCTTGACTACACATTTTTCTGTGCCATAATGTTCCTTGTAAAAGTATTTATGCACTTTAAACCATTTTATATTGTAATTACAATCAATAATTCCTTTGTATTTGCTGTGATTTAATGTGATTGACCAACACAATGTTGTACATAACTTAAGTGGAAGGAAAAGGAGTCCACCTGGGCGTAATTTCATGTCAGTATGAATGCAACTGTAAAGACCTCAAGGTTTGTTGGAGAACATCGGTCAAAAAACAGCATCATAAAGACACTTGAAGGGCACATAAAAGAACACAGCAGACACGTCAGGAAGAAAGTTGTAGAGAACAGTGATGTGACGTTCACTAACGAATCAATTTTTTTGAACGGCTCGTTACCTTGAGCAATAGAACTCGGGTCTTAGTGAGAGCCATTCTTTGTTTTTTACTACTTTGGTTTCTTTTAATGCTACTTTTTCAATATAATTTAATTTCAAATTATGTCATATTACTAAGGCAATTAAATACGAAAACCAAAAGTGAGAGAGGTACGAGTATACAGTGCATGTGCTCATTGCTCACTGTTTGTTTCCGTCACCTGTCATGGCTGCAAGAACAGGGCTGCTATGGCGGCACACGCAGCGGGATAGAGAAGAACGGTCACAGTTTGCTCGTTGCTCAAGGATGAAACAAGTGGCGCAACAAAAAGTTTGCACACTTTGTTTGGTTAAGTGTTGTTTACCATTAGTGTGTTGCCCTCATAGTTATATTAAAAGCTAACGTTGGTGATTTTTATTTCTGCCAAAGCAACTCAAGTGGACTTTTTTCTTCTATTTTGTTTTATTTTGCTTTCTTTATTTTGTTTCTATATTACATATTGCATTAAAATCCTATTAATGCACACAACACTTGTAGTAAAGGACTACATTGTTATTCGATATTTATGTTTTGATATTTTATACTTGATTTAATGAAAATCTTTTGCATGAACATACTGTGGTTCTATTTTGTGCTTTTTAGATAAATATATTAAGATTTCTTAAATACAGATTTAGTTGTAATTCTAAATTTCACCCACACATGCCAGGTTTCCCAAAAATGAATATATTTAACGCAACAGTCATGTTCAATAAATTGGAATTTTAAAAGTTAATTTATTTCACTAACTCAATTCACTTAGTAAAACACATTATACAGACTATTTACACATAGACTGATGTTTTACAGCCTGTATTTCTGTTAATTATGATTATTTTTCACTTCAGCTTATGAAAACATGACATTTAAGATTAGAATATTACATCAGACTGATAGAAAACATTTTGTAATGCAGAAATGTGGGCTTAATTAAAAACTACCTCCCTAAAGGTGGTTAGTTTAGAAATGTAGTTTTAATCTAACTAATGAGTCATTGCATATTCTAATGTCTTGAATATGACTGTATGTTAGGGGTAAAACTGCTTGTTCTTCAAAATATGCACATTTTCAAAAGATCATTTCAATGGCTCTTTAGAATGGCTCTTTGAAGCAAACGGATTCTGAAGATTCAGTTCCCTTCAAAGAGCCATTAGTTCCATTACTAGAATAGAATCATAAAGCAATATCCCAAATTCTGAACCCCTTACAGAGCACTATTCAATCCATCATCTAAAACAGGAAGAGTATGGCACAGCTGCAAACCTTCCAAGACATGGCACTTAAACTGTCAGCTTGGGCAAAGTAGGCATGAGAAATACAGTCAAAAGGCCCGTAGTTATATTGGCAGAAATCCACAGTTAAGGTGAAGAAGTGTGTTGACAGGACAACTATCATTAATGGCTAGAATAAAGCTACTGTTGAAAGAAAGCCAGAAGAAGTCTTGCTTAACGTTTGCCAAAAAAACATGTTGTGTGCATGTATACAAGGTCCTATGTGTAGAGCAAAACTGACAGGGCAGATTACCCTGAAAATACCATCCCTATAGTGAGACATGGTGGTCCCAGCATCATTCTGTTGGCATGCTTTCCTTCACCAGTGACAGGAAAAGCTGAAAGAGTTGATGGGAGGATGGATGAAGCTAAACACAGGGCAATGCTGAAAGAAAGGCTAAGAGGTTCACCTTCCAGCTGGACGAAAACCCTAAACGTGGACAGATTTACAACTGAAGGGTTTAGCTTAAAGAATATGAATGTGTTAGAATGGTCCAGCCAAAGTCCAGCCTTAACTATTATTAATAATCTTTTTTGCAAAGAAGAATGGACAAGAATTTCAGCCTCTAGGTGAGTAAATTTGGTAGAGACATACCCAAAAGGTCTTGCAGCTGTAATTGCAGCAAATGGTGATTCTGCAAAGCATTGACAGGGGACTGTGTCATGATCTTCCTGTGTTAGGTGTTTGTGTTTTGAGATTCTTTTCTATTCTTATTAGATTAGATTATTAGATTAGATTAGGTCTATGGTTCATTATTATATTTAGATTTTAATACTACTTACCTGGATTTTCCCCCTCCCCTGTGTTATTTTAAATTTTCCTCCCTTCTGAAGGTTTTCCTGATTTTTTCCCCCAAACCAGCTGCTTCACATTCCATCTGATTAGCTATTCTAGTTCATTCGTCTATTCTCCACCTTGCCTCCATATTTATACTCTGTGGTTTTCAGTGCTCACCACTGGATCCTCCGGTGTACTACCTGCTCCATGTCTGTATACCCGCCTGTGTTTCCATGTCCTGTCATTGCCTGTAAGTTTAAAGCTTTAGTATTACTGGAGCACTGCAACTCACCATGTGGCTCCCATGGTCTGATCTGCACGTTGGTCAAATTAAATCCCATGAAGTATACTGAAGTTTGTAGTTATAACATGATAGAATATTACAATTTTAAGGAGGAATTATAACTTTGCAAGGCAATATGAAAATGTTTCTGACTTTTCTTGCCCTTCCTTTTGCCCATGACACCATGAAATGTCCTAGGAAAGCAGTTTAAATGTAGTTTAAGTAGGTGTGTAAGTATATTTGAACCTGTAATTATAACGGTAGCCACATGTGGATTAGAAAAGCCAAATCAAGTTTAAAGTTTTGAACAACTTCTAGATTTAGTATTTACTGAAACTGTTCAAACTCATCTCAACCTGGTGAGATTCAAATATGTTATTAAACCCCATATTTAATGTAATTTATCCCAAATACGTGAATGTCAGATTTCTACATGAACTCTATTAACTCTTTCTTACCAGAGCTGTGGCTGTTCTCCCATCTAACCCCTTCAAAAGAATCTGCTGATCCTTTTGCTGTCTCCTCTTTCTTTTGCAGCAGCATTTAATGCAGATACAAAAGCAACAAAGCAGAATAATTAGGCCACCAGCTCCAAAGATGGTGTAGATTGCCCATCGCGGCACTGCAGAACATAAAATGAAAAAGCAGTTAGATGGGATCTTTGTAGTGTTTTTTTCTCTTTCAGAACATCCAGGGCATTGACCATTTATTGATTGAGCAACGATTTGATTCAGAGGATCCATCAAGTGGTTCAGACACCATGGTCTGATATTGTGATAGTATAAATTATCTGTTTGATTTTATAGCCAAAAGATTGTCATGTTATCAGTTTTAAATAATGATTATGCATTAGTCCTATACTGGACTACATATATAAATTCACTGCTCAAAAAATTATAGGAACCTTTGAAAACACATTAAATCTCAACTGGGAAAAAAAATCGTGCTGGATCACTGAGCCCCTGGACAGTCTGAGGTGCACCTTGGTGGCATCAGATGGACCTAAACAAGATGTCCCACAGATGTTCCATTGGATTAAGTTAGTGGAACGTGGAGGCCCAGTCACTGGTATCAATTCCTTCATCTTCCAGGAACTGCTTGCATACACTTGCCACCTAAAGCCGGTCATTATCATGCACCAGGAGGAACTCAGTACTGACTGCATCGGCGAAGGGTCTAACAATGAGTCTAAGGATTTCATCCAGATACCTAATGGCAGTCAGGGTGCTATCATTTATCCTGTACAAGTCTGTGCGTCCCTCCATGGATATGTCTTCCCAGACCAACACTGCTGAGCAGTGTTGAAGGCAGCATAACGTTCACCGTAGCTCCTCCAAAGATTTTCATGTCTGGCATGCGGTCAGGGTGAACCTGCTCTTATCTGTAGAAAGAACAGGGCGCCAGTGCCGAATCTGCCAATTCCGGTGTTCTCTGGTAAATGTCAGTAAAGCTCGACGATGCTGGGCAGTGAGTACAGGGCCTGCTAGAGGACATTGGGCTCATGGAGTCTGTTTCTAATGGTTTGGTCAGAGACATTCTTGCCAGTGGCCCGCTGAAGGTCCCTTTGTAGGGCTCTGCTAGTACTCATCCGGCTCCTCCTTGCACATAGGAGCAGATACCAGTCCTGCTGATGGGTTAAGGACCTCCGACAGCCCTGTCCAGCTGTCCTACAGTAGCTGCCTGTCTCCTGGAAGCTCCTCCATGAGTTTGAGACTGTGCTGAGAGACACAGCAAACCTTCAGGCAATGGCACATATCAAAGAGTCAACCTGGTGGAGTTGGACTGCCTGTGCAAGGGTATCTTCTTATGCTACCAGTAGTGACACTGACCCTGGTCAAATTACAAAACTACTGAATAGCAGTCAAATAAATATTTGTGGCCTCCACCTGCAAAACCAGGTAATTGTTGCCCCTTTAGTGCAGCTGTTGTTAATTTCATTAACTCCAAAACAGCTGACACTGATAAACAACCCCCTCTACTACCGAACTAACCAGATCAATATTCCAGAAGTTAAACAGATTTTATAATATACTCTGATTAAAAAGTGTTTCTTTAATTTTTAGAGCAGTGTATATGAACACTTCAATAGCTGTTGAAAGTTGGAGCACGGCTTTGCAATGTTAAAAAGACAACAGCCAAGCCTGCAGAGACAGCACAAAGACACCAGGAGTGTTTGCCTCAAGCAGTCCAGCAGGGTGAGTTGTTCCTTTCCACTGTCAACACATGGTTGATCATGGTGAGGGACTGCTTTAAGAGGCGATGCAATCAGCCATCCACTGTCGCCAGATGCTTGAAAGTGGGCTTCTTTAGATTTGGAACTTTTTTGCCAATTGGCATTATATGATCAACTAACTGTGATTGAATTGTAATATAACTGGGAAAATATTGCAGTGTGCACTGGAGTAGGCATTAGTATATAATCGTGAATATGGGCTATAAATTGCCTTTAAATTACTTATGTATGACTAAAAGTCATTAGGGGTCTTAAATCCCTTTTTGATCGAAAGTGGGGGGTCCTTTTCCTAAAAGGTCCCTTGAAGACAGTATATTACAAGTTGCCCGGAGCTTATTCAAAATTAGGCCTCACTGAATAAAGAGCTTCACTGTCCCCAAGCCTTGCACATTGTATGACACAATTTAGACATGCGTTTATTTTAGCTTGTCCTGGGAATCCAGTGAACAGCTGGTCTCCTACACAACAACAGGTACATTTATGTGGTCTCAAGAGTAATGCTCTTGCATATAAGGCCACCCTCTTAAAGCGCCAACCTTACTGTCGCTCCTTTCATTTGGCCTGTAAGCCTCCATAAGAAAAGACAGACAATTGTTTTCTGTGACAGTGATGGTGATGCACTCAGCCTAAGCACCCGATTAAAGGATTTCTTACTTTATCGTTGAAAATACATAAACAGATTACGCCATCCTAAATGCTTAAGTATGAGGCAAAAAAAATTATTTTTCTTAAAGACATTTCATCTCTCATTGGAACTAACAGGCTTCTAAATTGTAGGCAGAACAATCAACCTAAGAGAGCCATTAAGGTCTCTAATGGGTCAGTTAGGACACATGTCCAAAATGTGCACATGTTGTGTTTAAAGGAGTGTCCCTTGTCCTGAATATGTAAATGAACAACTCCTTCTTGCCCTGATGAGTTTACTGACTTACAGTGAAGGTGGATCAGCAGGTCTTCAAAGAAGCCGGCAGCTGGGTTAACAGACGCATTGGTGTGGGTCGACATGGTGGAGATGGTGTGGATGGGTTGATTGGTGACAATCAGACTTGGTGATCCAGCTTTCATCTCAGCCCGTGGTTTTGATCCCTTACCTATCAGATTTGAAGATCTTAAAGGTTGTTGAATTGTAGGCATTCTAAAGAGGTCTAAAAGCAAAAGATGTGAAACAATTTCCATCTGAGAATCTACTTTATTCAGTATTTTTGCTTCATGCATAAATAAAGAAGGTAACAGCAGTATTTTTCTTTACATAGAAAGAATTAATAATTTAATATTTGTGTGTCATCAAAATATTGAACCTTTAGTGCAGTCCAGTCGTCATTAGTAAAAAGGGTCAAAAAGTGGTATAAAAGAAAGCATGCCTCTATTTAAATCTAGAATTTGACTTTCTGGGACATACTTTAAAAAATCAGCCTTTTTTTTTTACCAGATTCTAAAATTGTTTGCACATAAACTCAAGCATGCTAAAATTACAAAAGAATCATGTTGTCATTTATTGTTGAGTATTGTTGTGGCATAATGTGAGGCCATCTCTCCAAAATTGGAAGCTTTGCTAAAACTGGGTCATCCAAGCAAACAATGATCCCAAACACAGCAGCAAAGCTACATATAACATAAGACAGAAGAAAAATGATTGTAATCATAGTCACAGCAGCCTGGAACTCCCGCAATTGGAGCAATTGATATTATTTTAAATCACTCCAATATTTTGCATTATATCACACAGTGTTGGATTTTGGATCCATCAGTACATCCATTGTGAACTGCTGAGACTCAACAAGTAAGCAACATATCTTCCAGTAGATGTTTAATACCATTTGAGCTAATAATGTTCTTAAAGCACCAAGCCAGAGAAGGAGATACTTTGAGCGCAGGCAGTTGAGAGGAAGGTGGGTGGATGTATGAACAATGCTGAAAACTAACTTGTTCAAGCCTCCACTGCCCTCCATCCTCCTTTCAATTGGCTGGTTGATTCAAAAGGTGATGAAATCTGTCTCAGATTGGTAAAACAGCTCAACAAAAACCACTGCTGCACCTGGATCTTTACTGAAACTGGGCTGGACTCCACAACACCAGAGGTGGCTTTTGAGTTATCAGGTCACACTGCCTACCTAGCAGACCGGACTGCAGATATTAGACGACCAGCAGAGGCCCGTGTAAATACATTAATGACCCTTGGTCTACAAACAGAAAGGTGGTCGATACATTATGCTGCCCAGAGATCCAAACTACCTTCTCAGAGAATTTACTGTAGTTTTTAAATGTGCTGTGTATATAGTACCAGGGCCAATACTATGCTAGCACTTGTATGGTTCCATGAAGCTTTATACACAAGCCTGGGGGCACATCCTTACAGTGCCTTTGCTGCAGATAACTTTAATCATCCAAATCTACATAAAGCTCTTCATGTTTCAGGGGCGCTAAATTGCTTGCACAAAAAAGAATTGCACGTGCAATAAGTGGACATGTTGGAAGCGATCGTCAAAGATTGTGCTTGCAATGGATAACAGGTGCAAAAGAGGTGCAGACCGCCCTATTTAAATGAGGAAATTGCGTGTGCTACTGGCTGGCCTCTACTGCCCCCAGCAGAACTAGAGGAAAAGCGAACAAAAGCTGTGGTGCTTGAAGCATGTTGGGGTTGTTAGCTGCATCATTATGAATGATCCAGATGCTGATTATTTTCTTCTGTTCCGTTCTGCTTCTGCTTTTCTGGACTGTTAAAGTTTGTTAACCTTTCTCGTCTCTTTTACAGCAGCAGGTTTGTCATTGCAGCCTATGCTTTGACGAGATTGGTTCCCCTCTATGTTCATCTGTAGGGTGCCTCTGAGTGCGTAAGTGCGCATGCAGAAAGCTGAGTTTGAAGTTCTCCAAGCAGATGCTTTATGTTTGTGGTCCAGACAGACCCAGTGAGGCAAAGACTACATCCTACTTCACCTTTAATCAGAATGATGGATGACAAGCTATTGCGCAGGAGGGCAGAGCTGTGTCCAGAGTGGCGCGCTCCACCACAGGAGCGCGCACAGCTTGTTAATTGTGTTGCTCGACGTAACTCGCAGCATTTGCAGCTTAGAAATTGGCCAGTCGAAATTAACAATAAAAAAGACAAACATGTCTGTGAATAAATTTATTGAAGGTTTGTTTCCCTTGAACTTTTAATTATTTTCAGAGACTCACCGTTTTTGAAGAGATCAGAGTTTATCATAAGCAGCCACAATATTTAAGCCTGTGGTGCGCTGCAATGATCCGTTGCAGGTGGTAAAGGATCACATTTTCATATCCATAAATCTGCGTGTTTGGGTCATTATCATATGTTTTGCATATTCATGAAGGCAAACACACTAAAAAGTTTGCGTCGTTGTTCCGCTGATTTTACACACGCATTCTGATTAGAACCTGGTTTGGAGATAAGCTTTGTGGACACAAACAGGTTTGCTTGTTGTTTTGTACATGCAAACCTTTTGAAGATCAGGCCCAAAGTGTAAACTAAGGTAGCACATGCATATAGTGCCCATGTGTACTGTTAACTAAGTATGTCAGGCCATGTGTTGCTTTTGCTATATCCTAGGTATACCCCCTAAATTTAAAACCACAAAACCCACAGTCAGATCTATGAGGTCATGGTCAGAACATGTCATCCTAAGGCTTCAGGACTGGTTCCACACCCCAGGCTGTGGGGTGTTTAGAAACCAGGGAACACAGTGGTCTTTGGATGAACTTTCAAACTCACTCTTGGTTTTTATCAACTTCTGTGGGGATAGATTTCCATGTCGGAAGATTTGTTTTTTTCCAAATTAGAAACCGTGAATGATGCATGAAGCAAAGTTATTTATCAAGAGATACAGCTTATAAACCATAGTGTTGCCAGGTCTGTAAAGGGGCATTTTATCTGTCCAAACTGGCATAAAAACTACACTTAAGCTCATTTTAACAACTCCTTGAACTTCCAGCAAGTAATAGAGCAATCATTACTGTCCCAACTTATTTGAGGAGCTAAGCACCTTTTTTATGCTCACTTTCACAAGAGTAACATGGACTCTGCTTTGCCCCTGCTCTCCTCCAATGACACCACAACCATCCTGAGTATCCATGAATTCAGAGTCTTCCTGCAGAACATAGATCCCACGAAAGTAGTGGGATCAGATGGAGTGCAAGGTCATTGCATCTGAGTTTGCAGTGGTCTTTACTACAATCTCCACCCTCTTGTGTGTAACATCGTGGATCCGAGCATGGTTCAAGTGATCAAAAACTGCTCTTGTTCTGAATGTTAAAACATCCAGTGGCATCAACATCCACCTCTCTGCTTGCTCGGATGCTTGCTCCCCTTGCTGTTTGCTTGCGTGGTTTTACTCTTAACTTCTCTCAGCCAAAAACTACAAAAAAGTTGGCTTAAACTACTTTAAATCAGTAACACTCAAGAATTTGTTTCAATGGTTTTTGTTTTTAATTACTTTGAATGCTGCAGTAAATGAGAGTAAACCAACAGTCCTCCCAGAACTTTCTTGGTGAAAAGCCAAGAGATGAATCCCTTCCTTCAGATCTGGGAAGAAGGCTAACAGGAAGAACCCTGCACCTAGATGAAGCATCTCTTCAACCTCAGCAAAAAGGAAAAAACAACAGTGAACTGTTCTCACAACAAATGATAGGAGCAAACCAACTGAAAAACTGGGAATTCCACAAGAAAAAAGGTTTGCTTCACTTATGCAAGACTCTGACCCCCCAGATGGAAAGCTCATCCTTCACCAGCGACAGTTATAAGAACAGATTGCCCTCGAAACGATTTGCTTCTAAATGGCTTCAGAAAGAGCCAGCCACCAGGCCACAAACCCTTAGAGTGGGTGATGGAGGCATGAATGAGTTTAAACACTTTTGCAGCAAGAAAACACCAAACTACTTTGTTTTGTCAATCATATGGTGTCTGATATCTAATAGAAAATATTGATGAACATGGCAGAGCATGTATAAGTGGAAAAACCTCATCATATCCATAGGCCCACTTGATGTTTTGAAGCAAAAATCTGAAATATTGAAAAAGCATTTTATTTAGTTTTTGAACAATGTTCAAGGTCTCAAGAAAAATAATGTTTAAATTCAGGATGTTCCAGAAATATAGCTGTAATATATACTAAGTAAACTGGATTATCAGAGGTGTGTCCCTAGTCCCTAGTTAACATATTAACTTCAGATCTGTAATGGAAAGCCTGAGTTAACAAAATTACATCACTTGTGAAATGTTCTCCCTTAGTAACATCCCCAGGGGCTTGTTAAACTGGCCTACAATAAAAAAATCCATCTTATTTAAACTTGCCTCACATCCTCCTCTGGATTTTGAAGCTCTCTACCACTGATGTGAAATCTAATTAAACAGATCTTCTATCATATTTCAGTATGCTGATGTTAGATTCCCAGATTTTTGGTGATGAGGCGTAATGAAGAGACAAGATAGTCAGAGAAAATAATAACTTTTGAAAAATAAATTAAGAAATAATTTAAAATCGAAACCCTGGAAAAAAAACAAAGGGTTAGTACAAAACCAAAGTCAAAGTAACACCAAATAAGTATACCAAACTACACGCTCCTTTTTAAAAAGGAGTGAGAACACAGTCACCTTCCTTCTATGAAACCTAAGCCACAAAACTTTGTCATCAAAGATGAGACCAGGCTTCACGCAAAAGGCAACATGAATCATCATGTAGATTACACACTGCCAAATGGCTAACGGGAAGGACATTGCTCTGCTCCTGATGAGCAGAATTAAGTCTGCTAAATTAACCTGCAGGAGCAGCAGAAGGATCAGCAGCTACAGATAAACAACATGCCTACTAGCATGCATGGTTGAAATTCCACCCATAGGCCTCCACCCTGAATAAACAACTACATACAGCACATTAACTTCTTGTCAAATTCCTCCACTGATAAAGGCCTTCTTTACAATGCTTTCATATATTTTTTGGTACAGCCAACCTCTTCATATAATTCTTCAAAAGGCTTAAAACTAGTTTCAATACACACATTTTCACTTTTACTATATCCATCCTGATTAGGCACAAACCAATTTTTCTTTTAATTTTATGCTGACCAAATGTCGTACAGTATATGAAAAGAAATCTAACCTTATAGTTCCTATTACCTCAGTTTCCATTCATACATCTCTTGAAAAATAAGCAGTAAACCCTTAAGTCAAAGATTAACTTTTTTTGATCACAAAAAAGACTCAAGCAGCAATTTAAATCTTGTACTCACTTCTGGGTATGTTTCACAGAGAAGTCAACATCCTTTTTCTTCCCAAACAACTGCTACTGAGATCTCTGACTCTGACTAAAAGAAAAGTTGTGTTTTAGTGGGACTGAAGAGGAAGGAAGGGACATTTAACTGCTGAACTGGAGTCTAAGCATTTTGATCAGAGGGAGGAAACGTCTCCTTCCTGCATTTCACCCAGTCTCAGTCTTTTGTCTAAGTGTAATCAGGAAAATATATCAGAAAATGTCTCAGTAAAATGTACATTTTATGCAATGTTTAGCTGAAAAAGAAACACTGCCATTAAAAGTTGCATTCATGTTGATAAGCCTAAAAAAATTATGAAAAAGTGTCAAACTTCTTTGAAACTCAGTTTTTTTTTAGTTTCATAATTTAAATTAGCGCACTGCTAAATCCCCTATTATGTCAGGCAAAGATTTTCAAAGGCTCTGCACTAAGCCTCCTTTTGTCTCTGAGGCACATCAAACTTTTATGGACATTTTGAAAAATTCTGTGATATGAGGTTCCTGGTTTTAATTTGCTAGACGTTTGGCTCATAGGTGCCACTGCTGCAATCCTTTTGTAACTTGTGATGGTTTGGGGTTATTTGTAGGGGTGACAGTCAGGTCGCTCTTTTGACCTATAAGACATTTAAGTTTTAAAGAGTTTCTCCTGAAGACCTTACAAACCTAAAAAAAAATAAAAGACAATACTTATCTCCCAAGGCTTTAAACAAACACAAACACAAAATCCTCTTTTTAAGTAAAGCACAAATGTATTAAATCTCACAAAATATAAAATGAGAATTAGACATGATAATAGCAACAAAGTCCTGTTTTTTCAATTTCTGTGTTCAACAACCAAACACTGAAAAGGCTTTCAGGTAACATTACACTGAAATAAATAGGTCCGAGATAACATGGCCCCCTGCATCTCAAACCTCTCCATCACATTAAGATGGTGATTTTACCAAGTTTGAATAAAGTAGGCATACGTACTTGAATTTGATAACCTGATGAGAATTATTTTAAAGAAATTTAAATAAATGTTGTCTTTAATCATCATTAAAATCTTAGTCCCAGTCTGTGGTCCTCAAGAATGTATGCAAAAACATAGATCAAACAGCACAGTTTACACACAAAAAGCCTGTGTACAGCTTTTTCCGCACAAAAGTTCAGATGTATCAATAATGAACTGAAAATTGAACTACAACCCCAAGGCTGTTTTAAGCATATTTCTGTACTTATTGACCCCTTTTAGCAACTGCTAGAAGGTATGCTAGGAAACTATTGATGATTTGTAAACTACTATGATAGAAGATCACAAGCTTCAAGTAGAAGGAGAATTAGACAGATTGAAGTATGGACAGAGCCACTGAAATGAACACATTCTTCAATAAGTTCAGTTGTGGACCAAGCTCAGCATCCTCCTCTCCTGCCCCAAACCAAACAAATCCCTCTCCTCCCTCCCACAGTCTTCCTGTCACACCTTAAATATGTTTTCTTCCGCCTCATGGATCCTGTCTGAGCTGAACAAGGACAAGGCTACAGGTCCAGATTGAGTTAACCCTAGAGTCCTAAGGTCCTGTGCAGAGCAGCAATTTGGGATTCTGTAGCGCCTCTTTAAGTGTAGCCTGACCCTACAGAAGGTTCTAGTGCTGTGGAAGACATCCTGCCTTGTTCCAGTACTAAATAAAGCTCATCCATCAGTCCTCAACAACTATAAACCTTTTGCCCTGATATCCCACATCATGAAGGTCCAAAAGACTCCTGTTGGCCCACCTGAGTAAGCAAACAAGCACTTGTGGACACATTGATATGATGTGACATGATGTGACTTCCCTTAAGACGCAAGGTAGCTGGATGCCTTGTTCAAAAAATAAAACTCCTGTTAACAGCTGTTATCAAAATAGCTCTGCTGCAGTGAATCAAAATGAATATACAGCTATCTGGAAAATTTTAAAGTTTTACTTTAAAAGTAAAGTACAAGTAAAATACAAAGAATCCAAAGTGGACATTGTACCTCTCCTCTTCTCATCCTGACTCTGGGTCCTTGATTTCCAAGTGAAATACAACATTTACTTTCATCTGGAAAGAGGATTTTGGACATCTGAGCAACGATCCAATTTTTTACTCTTTAGCCCAGATATTAATTCTGACATCTCTGGTTCAGGAGTGACTCAACACAAGGAATGCAATGTTTGGACCTCATGTATAGGATCCGTCTGTGCATAGCAGCTTTTTGATCCTATGACTTTATTTTCTTTTTTTTGTGACTGAGACGACATGTGTTGTGATTGAATTGACTCCTCATTCTACTCCTTGTGAAGCTCCCCTAAATTCATGAATGGATTTTTTGGGTGACAATTCTCTCAAGGCTGCGGTTATCCCTGTTCCTGCTGCACCTTTTCCTACCACACTTTCTTTTTTCACTCAGCTTTCTATGAATGACCTTCTGTGGCTTCTTTGCGAAGGGTGTTAATGACTGTATTCTTGACATTCAATTCAATTCAATTCAATTCAAAAGTTAAAAATACTTTATTCATCCCAAAGGGAAATTAAATGCTGTTGTAGCTCATCATGCAGGTTTCTTCAAAGAGCCGTTGTAGATGCTGATGGCTGTGGGCAGGAAGGATCTCCTGTAGCGTCTGTCTTCCAGCAGATCTGAAGAAGCCTCTGACTGAAGACACTCTGTTGGTGTACAACAGTCTCATGAAGACGATGCTCAGGGTTCTCCATAATGTTCTTTATTTTATGAAGAATCCTTCTTTGTACAATGATCTCTAGAGGTTCCAGAAGAGTCCCCAGAACAAAGCCAGCCTTCTTTATTAGCTTGTTGAGCTTTTTAAGTCCCTGGCTCTGATGCTGCTACCCCAGCAGATGATGGAGTTGCATCTCCATTCCAGCCTGTTGTCCAGATGAACACTGAGGTATTTATACTCATCCACCACCTCCACTTCTTCTCCCATGATGGAAATTGTGTTTGACCTATTCTTATTTCTCTTAAAATCTACAATCATCTCCTTTGCTTTATTCACCTTCAAGATGAGATGATTGTTTTCACACCATGCCACAAAGCGGTCCACCAGCTCCCTGTACTAATCTTCTTGACCATCTCTGATCCACCCCACGACTGCAGAATCATCCGAGTATTTCTGCAGATGACAGGAGTCTGTCTTGAACTGGAAGTCTGAGGTGTACAGAGTGAAGAGGAATGGTGAGAGTACAGTCCCCTGATAGTTTATGGTTTGCATACTCAGGTGGGCCAGCAGGAGTCTCTCTAGGACCTTCATGATGTGGGATGTCAGGGGAACAGGTCTATAGTCATTGAGGACAGATGGGTGAGTTTTCTTTGGTACCGGAACAAGACAGGAGGTCTTCCACAACACTGGAACCTTCTCCTGGGCCAGACTAAGGTTGAAGAGGTGCTGCAGAATCCCACAGAGATGCCCTGGACAGGCCTTCAGGACTCTAGGGCTGACACCATCTGGACCTGCAGCCTTATTCCGGTTCAGTCTCTCCAGTTGTCTCTTCACCTGACTTGTTGAGACACACAGGTGGAAGGGGGAGGCAAGGAGAGCATCAGTATCTTATGATCTGTTTGAAGGCAAACATGTAGAAGCAGAATGGCTGAATGGTCCATGGCTGTGGAGGAAGATAAAACATTTGAGGTGTGACAGGAAAGCTGTGGGTCAAAGGAGGGTGGGATGTCTGTTTGGCTGTGAGCAGGAGAGGAGGATGCTGACCTTGTTTCAGAACTGAACCTATTAAAGACTGTATTCTGTTCATTGGCTCTGTCCAGACCTCCATCGGTCTGATCATCCTTCTGCTTGAAGCCTGTGATCTTCTTAATCCTTGACCATACATCTCTGATATTGTTTTGCTGGAGCTTGCTCTCTAGCTTCTTCTTGTACACCTCCTTGCTGTGTCTTATCATGACTTTAAGTTGCTTCTGTATATTCCTCAATAATTCCCTGTCTCCCTCCATGAAGACACTTTTTTTCTTGTTAAGCAGGTTCTTCAGGTCACTGGTGATCCAGGGTTTGTTATTGGGGAAGCATCTCACGGTTCTGGTGGGGATGGTGTTATCCACACAGAAGTTTATATAGTCGGTTACACACTCAGTCGTGGCATTGATGTCCTCTCCATGTGGCTGGCACAGTGAGTCCCAGTCTGTAGCTTCAAAGCAACCTTGTAGGGCTTCTTCAGCTTACTGTGACCATCTCATGTCAAGACTGACTCGACCATATAAAGTCAGTTGTCTTCCCCATGATTGTGTAGCCTACGGACTCTGGAAACCTTTGCAGGTGTTTAGTTTTAAATATCTGATGAGGGTGTGAAATGCATCCTCAAAGAGGGGACAGTGTACTGTGTCCTGTTGGTGTCGGTCCCATACCCAGGTAAATGCAGAGGCTTGCGTCAGGAAGGGCATCTGGCATTAAACATTTGCCACATCTTTCACTCGAGTCAAGAACATGATCTCCATACTGTATAGGCCGAGGCCAGGGTTAACAACAACCACCATTGCTGCTAGTGACCAACAAGGTACCTGTGGAAATAGGGCTACTGTTGGTCAGCGAAGAAGAAGAGGAAGAAAATGGGGAAAATGTGCCCAAAGGCAGAAATAAAAGAGTCTAGGACTGAGAGTAGGGGTTGAATGTTGAGACTACCACAGGAAAAGCTAGAGAGTTGGCTGATATGATGCACAGGAGGAAGGTGGACATACTGTGTGTTTTAGGAACGCGGGTGGAAAGGTAGCAAGGCTAGAAGCTGAGGAGCAGGGTTCAAGCAGTTCTACCATGGTGTCGATGGGAAGAGAAATGGTGTAGGAGTTAACGTGAAGGAGGAACTTGTCAGGAATATACTGGAGGTGATAAGACCTCAGATAGGGTGAAGAAGCTAGAAACTGAAGGTGCTATGTTCTTAATTGTTAGTGGTTATGCCCCAAAGGTAGGATGTAAGTTAGAGGAGAAGGATAAATTCAGGTGTGAGTTAGATGAAGTGATGCAGAATATCACTTTATCTATATAAAGCGCAGCATTTATAAAGGTTAGCTATAGCCATACAAATTACATGTGTGTGAATGAGAGGGACCCTTGTGGAGCCGTGAGGTTACAGGGAACACGGATAAAGAAGGTGGAGGATTTTAAGTAATTAGGATCAACGGTCCAGAGCAACAATGAGTGTGGAAAAGAGGTGAAGAAACGTGTCCAAGTAGTTTGGAATAGGTAGAGAAAGGTATCAAGTGTGTTGTGTGATATAGAGTATCAGCAAGAATGAAAGGAAAGGTGTACAAAATGGTGGTGAGACCACCCATGTTGTATGGTTTAGAGACAGTGGCACTGATGAAGAGACAGGAGGCAGAGCTGGAGGTACCAGAGATGAATGTTGAGGTTCTAGTTGGGAGTGACAAGGATGGATAGGATCAGAAATGAGTGCATCAGAGGGATAGCTCATGCTAGATGTCTTAAAGATAAGGCCAAAGAGGCCAAAATGAGATGCTTTGGAGATTTAAAGGAAGGGATGTTGAGTACATCAGGAGAAGGATGCTGAGGCTGTAGTTGCCAGGCAGGAGGTCTAGAGGAAGAACAAACAGGAGATTTATAGATGGAGTGAAAGAGGACACGAAAGAAGTGGGTTCAGCAGAAGAAGATAGAGATGATAAGGTTAGATGGAGACAGATGACCCGCTCTGGCGACCCCTGAAAGGGAAAAACCAAAAGAAAAGAAGAAAGAAAGCAGGCACACAGGGTGTGACACAATGAGTTTCCAATATTTTTCTTTTTCACAATATTCAAATTTTCTGATATGCTAAATATTGGGTTTTCATTATCTGTAAGTCCTAATCATCAAACTGATAAGAAATACATATTTAATTCCATGTTATATGAATCTATAATATATGAGTTTCACTGTCTGAAATGAGTGACAAAAAATACAGAACTTTTTTATGATATTCAAATTTTTTAGAGCTGTACTTGCATGGTAATTATAGAACTGGCCAACCTGCCCCAGCTCTTTGTTACTTGTGTGTGGAATGTAGTTTAAATTTATTACTGATTTTTATTTATTCCACATTGATTTCATATGATTGATAACTTTCTAATATTTCAGGTATAATTCCAAATTAAACTAATAATAAAATCAATTCAACCACTGCACTCTGGACTGAGAGCAGCCTGAGTCCTGAGGTTGCGCTGATCAGTCGATAGTTCTGTGTACAGTACATAAAGCTCCACACACCATGTATGCCAAATCTACAGTGTTTCCCATGTTATTTGAGGTAATAAAGATTGTGTCCCATTTATTCTGAAATGAAGGTATGTAAACCTTTAACTGGTGTTATATTTTGAACCGAGAGAGGTCAACCTGTAGTGTGTTGGACTAAAAGAGTAAAGAGTAAAACATTTGAAAATCTGTTTTAACATCTGCTTTATTAACTTGCATTAAGTTTATTTCAAATGTTTATTTCAGCTTATAACAGAAAATGTGCTTTTGTAATTATAACTGAAATACAAACTAATAAATGTAAAGGCAATGAAATTGTTTGACTAACTCTATTATGATAAAGTACTAGCAATATCTTGAGCAATACTCATTCATGCAGATCATATTCTATTAATGTGACGCCACTGAGTCATACATCTATAGACAAAAAATATAACCAGTACAATACCTGAGTCAGTTGGTCCAAAATGTTGTATTTTCTTGTATTAGTTCATACTATTGGAAAATGTGTGTGTGTTCTGCTTTGCTGAGGTTCTTCATCTTTAGCTTGTTGAGACTATTTACTTCAGCCTGTGGCACCACCACACCCTAACCTGCACCGTCAGTGTTCAAACACAGGTGGAGTTTCAGGTATATTTCTTATTTAATGAGAGCATGTGTCATCTAGCAGAACAGCTTCTGCTGACAAAACAAACTGCTCTCTTCACAACACCAGTGTACAAAAAGTCTAAAACATCTTTAGAGGTTTTTAGTTTTAAGAATTATTGTGATTTTAGTGGCCAATATGTAAGTTTCTGCTGGTCCCATGTTTTTGCCTAAGAGAAAAAATGTCCGCTCATTTTAAACAGAAAAGTTTTAGCACCGAATACGTTTTCCTTTTTTCTGTCCAAGTAGTCAGAAAAAATTTTTGTAATGTAATGATGACTGAAGTTACCTTAAAAAGTCTGTAAGATGTGCATATTCAGCTTTTTTTCTAAAACATTTTGATATAGTTTTGAATCTCTTACATGTTTCCATTTTAAGTGTGGTACATAAGATATAAGAATGGGTTAAATGCAGTAAATGAAAAGTCCAACATATTAATCAGGACTATAACCAAGCAATAGTTATATCCAGTCTTTTGCTAACTAATATATAATAAAACCAAAGGCTTGCTATGTCCAAAGCTCTGAATTGATAATCTATGTTAAATATACAGGGGTTGGACAATGAAACTGAAACACCTGTCATTTTAGTGTGGGAGGTTTCATGGCTAAATTGGACCAGCCTGGTAGCCAATCTTCATTGATTGCACATTGCACCAGTAAGAGCAGAGTGTGAAGGTTCAATTAGCAGGGTAAGAGCACAGTTTTGCTCAAAATATTGAAATGCACACAACATTATGGGTGACATACCAGAGTTCAAAAGAGGACAAATTGTTGGTGCACGTCTTGCTGGCGCATCTGTGACCAAGACAGCAAGTCTTGTGATGATGTCGGGAGCTCCACAGGGTCAATATACACGGCCGGGCTGCTATAGCCAAACCTTTGGTCACTCATGCCAATGCCAAACGTCGGTTTCAATGGTGCAAGGAGCAAAAATCTTGGGCTGTGGACAATGTGAAACATGTATTGTTCTCTGATGAGTCCACCTTTACTGTTTTCCCCACATCCGGGAGAGTTATGGTGTGGAGAAGCCCCAAAGAAGCGTATTGTGGTCTAAAACCAGGTGTTTCAGTTTCATTGTCCAACCCCTGTATATAGTAACAGTTTTCACCTGAACTGACTTTGCAACAGGAGCAGAATGTTTATCTGCTAATTTGGATAAAAACTAACAGCAGTGAATTTGTTGCATGTCCAGCCTGCATGAGATAAAAGCTAACTTTGTGATTGTTTATGTCCCCCTGCTGGGGGCCCCAAGCTGTCACAAAGTTCGCTTCTGTGCTGAGGAAAGCTTCATTAAATCATCCTGGGAATCAGATACTAAAAAACTGAAATATTTTAGTTAACATTTTATTTTTTGTGCTTTTTATTTAAAAACTGATGTCAGAGGACTGATATCAAGCAAGTAACCTTCTGTTAGGATCAATTTAGCTTTGGCTTGAAAGTTAACAGTAAAAAAAATTTGTGAAAGCAAAAATGACCAAGCAGATACAGGTACATCTCAAAACAAACTTGAATATTGTGCAAAAAGTTCTATATTTTTGTCACTTCTGAGTAAAACTCATAAATTCATTTAAGTTAAACATATTAAACTCAGTATGGCTGACAGATAATGAAAACCCAAAACTTTGTCTCAGAACATCACATAAGATCAATAAAATTAATAATACTTTTCACTTAATAATACAGCACCTATCACGTGTGATAGAAGCCTAGGTTGCTTTGATTGCGTTCAATTTATTCGCATTGTTGTGTCTGGTGTCTCTCATCTTCCTCTTGACAATACTCCATGGGGTCTCTATGGGGTTAAAATCAGGCCAGGCCAATCAAGAACAGTAACACCATGGTCATTGTACCATCTTTTGGTACCTTTAGCAGTGTGGGTCAGTACCAAGTCCTGCTGGAAAATAAAATAAGCATCTCCACAAAGCTTGTCTGGAGAAGAAAGCATGTAGTGCTCTAGAATTTCCTGGGAGATGGCTGCATTGACTGTATACTTTAGAAAACACAGTGGACCAACACCAGTAGACGTGGCACACCAGATCATAACTGTGCAGGAACTTCATACTGGACTTCAAGCAACGTGGAATCCGTGCCTCTTCACTCTTTTTCCAACCTGTGGGACCTTGCCTTCCAAATGAAAACCAGTCTTTGGGCCACTGAGGGTGGCAGTCCAGTTTCTGGTTCAGAAGTAGCTTGAGACGAGGAGTGCAACATTTGTGGCCCATGTTTAACATTCGTCTATGAGTAGTTGCTCTTGATGCGCTAACTCCAACCTTAATTCAGTCCTTATGAAACTCCTCAAAATTCTTGATTTAAATGCTTAAAATATTTCTCGTTTAATGAATCTATATGCAAGTTTCACTTTCTCTAATGAGTGACAAAAAACTACTTTTTCACAATATTCTAAGTTTTGAGATCTAACTGTAGTACGAAAGGAAGGTAACTCCAGATGGGGTCCCCAAATGATTTTCTGCATGGGTCCTCGCACATTTGGTTGGCTCAATCACCAACAAAGCCTGTACATTTGTACCGATGACATCAGTCACAACATCTGTGCATTATGTGAACTGCAAGCAGCATTTGACATTTTCCTTCTACAGGAAATAAAACAATCTGTTTTATGTTCAGACTATCTTAATGTGTTGATTTGACAGCAGGGGAGAAAGATTTAGATTTAAGACAAGCTGATATAGAAAGTGTATTCAGTTGGCTTGAAACCTTCATAAACCTGAATAAAGACATCACCCCATAATAACTGCCACAATGTATGGAACTGTATTTATTGGTTTGGATGAGAAGAGCAATCATAGTCAACAAACGAATCAGGAAAGGCATCTCCAATAGTTCTCCTTCTAAAAAGGGTCAATAATGACCGAAACGGAGTTGTGGAGAAGACAACATTTTCAAATTGTGGGAAACGGGTGCAAACATAGAGACGACTTCTGTAAAATATGTGATACAATAGAAAGGTTTTAATCTATAGCAAATATTTCTGCTCCAGCTCCCAATTAGACTTTTCAAAATTCTTTCACATAGTAACAAAAAAAAAAAACAACTCCAACAAACACATTGTTGCCTTAGGTTAGCAGAGAATGCAACCACCTCAAAATACCGTCCATCTCTGTTCCAAAAACGGGTGAAGAAAATCCTCCCATGGGAACGTTAAAGTATGCGCTGAAAACAAAGCAGTCTCACACAAGTCAGCATTTGTTTACCAATAAAACCCATTTTAATATTCTTTTTGGAACACTTAAATAACATGAAACTAATTGTAATTATCCTGTTGTGATGGATGCAGGATCATAGGTGGTTTAAGTCAGTGAAGGTCTGGATGCAGACAGTGAGCATCTTATTTCTCCACCGCCATGTCCAACGACAGTGTGCCTCAAAAGTTGATGGCTTTGCCAAACGATGCTGCCAGGTTGGCTTCTCTAAAAGCCTCCGACACGGTCTACAGGAGGAGGGCAGAACAGAGACAGGAAAATGAGAAGGGTTAACCCAAAGTAAAACTGTTAACCAGCAACCTTAATAAACTAAGAGTACAGAGTCTATGCATAACAAGTGAAGGAAAACATGTTCCATTTCAATAAACTGATTTTAATCTTTAAATTATTTGGATATCTATTTCACAGTAAATCTGATCATTTTTATTCTCTCCACTTAAGGCAAGACAGTGTGGAGAACTCATCTCTGGGATAGTAGCAATTCAAAACAAATGCCATCTCAACGCACAGGACAGATTGCTTTTTTATTTATCCATTTTATTTTATTTTATTTTTTAAAAACACAGAAATCTATCATATAGATTCCAACTGTTATCATCTCAGTTTAAATACAGTCCAGTTTATAAACTTAGTTTATAATCACAGTTAGGAAAAAGCCCAGCTAATCACACTGTCATTTTGTGGACTGTGTGCAGTTTCCCAAAAGCTCCCAGTGATCCTCTTCACCCCCGTGTTCTGCCATCAACTGTTTCCATTTTGCATTGTTTTTATGATTGTGTACAGCACTTTGGTCCTGTCGGTGTATAAAGTGCTTTATAAATAAAGTTGGTATGGTATCAACTGCTCCAGTGTCTACGTATCTTCTTTTACATTTTTAAATTCTATTAGTTAACATTTGCTTATGATTAGACAGTCCAGGTATCAAATCCCTGTACCTGCTGGCTCATTAACTGCTTTGTTATTCTAATAAACACAATTTTACTAAAAAAAGTTTGTCTCCGTTTGTGGTGTAGTTATATGAGTTTACCTGATGATAATAAAAGAAAAATAAGTGTGTTAATCTGCATTTAGCAGTTATTGTAACTGAATCATGCAGTTGTAAAGCAACAACTCTGGCCTGATGCAGGTTGGTAAAAAAAATGAAATGTAAAGTAATTATTTAAACTTTTCCTGCTTATGGATCCAGTCCAACTTAAGGATTAATGGAAGAAATTAATCAACTGTATAACTCTAAAGCTGCACATAATCTATTATTTTGTATGTTTTGTGAACTAATGAGGTAATATTGGCTTCTCTTACAGATTTCTCCAGAGTCTCGAACAGAGAGGGGATAAAATAGAGGCTGGATAGCATACAGGAGGAGGGCAGAAGGGGCATTTGTGAGAACTAGGAAAGACTGGTTAGAGAGAGGAAAGCAAAATTCATTCAAAATTAAATACAATTACTCATTCAATAGAGGTGGTAACTGATGACCTCACAAACGCTTCATAGGATCAATCCAACTAACCACTACCTTCAGAGGCTTTATTAATGTAAATTGTACTTTTTGTGAAGCTGATAGGAAACCAATGGTTCATTTATTCTGGTATTGCTCAGTTACATCTTTTGAGCAGACTTTCACGTTTTATTTTTGATCACATTTATCCTAATTTTTTTAGGAAGAATGTCTTGTTTGGTTGAACAGATATTCACAGTAACCTTATATCTCACTTTTATGCTATTAACCAGCTCATTTTACTGTGCAAATTCTAAATTCATAAATCCAAGTTCTCCAATCATAAGCCAAATTTTACTAAATAATTTCTAAATAATGGACCAGGAATAAAAAAGCTTTAATATATACCCGGAAATTCGGACCACAGAGCGCACCTGATTAAAAGCCGCATGCTCTAATTTTAGAAAGAAAACCAATTTTGTACTTGTACAGGCCGCACCGCATGTTAAGCCGTGGGTGTCCCACGTTGTAATATGATTTACACAGAAAGTTATTAACACGTGAGGAGTTTTAACTTTTAATTTAATCCGTATGGTAATATAAACAAATGCATATTGCAAATGCTTTTTTACGAACAGTGCCTGTAACACGGCTACCTTTAAATATATACGTACGTTATCAGTAACACACAAATTACGTTGCTTATGAACAGAGCACGAACAACGTATCTCCTAACTGATTTACACTGCAGCCAACCAGGTCAAAAGTCATTGATGGCCTTCTTCATCTTCTTCCTGCGCACTGAAACCATCAAAGTCCTGTTCTTCAGTGAATTGAACAGCCTCAGGATCTCGTCACTCACTTCAGCCTCTTCGTTGACGCTCTCACTTGAGCGCACCCAGTCCTCTTAATCACGCAGTAGTCCAGCCTTTAGAAACCCGTTGGTGATTTTCCATGTTGATGAGGGTGAATATAAATGTCTGATTTACTATACCGGTAATTGAATTGTGAAAGTGCTCTTGATTTATTGCACAATTTGATTGGTCCACTGTTACCAGGGAAAAGGTTTTTGGCGGCATGAAAAAACAACATGCATTAGCCGCATCGTTGTATAGGCCGCAGTGTTCAAAGTGTGGGAAAAATGTAGCGGCTTATAGTCCCGAATTTACGGTAACTTTTTTTCCTTTCGATTTTATTATTCTTTAATTTTGGACTGAAGGTGTAGTGCAGTTCTTCACAACATCCACAGATGTGATTAGGCTGTTTCAAATAAATGTTCTGCAGCTTTTCAGAACAGTGGAAAGAGAAAGCACACAAATCCCAGGTATTTAAGTCCTGGGACATTCAGTAGAAAAGGGGCTCATCCAATTATCCAAGCAAGTTACAGCTGGAATTTTGGATTCATTATTTACAGGAAACATTTTTTTTTTTAAATCACATTTCTGCTTCAAAGCAGCACGTGGCAGAGGGGTCATCATGCATACTGTACATTTTTACAGCATGTTGTGCAGACAGAATGCATTAACTTAAACCTTTCACTGTGTAGTTTAAAGTTTAAACCCCAACCACCCCGATGTAAAATCATAACCCCACCCCCAGACAAAATTTGAAAAATGCCACCTAAGTGGGTAGTGCAAAGAGACACTGAGGGGAGTGGCCAATACTGGGATTAGTGGAGGGGGTTAAGCAGGGGTGTGGTCAGAAGGACGAGAGAAAGCAGAGTAGTTCCACCATGGATCGGTCCTTTGTGGTCGAGGAGGTTTCACCCCCTTCGTCTCCAGTGGTTTAAGGAGGCTTTTTGGACCCAGTGGGCCTGAACCCACTAGGCTCCACTGCCGGCGCGTCCTAGGCAGTGGAGGACAGAATGGGTCCAGTTTCTGAGTGGTAAAGTGACTTTATCAGCATCATTGCTAACAACTCCAGACTCGCCACAGGGGCGTGTGTCTGAGGGAGATGGTTTTATACCCAAACATGGGGCTGTGACGTAGACATGTACCAAACTGTACCGTTTGAACCAATAGGAAAATTCATCTGCGGTGGCCACCGGTAAACCCAATAAGGGCAGCACTAAGACAGTTTTAGGAGAAATGTGACAATTAAATGAGCGCTTACAAGAAAAAATTAAAAAGTTGCACAGCATCAAAGATAGCATCCATAAGCCCCAGTTTATACAGTTTATCTGCAAAAAAGTTGATTTGGGGTTTAGTTCCACTTTAAATGAGTTTGGACTGCTACCAGATGTTGCATAGTTCTCATTATTTAAATTAGATATGGTTAGGGGATAATGTCTAAACAATTATTCTGCTCTCAAAATCTTATTCATCTGCAAGACTGCAAGTTGTCTGCTATAGGGATGATGCCTTGAAGTGTTGAGTAAAGTTAGAATGAAGCAGGGAACATACAGGATGTGCGTGGCAGACCCGGGCAATGTCCTCACAGGAAGCACCATACTCCATGGCCAGCGCAGCTTCATTGATCATCTCTCCAGCTCCCTGCATTGAAACATAAACATGTGATCAGATTACAAGCATCTAACTTATTGGCTTTCTCTCCCTAATCCCAGACACATTCTAAGACTGTCAATACTTTTTATTCACATTGTTTTACTGACCTCTAGCCCTGGAGCTGAGCTGTATTTTCCCGTTATTTCATTGCACACGCAGATAATTTGTGATGGTTGCATCTTACAATGTGTCAGCTAAAAGGCTTGGATGACCAGATACTAACAAAGGTATCGAAAACAAGCTAATCAACAGTATTTTATCCAGTTGGACATCAGCCACAAAGTCTATGCATTTTTCTTATCGACAGTTCTATTTATCCCCACTTTAGACGCTTTAGAGATCTCAAAACTCTACATCCGTACAAAGGCTTTGCATCCTTTTCTACAATGTGTGATCTGCTGTCCTCAAAAGGGTTTTTTTCCTAAGATGTAGCTACACCCTTGAATCTTGACCTAAAGCAACATCTCTAGTGTACTGAGCCATAAGTCAGCTATACGGTTGCTTGGTTTCTCTGGGTATTCTTCAATTCATTGGACTGCATAGACCAAGTTATTCCTCTAGATGTTTTTAGTCATTTAGTTAAGACATTCACTGTAAGCTAGATTTTAATTGTGACCCAAGTGATGTCCTCATACTTGTACCAAGGACTAGGTTGTGTCCTTCTGCAGGTCCTCAAGAATCTGTCATTGCTCTCCTGACAAAGAACTAGAAAAGGAAGCAACAAGCAGATCTAAAAAAAAAAAAAAAAAAGACAACTGAATGCCTGCAATTGCTGCGAAATCCGGATCTCACCGACCTACAAAACCACAGTAGCTTAAGTCCTGGATCAAGAAACACTGACAAATGGCTTCAAGGCCAGATGGCAGCTGAGAGCCTAGGTGACATAGCCGGCTAAAAACCCTTTCATTTAGGTCACAATGGTATTCCAAAAAGTAAAAGATCTCCACAGACAGATTTTAGCTATTTCCTGGGAGGCGAGGGTGAACTTGGAAAGAAGGCAGCAGTACTTTGAGGTGGCCCCCACAGCTCTTTTACAAGACATAGTTTTGTGGTAAGACCATCCTGATGAGCAGACAATGCCATGGGAAGAGGGCTGGACAAGGTTCATGAGAGGAAGACCTTGACATACCAACCTCTTATTGAGTGGATTAAAGGGAGGCTGGCGAGAATGGCTGTTTCCCTTAAAAGGTATGTCGGTAGAAACCTTACAGTCAAATCAACATGGTAGGTAACAGTTCTGGGTATGGAAGATAGGAGTAAGAAGCAGGTTTTTAGAGGATGGGACAGCAAACTTATTCCTAGTAGATGGGCAAGAGAGAAGTAAAGCTGGAAGAGCAGATGGCAGTAAACTGGCCACCACCAACCCACCTACTAAAAGTGTTGTGGCTTAAGGTTGAAAACCCCTCACTAAAAGTTGATACCACCTGACAACATTGGCTCCCTGCTGTAAGCTAGAGTTACCAAACAGGATAACTGTTAGAAAGCAAGCAACAGATGTATTTCTAGAGTAGATTCGGTACCTGGGCCATTTTTGGTACTCTGGTACAAACAGCTACAGACCAAACAGAACAAAAAAAAACACACAGGCTGTAATCAACTACAAAAGACTGACATCAGGTGGTGCATAAACATGAGTTCATAATTTCAGGGTTCAAAGATCAACAGAACAGGTGGTTCATTTTATAAACAAGATGAATTAGAGTAAAACAGAAAAGGCTCCAGACACACTTCAACCATTCGCCATATGCAGAACAAGCATGTTAGTTGTAATAGTCCATGTTTAGAGTTTACACGTCAAACATTTTAACCTTGAATAGGTTCATCGATTTTTACTAAACAAACTAAAAACCTGTAGTCTTTCACACTAAAGAAAAACACAAAAACACTAAAGCTGAAACCATTTTGTTTTAGCGTTAGTAGAGATGCCCCTATCTGATTCCAGGAATAAATAAAAGAGGACCAGGACAATAACCACACAAGCCACATTTAAATCTTAATCCCACATGTCCCAATAACACCAACTAACTTAGGAACCTTGTTTGAAGATCTAGTGATTTGCTGCTCCCTGAACGGCATTTATCAGAATTGCTACAAACTGGAATTGAAAGAACAATTTATTCAAACAGCCTGAATATTCAAAGGTAGAAACTGTTTTTATGAATGGATTTAGTATGTTTATTGATAAAGCTTATAGTTAGAATTAGCTTAGGTTATCCTGTGGTTATGCTGCTATAGTCTTGGCGACTGCTTCAAATGTGATATGAAACATTTGAAAATTGTTTCTGAATGACATGATGAATATATGAATGAATTGATTATTAAATACTTTTATTTTTTTCGTGATATGTTAAGAAAAGTATTGGTAACTGCAAATGCGGCAACTTGTCCTTTAAGATATATCTGAGTTTCAATTTCAAGTCACAAAAAAAGTTGAACATTTACACGATATTCAAATTTCTAAGCTCCATCTCTTATTTTTTATCAACAAAACTGTTTCAACAACAAGTTGGTTAATCAATGCAGGATAGAAGATGCCTGCAACAACACACTGAGTCCATAGTTATTAATGTTAATATTTCTGAGCCCTTACTGTTCCAACGATGTGCGCTCCGAGCATCCTATCAGTCTCCTTGTGACTTAGAATCTTCACGAGGCCATCAGTGTCTGCGTTGGTCTTAGCTCTGCTGTTGGCAGCAAAAGGAAACTTGCCAACTTTGTATGAAACACCCTGGGAAGAGAAAAGGGAAGATATATATTCTGAAATGATGATGAAAACATGCTAATATTAAAATACTAGTTATTTGCAAACCTAACAATGATCAGATTTGACATCTGAACGCCCTTTTACTCCATTTTATGAGTTACTACACCGAGGGAATGACTGTGTGGTGGTTGTAATCATCACTTGACCAACAATAATTTAAAAAGTAAAAAAAAAAAAAAAAAAAAGCATCAGAAAATTCTGAGGTTTTCCATGAAAAAACATAACATCCTCATTTCGACAGATTTTAGTTTAATAAAGCAAGAAAAACACAAGAGCTGGGGGGCTGGTGCCAATCTCAAGCAGCAGTCCGTAAAAAGATTTAAACATTACATTTCACATGCTTGGGGTGGTGGGTGAGGCTGTGACATCACTTTGAAATTCTTGCCTGGACAAAAGTCCAACAACTTGAAGTATCTCTTAGTGATACGAGTTTGTACCTCTTCCGAAACCTAAGTCGCAGTGTTGGCTGAACATCCTGTGATTAAAAGAAAAAAAAAGGCTACATCCCTGGAAAAACCTTGCCAAAGTCTGGCCTAGCGTCTGATATGCAAGTTAATCTCAACAACTTTACAGCTGTACTGAAAAGCCTCAGCCTTGTTGGAGAACATTCCTGTAGCATCCTGAAGACCAGGGAACACCAGACAGATCAGGGATGTGGAGAAGTTTAAAGCTGGGTTAGGTCATCAAGAAATTATTTCAAACCCTCATCTGAAAAGGGAATGGCTGCAAACCTACCTAGATGTAGCCATCCACTTAGACAGGCCACGGGAGTAAAGAATTCATCTTGGAAGCTGCCAAGAGGACCATGATCCCCCCTGTTGACATTCACAGCCTAGCTAGTACAATTTGTTGGTGCCCTGCACAAAACTGGCCTTGATGGAGGAGTGACAAGAAAGACCATTTTCTCTTCTTTCAACCATTTAAGGAAATCTGAAAGAAGCCGCATTTGCTGATAGCCAGAAGCTATATAAGGCACATGGAAGTCAGATGAGTATATTATACATTAGTTTGTGTAATTTTGCATTTTAACTTTCAAACTTGCATTTCACCTTCCTATTTGTTCAATACTCTGCAGCTCACAATGGGCACATTTCTTTTTATGTCAGAATTTAAGAAATATGTGTAAAACATAATAAAGTGTAAAACAAGTGTCCAGAGCACAAGGCAGTCACGAAAGCAGGCGAAATATGCTAAACATTGATGACGTTACTTTAAAAATAAATAACTTGGTGTCAATGCATGACGAAGAACCAACCAAGAAGGATCTGAGGTGTAAAAAACTTTTATTCTATTTATGAAAAAACTGAAAAGGTCCGTTTATCACCGTTTTGGGTATCAGGACCACCTTAGATGGAGTCACTTCTCACAACAGCAGCATTTAAAAAAAGTCAAAACTAACATGAAATTATTCCCAATCCTTAATTCTACACGAGAAGACAAAAAAAAAAAAACAGGGTTTTTCTTGGTTTACTGAAACTACTGTTAAAATCTCATCTTGTCTTGTCCTAAACCCTGTTTTAATCATCATCTTATCTGGTGAGGTCTAAGTATTGTTACATCTCCTACATAACTCAGTTTTTGAATTTTGCAGAAAAGTGACAATGTATGAAAACCTGCACGCAAAAGCTACACCTAAAGGCCATCCCCATCTACACACACAAATCATCCTTTTTCAAACTTGGTCAGAAAAACACCAAATTCAATACCTACAAAAAAGGAAAACCCTTTAATGTTTCACCAGGAAAAGAGTTAAGATGCATGAACATATTTATACACTGCTTCAGGCTAGCTTTTTTTAAAAGCAGATCTGGTCTCCTCAATAAAGGAAACAAAAAGGACAGCGCCATTAGATCAATTTAACAAACTAAGAAGATAAAAAAAAAAAAAACTTTGAACCTATTCAGAATTCATCTTTATTACATAATAATAAACAGCCATTAAGTAATGACAAATTCCATTTTATATGTCATTGGAAAGGTTTATGAATAAAGATATTTTAAACACAGCAGCTAGATATTTCTGAAATATTATAACAGCTTATAAAAAACATTTATCACTAGCCTTCAACAGTTCATGAGCAGAAAACATTACTGAAGTCAAATGTTGACTCAATTTGAACAAGTCTTTAAATAGCTGCATACACACACACACACTTGTTTTGCTATATGTAGTGAGGACCATGTGTTGACTCCCATTGAATTCCATTGATTTTCAGTCATTTTCAACCCTTTCTATGCCCTAACCCTGACAATAACCCTAAACCTAACCATTACCAGTGCATGCCTAACCCTAACCTTAACCTAAACTCAATTCACACCTTAGTCCTAAACCTAACCGTTAGCAAAATAGGTCGTGAGGACCAGCAAAATGTCCTCACTTTGGTACCAACGGTCCTCAATTTGATGGTGAAATCGGGAAAATGGTTCTCACTGTGATGCCAAGACAGGAACACACACACACACACACGTTAACGATTGTTATAATCTGCATAATTTAGAAAAACCGTCCAAGTGCTTGATGTACTGTTGTATCTTTGAAAATCCTCTTGATTATACATCTCACTCTGATCAGAATCTCTGCTCTGTCATGGAGTATGTGTTTACTTGTTGCTTTCAGATTTTCTAGAGCCACCAAAAGAGACTTTCAGCGTGGGACAGCGGGTGTCTTACCAAGGTTCATACAACGGGACACCTATCAAGGAAACAGAGCTATTTTCTCACCTACAACGCCTTAGTTCTCACATAAGACATATAGGCGCACACACTCCCAGAACGTCCCTAAATATGGACATAAAATGCAACTAAATGTCTGCTGTCAGAGGCCCTGATAAAAATTAGAACAATAAAATATTACTAAGTTAGTTTGATGCTGGTAACAACAGTAGTTCAGAGTTAAAGGCAGCTAATGTTCATGTTATCAGCTGATAGTAAGAGAGCAACCAAATAGCAAACCTAATAACCTTTGAGTTTAATTTAACCGAGTACTCCACACCTGAAAGAAAATTTCATTATAGTAGATCATTATCAGACGATGCTGTAACAACCTTTAAAGAATCTGTTCCACCTTTAATCTCCTCATTATCACTGAAAAGCACAGTGGAGGGCAATAATTCTGTTTCTGCCCGTTCACAAATTTATTCTCTTGTTCATAGTGTTTCTTCATCATTGCGTGGTGCATTAGACAATGCAGCCCCCTTGAAAAAGAAGGTAATTATTCATAGTAGGCTGGCTCCCTGGTTTAATTCAGAGCTGCGTACTTTAAAGCACAATGTTAGAAAATTGGAGAGAAAATGGCGCTCTACACACCTAGAGGATTCCTACTTAATCTGGAAAAATAGCCTACTGTTGTATAATAAGACACTTCGCCAAGCCAGAACAGCTTATTTCTCATCATTAATAGAAGAGAACAAGAATAATCCTAGGTTTCTCTTTAGTATAGAATAGAATAAACATAGCATAGAATAAACTTTCACTGTTATGCTGATGATACTCAGCTTTACTTATCCATAAATCCTGATGAACCCAACCAGTTAGATAGACTACAAGCATGTCTTGAAGACATAAAAACTTGGATGACTTTAAATTTTCTGCTTCTAAATTCAGACAAGACAGAAGTTGTCGTCTTTGAACCGGAGTCTTTAAAAAAGAAACTGCTTAGTCAATCACTTAACCTGGATGGCATTAAATTGACCTCCGATAATAAAGTAAAAAACCTTGGTGTTACTTTTGACCAGAACATGTCATTTAAATCCCATATTAAACAGGTTTCTAGGATTTCCTTCTTTCACCTCCGGAACATTGCCAGAATTAGACATATCCTGTCCAGGAGTGACGCTGAAAAACTAGTCCATGCATTTGTTACTTCAAGGCTGGACTATTGTAATTCGTTACTATCAGGATGTCCACAAAATGCAGTTAAAAGCCTTCAGCTGATTCAAAATGCTGCAGCAAGAGTTCTGATGAAAATTAAAAAGAGAGATCATATTTCCCCTACTTTAGCTTCCCTTCATTGGCTCCCTGTTAAATCCAGAATAGAATTTAAAATTCTCCTTCTCACATATAAAGCCCTTAATGATTTAGCTCCATCATACATCAGAGATCTGATTGTTCCATACGTTCCTAACAGAGCACTTTGTTCTCAGACTGCAGGTTTACTGGTGGTTCCTAAAGTCTCTAGAAGTAGAATGGGAGGCAGATCCTTTAGTTATCAGGCTCCTCTCCTGTGGAACCAGCTCCCAGTTTTAGTCCGTGAGGCAGACACCCTGTCTACTTTTAAGGCTAGGCTTAAAACTTTCCTTTTTGATAAATCTTATAGTTAGAGTGGCTTAGGTTATCCTGAGCTATCTCTGTAGTTATGCTGCTATAGGCTTAGGCTGCTGGAGGACATAGTGACCACTTTCACCCTCTTCGCTACATTCTCACACTACTCTACAATTTTGCATTATTTGCTGTTATTTCTAATTTTTAACTTTGTTCTCTCTCTTTTCTCTTCCTAGAAGCTACACCTGGCCTGACTCTGTGTCTACCTGTGACACCTTTCTGGAGAGGGGCATCGTCCGAGCTTCTGCTGGCAACAACTTAATGCTCACCCTCTACCGATGATCCACATGGCCCTGTCTTTCAGTGTTTAACCCTTTCTCTGTCCTAGACATAACAATTGACTGAGCTTCTACTGTGACTAATTATATGTGCTCTCTTTCAGACTCTAACTTTGAAAACTGGCTCAGAGTTTATCTGTTCTTTCTTTCTAGGTGAAACGACTAAAGGAGCTACATCCATTAACATTTACCTTTTCCTTCCCATAGAAAGTACTCCTGGATCAGTGCTTCTTTGTTCTCTTTGTGTCTCTGCTCTGTTCTCTCAAACCCCCAGTTGGTCGTGGCAGATGGCCGCTCACACTGAGCCTGGTTCTGCTGGAGGTTTCTTCCTGTTAAAAGGGAGTTTTTCCTCTCCACTGTCGCTACATGCATGCTCAGTATGAGGGATTCCTGCAAAGTCAACGCCAGTGACTGTCCACTGTCTCTACATGCTCATCCAGGAGGAGGGAATGCTGCAAGTCACTGACTGGATGCAATCTGATAGGTTTCCTTAGACAGAAAAACTTTTTATCCAATTTAAATAAATAACCGGATCTGACTGCACTGTTCAATGGTTAAGATTAATTGGAATGTATGTACCTGACTTTTGTGAAGTGCCTTGAGACGACATGTGTTGTGAATTGGCGCTATAGAAATAAACTGAATTGAATTGAAATCCTGACTAGCAGCCAAATCCAGTTTAATCAGTTCAAATGAGGGTAACTCCAAGGCCCTCTTCTCCCCATTTGCAAATATTACAAAACCATTTGATTCACTTCCTCCTCATCTGTATTCCTCTGATTTTTGTAACACTGGTATCATTTTTCTCTTCAAAAATAGCACATATCCACGAGTAACTTCTACCCACTGCTGCTTTAGTATCATCTGTTCCAGTTCCTGTTGCCCCAACAAATTCACTTTCAGTCTTCACCCTCTTTAGTCAATAACGTCTTCACATTAATTTAAAAATCAAAATCTTCAACCTGTCAATTAGAGCCTTTTCCAACTGTTCTTGTTAAAGCTACCCTTCCTTCTCTGTGCCCTCTGATCTATCTCAGACATTATACATTCTTCACTCACCACTGGTGTTGTTCCTCTCACTCTTAAAACAGCTGCTGTAACCCCAATGCTCAAGAAACCTGGTTTAGATCCCAATAACCGTAAGAATTTTTTGCCCCATTCCAAATCTTCCATTAATTTCCAAAATTCTTGAAAAAACAGTTGCTTCAATGACCTATGACCATATGTTCACAGCACTTCTTAAAATGACCAATGACCTTCTACTTGCTGCTGATTCTGGTCTATTATCCATACTTCTTCTGCTTGATCTGACTGCAGCCTTTCATACAATTTCACACAACATCCTTCTTAATAGACTTTCCTCTCTTGGCATTGTAAATACACCTCTCAACTGGTTCCATTCATATCTTTCAGGCCACATTCAGTTTGTTCAGTTAAAATCATTCACATCTAAATCTGTTCCTGTATTCTCAGGTCTTCCCCGGGGCTCCTGGGACCCTTGTTGTTCATCATTTACCTTCTCCCCCTTGGTTATATTTTTCACAAGCATCATATTCAGTTTCACTGCTACGCGGATGACACCGAGCTCTATCTCTCAACCAAACCTAACTTTACTCTTCCACCTTCATCCCTCACGGATTGTCTCCTTGAAATGCAACGCTGGTTGACCTTAAACTTTCTTAAATTAAATTACAATAAAACTGAACTTCTTTTAATTGGCACTAAAGCAATACTAACTTCATAACGTCTGGTTGATAACTCCTCCATCTTTCCCTCCCTCTCAGGTCAAGAGTCTGGGTGTCATCCTTGTTAGGACCCTCTCCTTTGCATCCCATGTCAATAATATCACTTGGTCAGCCAACTTCCATCTTCGAAATATTAATCATCTCCGTCCTTCTCTCACTCCCCACCCCACTGCTGTTCTGGTCCACAGTCTGCCCACCTGTCTTTGAGATTACTGTAATTCTCTTCTCTTTGGCATATCACAGAAAACCCTCCATAAATTACAACTGGTTCAAAATTCAGCCGCCCGTCTCATCATACGAACCCCCTCAATCCATCATATAACACCTGTTCTAAAACAGCTTCATTGGCTTCCCATCCCATTTCACATCATCTACAAAATACTTTTCCTTACCTTTAAAGCTGTCCACAACCTGCCCCCTCCTCATCTTTCGGACCTCCTTAACATCGCTACACCTGGCCGTATCCTCGGTTCCTCTTCTTCTAAGCATCTCACTGTTCCCCCTGCCCGTCTTGTTACTATGGAGAGCAGAGCATTCAGCCGCTCTGCTCCCAGCTCTGGAACTCACTCCCACCTGATCTACGTTACACAGACTTATTGCCACATTTCAAATCCAAAACTCATCAGTTTAAAGGATACACACTGTGATTGCAACTGCACTGTCTTATTTAAAATCCTATTTTGTACTTAAGTTTACTGTGTATTTTAATATTGCATCTGTTTTAATGTTAAACCAGGCAAGGTGACCTTGAGTGTCTAGAAAGGCGCCTACAAATAAAATATATTATTATTATTGTATCTCACAAGTTAATTTTTCTGTGAGGGCCAATATTTACCAGAAGTCTTGAGCTTTGTTGTCATCTCTGACACCAAACAGGCTCATAACTAACTACTCTATGCATGTCCATCAGGCAGCCTCACCTCCTGCTTAAGCTGCTCTTCTGTTTTCCCCACCCAGGCCACCTCAGGGTGAGTGTAGATGACGGAGGGAACACAGTTGTAGTCTATGTGCACTGCACCACCAGCCATGCCTTCGGTGCAGATGATGCCCTCATCCTCAGCCTTGTGGGCCAACATTGGGCCAGCGATCACATCACCAATGGCATAAATGCTAAAGAAAGGGTTGGTGGGAAAACAAACAGAAATATTTATAACAGTTTTGTTTTTTTAAATCAGACTTATTTACAACACTATATACAAACACAGCTATAGAGGACTGAGCTGCAATTCTATTATCTAAGCTTAAGACGGTATTTCAGTTCTGGTCAGTATTTTGGTATTAAAGAGCATCTGGTTGTCACCTAGTGTGTCTGGTACTGGGACGTCAGCAACAGATGTGTTGAAACCAGGATATTTTCATGGTTTCTGTAAATAAGACCTGCTTTCAATAGATCCCATTACTCTGATACAGATGTTCTCCAGAATGCAACATAACAGTAAAATGTCAATGGATGCACTTAATGTGAGCACTAAATTTTTATTCATTTTAATTGCTCTTAGGGCCCCATAGGGCCCCGCCTCTAGCTCAATGATTGGTGGGGACAGGCACCAGCTCCCCCACAGCCCTAAGGTAGGAACAAGCAGCTCCACACAATGGATGTATCTCGATAAGTACGAGACAAGCTTAGGTGTTATACCCATGTACTTTCGTCTGAAAGCGGTTGTTTACTGGTATACGACCTCTGTTGTCCAACTCGATACCAACAGTTTCCAGACCCAAGTTCCCGGTGTATGGCCTTCTGCCGATGCAGACCAGCAGCACATCACAAGTCAGAGTCTCATTCTTCCCACCAGCTGCTGCCTCGACTCTGCAACATTAAACTCTTAAGAGTTACAAACTATGCAACACTAGCCATTGATTACAAAAGCACAAGAGACTTTTCCTTCTTGCAAACTCACGCAACATCAATCTTGCCATCAGGCCTCTTGGTGGCTCCCAGAACTTTGGTGCTTAGCTTGAACTTGAGGCCCTGCTTCTGCAGGATGCGCTGGAAGTTCTTGGAGATCTCCATGTCAATGCCCATGCCACCCACATGGCCCAGGAACTCCACTGCTGTTACTGTGGAACCCAGACGCTGCCACACTGACCCCTGCAAGACAATGTGGACATGTCCGTCAGAAAAAAAGCTAGACTTGCCTTTGGATCTTGTTAATCACGAGAGGCAAAGAATGTTGCTGCAAGTTGGAAGCTGAAGTGTTGCTAACCAGCTCGACTCCAATAACTCCTGCTCCGATTACAATCATTTCCTCTGGCACTTTTTTTAGGGACAGAGCTCCAGTCGATGACACAACAGACTCTTCGTCAATCTAATAAAACACATTAATAAAGGTTTCTTTTGCAGAATGAGACAAAGAGCGAACGCTTCTTGCAGCTTTAGTAACTGAACGTGAATTAGAGATGAGATGGTACCTGGATGCCAGGAAATGGGGTGACCTCTGAGCCAGTGGCAATTAAAATGTTCTTAGTGTTGATAACCTGCTGGGTGCCATCTGCAGCAGTGGCGGTCACTTGATTTTTACCAGTTATTTTACCAAAACCGTTAACATGGGTTACCTGAACAGAGACACATCATGTAGTAAAAACCAATTGTACCAACTATCTCAGTTGTGAAGCAGCAAAGAGACAGATACAAAATTCTTACCTTGTTCTGTTTAAACAGATGTGCAATTCCTCCAGTCAGCGCTGTGACTGCCCCGCTCTTCTGAGCCATCATCTTCTCCAGGTTTAATGAGATTCCAGAAACTGAGAGAAAGAGACGATGAGCTACCACGGAGCATTTCTGTCTAAATGAGGTCATTAAGGTCAGCTAACATCCTCGTTGCACTGTGTAAGAAGCCAAGCCCAATTGTTGGTTGTTCATTTTCCTGTATAGAGTTTACAAAACGTTTCACTAACTGATGTTTAATGTGTGTGAATTTCAACCATGTTAGAAAAATGCAAAAAACCCTTTATGATGATGTTGAAATTGCATTAAATCATTTTGTGGAACTAATAAACAGTTAAAACCACAAGAAAAATGACCATACATCTACACCTTATCTTGGCCTGCTTACAGTAAATGTGCCCATTTTAAGTAAGACAGTCACTGAGATCAGGACTGCTTTGAACATTAATCATGATAATCATCATCAGATAGATACAGCAAAGGCAGAAATGGATTTTAAGCTGTTTGGCATTTAGCTTAAACAGAGAGATGCAGCAAAAAAGACAAGGAACTTTCATTAAGCTCCATTTATACACCAGCCAGTCCAAAGTACCTTACACAATATCAAAGGGAAAACATTAAACAAAAACCTTAACCCTTGAAAAACAAAAGGTAAAATGCACTGTATTCTTAAATCTCACCCTTCAATCACTCATCTGGGAAATAGTTGATTAGTTGGCCTCTTTAAATCAAATGCTGCAGCAAGCAATAATAATAATAATGTTTTCAGTCCTTATTTACAGAGGCAGGGAGTTTCTGCACACCTCAGGTTTTCAAGGGGTTTGTTTCAGAGCTGAGGAGCATAGAAACTAAATTCTACCTCCCGTTCTTTAGTTCTGCTCCTGGGAACAATAAGTAAGCAGATTTCTGATCGATCACCTGAGGGGTCTTTATTGTTATATTTGACAAATAACTCAGAAATGTATTTCAGCATGAGATTATTTGGTGCTTTACAGGCCAGTGGCAACATTTTAAATTCATCTGCTGGTGGTACTTGAGGAGAAGTCCTCGAAGCGTCTTACATCTGCTAAGGTTAAAAAGACCTGGACTGTTTTTTTTGGTCTAAAGTCCTCCACTGAGACGTTGGTAAATTCTGCATTTCATTTGGAAATCAGGAGAACCCAAGTTGATTGAGGTCAAGTTGAAATTTCAAAGCCAAGTAATCTGCTAGATATGGTCCACTGTGTTTCAATAAGTCCAAGGTCAGTGCAGCAATCTACCAGAAGGGTTTATACCATACATCGTACAAATTCAGGAGGCCCACATTTCTGCATCCAAAAACCTAGGTTTTGTTGCTTATATGTAATATTCAAATTTTGCAATAAATAAAGTGTGGAGTTTTAAATGGCTGGAAGTCACTGCAGATTGTGTCAGAATATAAAGATCTGGGGTGGTAACTGATTCCGATTTGTTATTTAAAAATCAGACAAAAAGGGTCTGTAATGGGATTAAATTTAACCTCAGTAATTTCAGACACATTTGTTGTCAGTTGTCCATACAGGCAGCAAAAATGTGCAAGCATTCTATGATTTTGTCCCATATTACTTCCTTTTTACCTAGCTGGTCTCAAGCTGATGTTACAACTCTAAAACCTCTGCAATCACTCTATAAACAAACTATAAAAACTCTGAAAAGAGAACAAACATGCATCATCATTGTCCAATGCTACAAAATTCAGTCTACTCAGTTGGCACAACATGGTCAAATATTCAAATCTATGTCTTATCTATAAGACTAGTCATGGTTTATCATCGCCCCCACTTGACCAGTTTGTTAATATCCAAACATCTAATCGGAGCAGAACCAGAGGTGCAGCGAGGGGAGATTGAATTATTCTTTTAGTGCATTTGGTCAAACTGCTTTTTCTGTTGGAGCTGCTACTGAATGGAACCTCACCCCCACAACCATCAGAAATAGAAATGACTACAACGCTTTTAGGATGCAACGGCTTGTTTAAAATCAGAGTTGGCAACATTAGCCTATATTAGAGCTGCTCTTGCAGGCTCCGCTATCATCTCGTCTTGTGTGTTTTTATTATCTTTGAATTTTTTTTGGGTTGGTCTGTGTGTTACTAATAACATTTGAGCTTTTATAGTATTTTTATTCAATGTATTGTAATAGTTATTTTGTTAATGTAAATATGTAGTTTTATTCTTTGAGGGGGACTTTTACGTTCCGTCTAGGGACTGCAGGTGAAAAATAGCCTTCTGGGTAACTATAGGACACATTGACAGAAATGTTATTAATATGTACTGTCCCTGTAATAAATAAATTTATTAATTTGAATCTTCAAAAATATCACTCCCTATATGAGTTTGTTTTACTTTTTTAATTATTTTAAAAGTGGAACTCCTGACATTAATAAACTTTTTGATGATATTTTAATTTATTTAGCTGCACCTGTATATCACCAGCCAAGGAGTTGAACACCCAGCCACTCTCCCTCATATTTAACCTGAGCATGATATAAGGCAGGTGATCAGGACAATGAAAATCCACAAAGCTGCTGGCCCAGAAAGAGAACTAGGAAGAGTGCTCAGAGCTCTCCCATGGATTTACCTCCATCTTCAACTTCTAAATGTCACAATCGCTCCTCCATCTTTCTTGAAATGATCCGCAATCACCACTGTTGCAAAGAAGCCAACCACAGACAGTCTTAAGTATAAGCACCCTGTCACACACAGATTTGTTCCAGCAAAACTTTTGAGAGGCTGGTCCAATATCACATAAAAGTCTGTCCCCTTCCCAGCTACGACCCACAGCAGTATCCCAGCTATGAAAACAGATCTATAGGAGAGGCCAGAGTCAAGCTTCCACACCTCGCCACCTCACCCTGGTTTTCAGAGACTACAGCTTGGCCTTCAGACAGTAAAGCTTTACATTGTTGTCCCTACATGCATGACTACACTCCCACCCACCCTGAGATGTTCATCATAAAATTATTTGATGACACCAGTGTGGCATGGCTGATTCCAAGAGAGAACCTGACTCTGAAGCAGACAAAGCGGTGCTCCTCAAAGAATCAGTTGCTGAACATTACAAAAACCACTGTCAAGAAATCACTGTCAGGTTCGCAGAGAACAGACCTGACCTCACCCTTCATGTAATGGAGACGTGTAGAGGGTGTCCACACGTTAATCTCAGCAGATGTAACCTTAACCACAGTCATTAAGAAGACCCAGCAACAACTGTACTTCACCAGCTCCACTGAAGCTGGTGAAGTACAGCGGATGAGGTTGCTTAAAATGGGTAACTCACCAGAAGGTTTCAGAGCACCCTAGACAACCAATGCATGAAACCGTTCACAAGCACACCAACATCTGCTTGCCCTGCCAACAGCAGCTACAGATAATTAAAGAATCAACAGACTCAGGAACAGTTTTGTACATACAGCTGGAAAAGTTACAGAGAATAGTACATCAAATGTTTGAATGGATGTTTTATATTTTATTATTTCTTGCACTATAAAAAACAAGCAGTTAATTTGGTTAAAGTCTACAAATTGACAGGTCAGGTTCTGATTAGTTGACAGCCCATCGGGCATTTAAAGCCTTTACTCCGTCTATTTTTATCTGAATCAACCTGGGGTCTTAAAATGCTCTTAAGAGTCACTTTGCTAGAAAGGAAGTTGCCAGCTGACATCTTGGAGCAGGCCATAAAGAAGCTTCCAACATGTCCTTCCTCTACGATGATTGGCCTTGATTGCAAAGAATTGTGAGGGGTAACTTGAAGTTTATTTAGTGATTTATGCCTTATACTCACATTATGGGCACACAAGTACAAAATGACATTTCTTTTGGGAATCAATATCTGAACCTTTAGGAGATTTAATATGACATTTAATGGGTCTTCATATGTAACATTACAATTACAGACTAGTGACAGACACGTTAGCATTGTGTTAAACGCCTGTGTTGACTGGCTGAGTGAGCAGGGAAAGGATTCTCCGAAATAGTCACAACATCTGCAGAGCCCTGACCTCTGTCAGAATCTGCAACATGATAAAAGATATAAAGACGACCCTTTTGCTGAGTCATCTTTAGCCGGCTTCTCACGGACTGGCTTTCCCAAATATTACACCGCAAAAATTTATATTAGTAATATAAGCATTGACTCCTGTTTAAAACTAACTCCCGTACGGATGCGTCGGGACACACAAGGGTGTCATTATCTGTTAAAAAAAAGACATTTTACAGTCGACTTACTTTCAATGCCTCTGCTTTCAAAGTCTTTGCCATGTGCCATCTTGTACAAGTAAGAGTTGTTTAGCAGAGCCTGAAGAAAGAAAAACAGGAACAAACTTCAATTCAATAGTTTCATTTTTAATAAAGCATTAAAAAAAATTATAAAAACATCCTAATGCAGCTCATTACATAAACATGTATATGGATAGATACATTTAATGGAAAATTGTAAAAAATCTTATTATTTTAAGAAAAGTAATTATATTTACATAATATTACTAAAGAAGACAAGGTTCAATTAGTGCGAATATCGTATTACAGTCTTGTGAAGAGGATGCTCAGGGCTGTCCATTATGTTCTTCCCAAGAATCCTTCTCTGTACAATCAGATCAAGAACCATCCCCAGAACAGAGGCAGCCTTCTTCATCAACTTGCTCAGCTTTATAAAATTGCTGGCTCTGACGCCAACATCCCGACCAATGACAGCAGAAGAGATCACACTCTCCACAAGAGACTTACAGAAGATACGCAGCATCTTGTTGCAAACATTGAAGGACCTAAGGTTTCTAAAGAAGTACAGTCTTTCCTCTCCCATTTTGTTTAAAGCTTCACTGTTGCATCGCCGGTCCAGGTTGCTGTCCATGTGAAAACATCTATACTCCTCCACCACCTCAACTTCATCTCCATGATGGAAATAGTGTTTATACATTCTTGTTTATCTGTAACCTAAATCCTCTCCTGTTCCGTTTACCCTCGAGATCAGATGATTGTTCCGACACCATGGCACAAAGCAGTCCACCAGTTCTCTGTACTCAGCTCAGACACAACCAATAACTGCAGAGCCATCTGCAGTTATTGGTTTGTGAACTTACTGGTTTGTGGCCATTTGTGAACTACTGCAGATCAGTAGAAATTACTATGTTCAGTAATTTCTACCGAACATAGAAATTATAAGAGTGAAATGAATGTACAGCCCCCTGTGGTGCTCCTATGCAGCTGAACACCTGGTAAGACACGCAAGCCTTGAGTCTAACAAACTGTGGTCTGTTCGTCAAGTAGTCTTTGATCTGCACGATTATGGAGGCATCGAACTGTGGTCTGGAGCTTCTGGACAGTAAACTGAGCTTTACTGTGTTAACTGCAAGTGAAATAAAAGAATGAAAGAAATGATCCCCACAGAGCTGCTTGTTTTGTCCTGATAACAGTGGGTTTGTTGAAGCAAGCGTATGATGGAATCTTCCAGAGCAGCTCTATGATGATAAACAAACAGAGATCCTGAAACATGCTTGTTGGCGTATCCAGGTGGGATAACGCAAGTCTCTCCAGGACTTTTGTAATGTGAGACGTCAAAGCAACAGGTCAAATTTCTTTAAGCACAAATGATTGAGTTTTTCATTGATACTGGACATGGTAGGATGTTCTACACAGTACTGGAGCCTTCTGCTGGTGAATCCCACAGAGCTGGTCCACACAGACCTTCAGCACTCTGGGGTCGGCACCATCTGGGCTAGGGCTGCACAATAAAGCAGAGATTTATCGTCACTGCAGTATTAGTGCACACTGATGTGCACAATGACACAGAATGTATACAGTCGACAAGAAAACACTGGAGAACTCCCTGTTTAAATAACATGGACTGAAAGTTTCAGCTAGCAGTTCAATATTGAGGCTGCAGAAAACGATACTTCACAGTAGCATGTCCTCGAGTAAACCGTCCGACAAGCACTGCTAATCTTCATCCTTTGCTTTCCCCTCTCCTCTTCAAACTTCTGTTAGCTTGAATAGTCAGAAAACTGGGCAGAGAGACGCTGGAGTTGGAAATATGATCCTGCAGCCATGTTTCAGCGCAACACATAATACTGAATTGTCGAAACTCAGGTTGGGTCCTGGGCAGCGCTGCAACTTCACCTGCTGTGTTTGCTTTTCTTCTGCTCTGCATCCACGTCTTTTTAATTCATCTGGGATTCAAAATGTAGTTATTAGTTGAACTTGTCAATTGGCTATTAATCTCTACGAATCTATACATTGCAGAATGATTGAATGTAGCATGAGGTGCTTTTATGTCGGACAGAAATTATCTGAGGTTTTCTGTGGCATGATGAAGAATAATGATGTTAACATGACGACAGCAAATCCGTTTCAGATCATGGCCAATAACATTTTTATACCTCTGCTGTGACCCCAGGATGACCTGCTTCCACTGTGACCTTTCGCTGTGAGAGCCTCTCGCTGCAGACTATGGAGAGAACCTCCACTGGAGAAACATGACCTCCACCCGAAGCTAGACGCAAGCCATTTTTCACTTCCTACCACTTAAGGATTGAATCTCATTGGCTAGTTTTTTTAACCTAGTCCCGCCTTTCATAAGAATAAGATTAGATCTGATTTAATTTAATCTCCCAACACTATTTTAGTTTCATTTTTTATTTGTAGATGGATCTTTAATGATCATAGTTATAATATTTCTAACTGACTTTTTAAGTCACGTTTTGTACACTAAAATAAGGATACTGATGAAATATTCTCCCCATTATTTCAGCTATCAGAACTAACACTGAGCGCCCTGGCTTTTGTTTCTTTCTAGTTCACTCTTACGTGTAGAATATCGAGAACTTTATTGAGAAGCTAACGGCTCGATCTTGTTGAAACTGTTTCTTACCTTCGAGGGGATGCAGCCAACATTGAGACAGGTCCCACCCAGTGTGGCATTTTTCTCAACACATACCGTCTATCAAAAGAATTAAAAGGTATTAAATTAAAACAAAAATGCATTTAGACCCACATCTACAATCAAACGTGGTATATAGTCAAAGTAAAAAGAGATTTCTTAAATCAGAAGGCTGCTCACCTTAAAACCAAGCTGTGCTGCTTTGATGGCTGCGACATAACCGCCTGGACCAGAACCCACCACGGTGACATCTGCATCAACTGTGGAGAGGCAACACCTGGACATTTATTACATGGAGCATATAGGACAACTTAATATATTTAAGCAGGGCCTGAGACTTCAACCTACAACAGTAAATAACAGTTCATTGTTACCCATGGCAGATTTAGATTAAAAATCATTTTTATTCAACCAAGATTTTTGTTTGATAGGAAATGAGACGGGCATCGGTCAATTGATAATACAATGTAAAAGAAGTATGAATTTTAAAATTACATAATCTGTTTTTATTTATACTTAATAAAAAAAAATGGCATTCCAGAGAATATTTATGCCCTTCTTAATAAACCAATGGAAAAACGTTTTGACACGACAGCAGTCACATTTATGGCATTAGTAGGCCTTACTTTTATTAGCAGAAATCAAACTGAAGTGATATGTCTAAATGTTCATCAAATTCTTTATACCAGAACCATGGAGTGAAAAGAGCTGGTGAGTAAGCTGTGGTCTATTGTCTAAACTATGCACACAACATACTGCGAAAGCAGCTTTACTGTCAGATATTGTTACATTTCACCGATAATTTCAAGGTGTTGATACCATTTGGTGTTTTGATGTGTCAACAGGTGATAATAGTAAAATCTAACTTTATCGACAGTTTCACACAGGATGTGAGCTTGGCTCTTGATTACTCTTAATTATTGACCCCTCATGCAAGGGAAGGCTAGGAAAAATATTTTCAATAAAGCAAATTAAACCTCTTAAAAATAATTTGCTAAAACCAGCACGTCAAAGCTTCCCAAAACCACAGGTCTCTGCTCAGTGCGTCTGTAACAATAAAGTGTCTCATAATCCCTTTCATTATTTAAAAGTTAGATTTACAGTTAGCTTACTTTCTGCTTTGTCAGCATATGTTCTGACAGACAACGCTGTGGCTCCATGGAGCTTGAAGGGGAGATGGTGACTTCGCTGATGAGCAAATAAGGCATAGGTTAAAAACACATACAAGTAGCTCATCCAAAAAATTAAGAGTAGAGATCAGTTTCATAATCAAAAAGTTCAAGGCAATCTAAAATGGATGGGCGATGCAATGATATATAGTGTATTTTCTTTACTAGAATGTTCTTGTGTCCACTAGAAGTCTATTGGTCTGTGAAAACAGGAGCTTTTAAAGGGGATTTGAAATTCAACACATTCAGAGTTGCAGATTTAAACCTCGCCAACAAAACTGTCAACCTTGCGAAAAAAACATGGCACAATCTGCAAGGACATTGATATCATTATAACTTACTTATTAACACATTTTTACAGTGTTTTTTTCCATATTTTCAATAGAACTTAGCAATAAGAGTTCTACACGCCACTTTACCGGAGAAAGGCTGTTAGCTGAGCTGTTAGCAAGCCCCAGGCCGCTAGTCAAAATAAAGCCTCATTTGAACAAGTCCGCAAGCGGCTAGACCCGTTAGGTGCACATTCTGACACCGGTTAGAAACAATGCTCATTCTTACCGTGGCCAGAGAGCGGTAAAGCTGTGTACAGCTCTGCATTTTTCTGTGTCACTGACAGAGAGGAAGTAACCTACAAGGTTAGCCGAGCAAGGAAGGACTTATGAAATGTGTTCTTCTTTCTCAGGACGTTGGCAAACCACTTTCAGCTCTAATTACTGCCCCCCTTTGGATTGGAGTGCGGACCAGAATCCGAACGTCAAACCCAAAATTCAGACTGAGCCGAGATTATCTTTCTCAAAATCAAACACCGAGCTGTGTACTTAAATAAATAACAAATTAAACACATTAGTTAGTTAGTTAGTTAGTTAGTAAGCTCGTTATTTGCACGGTTTGCCCAATAAAACACAATTCAAAACAAGTTTCCACAAGGAAATAAGCTTAATGTGCAGATGTGATGAGATTATCCCAAAGGACTCATAAATATCACTGCAGCTAACTTAAAATGACAGCTAAACTCAAATCGCCATATTATAAGTGAAATAGAAAATGAACCATGACAAAGAATATAACAATCAAAAGAAAAGAGGTTTAGCACTACAATGTGGAGTTAATCTATGTGTCTTGTAATATGGTTGTGTACTTTACTATTTGTCACAAATAAGGTTTTAAAAGGACCTAAAGAGAAGGCTGGCAGGTAGCTAATTTCATTATTAAAACAGTTGAATATTGGTTATATGAAATTGTAAGGATTTTTAAGTTTGCATTAGTGTTAGCCATTAATACCAAGCAGTGGTGCCACCAGAAATTTTTCACAGGAGGGCCCCATAGGGCCATTAAAAACCTCGGTGAGGCATACTAAAATCGAAACAAATGACTGAAAAATACTGTGATTCTGTCCTATTAATAGGAACTACAAATAAAAAAAATCATAGACCATTTGTGTTTTGTTTCTACAAATTTACATTTCAGACAGACTAGAAAAGTGCATTTAAAGTTTCACAGTCTACATGTAGAAGCCCTTGACATCAAAGAATCACAGAACAGAGTCTCTAATGGACATTTATTTCTCCTTTCAGAGCATTCAGGATAATCATTGCATCTCCAGAACACTTTTCAGCACTTTAAAAACTACAAAATAAACATAAATAGATTTTCATTCAGTGTTTGATAAACAAAGTTAAAAACATAACTGAATAAATTAATTGTAATGGTGAGTTCTAAGATTAATGACCAGTTTACCATGGTGGTGATCGTAGAGTGTACACTAGTAAAATGCCTGTATGAACTCCAAGTCAAAGACCAGGCCAGGTGATGCTCTATGGGTTCTTTAACAAGCAGATTCAGATGCCAGGTACAGGTGTGTGGTTCTATAAAACACAAGTCATAATTCAGGGAAATACTACAGCCACAAGCTGTTTTGTTGGCTTACTGATTGGCCAAAAGGTGATTCTTGGTAGCCTAAAACTTGGTAACAAATGAAATATACCGTTTTATCATTACTGCAGTCCCGTGTTTCAATAACTTAAGATGTGAAGATCAAGTTAAAAAAAGGCAACTTAATATAAAAAAATCACCAACTTAAGGTAAAAACCATATCTTATATTAAGTAAAAAGAACTAACAGAAAATGTTCAGAACAACAAACATAATTAACAAATATTCTTATAGAACACAACTCACCACCCTTATAGATGCACACTTTCAAAGATACTTTTGATAATATTCACTGCTTAGTTACTGGGGTGGCCACTGGTGATAATGTTGTCTGGTTGGCCAATGAGAGTTCACTAAAATTAATGTTGCTTTGGTGTGCAAGTTTGCCAAAACAATGTCAGACTCTGTGAGTTTCTCTGATCCCCTCCCTGATCTGACCAGTGACGACATGTCTAGGTGGTGTCCTGAAAAAAATGTGGGCTACACTGTTAATTGGCGAACATTTTGGTGAAAACCTTGTCTGATCCGGAAAGACAAGATCCATCCGACTTTGGTCAGAGCTACTCTTCTTTCTAGGAATCTGGACAATTTTCTTATTTCTCCAAATCGTCCAGGGTCCAGACCAGGAAGCAGAGCCGTTGTTTAACACATCTCTGTGCATGTTCTGTACTGTTGCCCACCCATTACCCTATGTCTTTCTCGCGGTCAAAATCGATTAGATTAAGAACTAATTTAAAGGAGCAAAGCATGAAAATCACATAAAAAAACAACTGAACAGAAAAATTTAATATTCAAATGTGGGTTACTGAACATAAAGTATCTCTCTTTAAAGACTTTGTTGGTTAGTGACATGTATTAGTGATATTTTTTCTCACAGACACCTGGCTGCTGTGAAATAATTTTGTTAGTATAAATAAATCAGTTCCTTCTAATTGTTTTAATTTTCACATGCCTCGAAATACTGGCCGAGGAGGAGTAGCAACCATCTTTCAGTCCGTTTAATTGATTAGTCCCAAACCTATTATTAGCTAAAATTCTTTTGAATATTTAACCCTTAGTTTTCCTCATCCAAATTGCAAAGCACTACATGTCTGTATAGGGTAAGGGTTAGTATCGTCCACCAGGCCCTTATTCGCAATTTTTACTTCAGTTCACAGATTTCTTATCTGATTTAGTGTTAAATAAAGTCATTAAAGTGGCGGATTTTAATATTCATGCTGACACTGAAAATGATATAAATATAGCCTAAATATAGCTTTTAATGCTGTCTTAGACTCAATTGGCTTTGCTCAAAACATCCGCAAACCTACCCACTTTTGTCTTCATACTCTGAACCTTGTGCTAAATGTAGGACTAGTCCTGCCATAATTAAGAATAAGTACATAAATAAATAAATTATAAAATAATTACTAGGCCAAAATGTTGCTAGACATATTATTCAGATTAAATGCAACAAAATATTACAATGAAGAGATTTATTCAGAAATTAATCAATTTGTCCATCTTAATTTTTTACATTCCTAGCAGCCCTTTTTCAGAACCAGGCAGGCAGCCATAATGAGACTCACCACCTACCTCGCCGAGGCTTGACCTCAGACAACAGAAGAGCAGCTGAGGTGGTGATGCTGTTCAAAGATCATCTCTGTACCATCCCATTCATTTTTACATTTCCAGCAGCATGCTGAGGTGGAAAAGACAATGCAGCATCCATGGAATGCAAAAAACAAACAAACATGTAAATAAATGGGCTCAGGGAAATACGTTGGGTAAGAAAATACAACAGAGATATATTAGAGGAGAAAATATATCAGTGCTTAAGAAATAAAAGGATAGTAAAATAATTTGGAAAGTACATATGTGGTCCCTATTTTGAGGAAAAAATATTTTGGTGGTAATAAATGTGAAAGAAATAAAAGGGCTAGAAAATAAAACAACTGAAAAGAAAAAAAAAAGTATGACTGAAAATTTGTGGTTTAAACAAAAAATAGCAAAGAGATCAATTGGAACAGTTAAAGATTAACATAGAAATAGATGTATTTATATCCGGTGAATTGATCAATTATTGAGTAAATCTCCTTTTTTATTTTTATTTTTTTTGCATTAGTCTAGCTACGTTTTGGCCCAGTAATTATTTCATTGAGTCATTTATTTGTTTATTTCTCTGTTTATTCTTTATAATGATGGCAGGATTGGTCCTCCATATATTTCTGACATTTTTTAAAATCTGTTACGCATCCTAAACTAAAAGGGCAACAATGTCTGGTTCTGGATTCACCTCTTTGTGTGAAATACTGTATCTTTATGATGCCCTTCCACAAATCCATAATAGGAAAGGACAAAATTATTTTCCTACAGAATTCTATAAAGAAATTTGGCCCATATTTGCATAACCCAACCTTTATTAATGGCGTGTAATTGCTGCTCTTTCACACTGATAAAGGGCTGCGGCATATGCAAAGACAAATTTAAATAGAAGCCCAAAGCACAACCTCTGATCTCACACTAAACATCCTGAACGATTTTGAGCTTTTAATAGGATTAAGGTAAATCCTCTCAGGATTTCAGTAGCAGCCTTCTGTTTTATTCTTAGTCTTTCACGAACTCATGTTGAGTGAAGCTGAACATTTCTGTGGACATATGAAACTGTAAGACAAAGGTAAAACTTTTTTCAATGCACTTTTGCACTTTCAAGATTGAATTAAAATTCTAAAACTTAGATGATTAATATTATCTATGTTTTTGATCAGTGCATACCACAGTCTATGAAACACTGATCAGACTATTAGATGTTCTCGTGCAAATGTGCTTCAATTGATATCACATAATTATATCTATAGATAGATGTTGATATATTTTAAACTAACTGTTGTGTTAAAAACTCATCTCAAGATTTATATGCTATGGCAAACGCCATATTTTGCTGTACCAGCTGAAGATTAATAGTGGTCCCAATTTTGATTTCTCCGTTAAGAGCTATAATTGCTAGCCTTTAAATAGTTTTTTTCCATTTCTGATTTAAGGGGTCCTTCATTATTTACAGTAATAGCAGTGTATGCCATACTGTGTGTGTGGGAGCATGTGTGTGTGATTTTATACACTGTATAAAAAGACACAAAAACACAAACTATTGTTTGCTCAGTGTCTGGCATGAAATCAGACAAAACATTTCCTGTTTAGGTCAGTTATATGATTACTAATATTATTTAAACAAAATTTTGACCAAAACGATATTAAATGTCAAAAAACAAATCTGAGAGATTGTTTTTGTTTAGGTGTTTTATTTCTTTAGAAGCTTACATGTACTAAGATTACTATGTTAAACAATTTGGAAAAGCCCAGATGATGCAATGCCTTTCTAAGCTAGCAGATGTACACTGAAAAAGGAAACTGGCATCTGTTGGATCTACCCAGGCAACTCAAATTACTTTAACAGTATTGTTTCATGTACTGAAAAAAGTGTAATAGTATTGTGTAGATACATTATATCTACAGATTGTATATTAACATGTTCTATTCATCTTGTGATAAAGTGAATCAATCATATCAATTTAAGTATTCTCGCAATGTCAGGTTTCTACTAAAAGAGAATGAGGCATGAGGCAAAAAATCCTGCGAAATTGTATCGTTTCTTCGTGCAGTTATGGACAGATGTAACTTCATGTCCAAGAAGATGTTCGAGAACTAATCAAAATTGAACAGGATCTCACCCCAACTCTCTACCCTCCTCTCACCCCCAAAATAAGTACACAGAACACTGTGCAAAAACGATTTTGTCATAAAAACCAAATAATATGTTCCATGAAATGAAGACTTACTACTTTCCATGTTAATGTAATTTTAAAACATTGTTAAATTTATGTGATCAAATAGTGTTGGAAGAAAAGGGATTGAGTGTAACGAATAATTCAGAGGAGCCGGAATTTCAGCCAGACACAACAGGTAAGATTCAAAAGATTTAATTAAAGCTCTGGAAGATGATCTGCAGAAAACCACCAGCGGCAGGCTCAGGAACCTCTTTTCAGAATCCATTGAGAGACAAACAGAATTTTGGCTCCTCAATGTGATGATCCAGTGACAGCAGTGCAACGTCAAACGGGTTCTCAGGTTTGTAGTAGTCAGGTTTGAGTGTGGTAGTCAGGGGACAGAAACTGGGTAAAAGAAATACTCCTAATAGCTGCAGCACAGAGAAGATCAGCAGACAGACAGAGATGAAGCAGACAAAGAGTGCAGAATCATAACACTGAGTTGTGTTGAAGTAAAGTGACCCAACTGCATAGGAGTGAAATCAATGCAGTGCTTAATTTTTTTAATCAAACAAATTCAGGTCGCAGCGGTGGCACAGGGGTATATATAAAGCATGACCATATTCAGAGGCTTCAGTCCTGGACACAGCCGTTGCGGGTTTGACTACCGGACCAGGCAAAATTTGCTGGAAGTCTTCCCCCTCTCTTCACCCCTTTCCTGTAAGCTTATTGTGAAAAAATTAGGGCCCCTAGTGCTGCAAAAAAGGAAAAAAAATCAGGCATTTTGTAACAACCCAAAATACATTTGTTCACTTAACACACCTAATTCGTGTTTAATCAATACAACATTGGAGACCGCTGCCAAAGCAAAACGTTTGTGTGCAACCAATATCCACTAAGTTGAATTAAGTAAATCCAATGAAATTTCTTTTTTCAGTATATAATACCATGTGAGATATGAATACTCCTAGACTGAAAGTGTCGGCGAACCTGTCCTGGCCCTGGAGTGCTGTTTCACATTTTCTAACATTATAACAGACGCCTTGGTGCAGAGCTCAAAGACTTGCATACTCTATATTATTCCTTTGGGCTGCAGTATTCAACTTGGCCTTGACCTAGCTTCGCACAGTTGTCCAAATGCATTGTGCTGCTGTTATGTTTAAAAATATTCTCTGAAGATGTTTTAAATCCATGAATCCAGTCCAGGCCCAAGGGCCATTTTCCCCAAAAAGCAGGCGTTAAAAAAAGAAAAGGCTTTCTTCTGTATGCTAACTATTAGTCACTACAAAGTGAATCAATTAACATTAGACAAGTTTCACTGCTTGTTTGAGTGGTCAGTCTAGCTTTGGGTTGGTAATGACAAACCACTTTAATTTACATTTTCCAACCAAGCTAAGGTTTTTCCCAACCGATCCTTCAGCAAGAAATGGTTACATGTTCTGTCAGGACAAATGGGCCAAAATCCCAGCAAAGACAAGATTGTAAAAGACTGCCTCTGAAAAAAACTGATTGAAATGGCAATCATACCAAGTATTATGGAAATATGTAAACTTCTAAATTTGGAAGAAAAGGAATCAGTAAAATTTGGTGAAAGTTATCTCCCTTAGTATTCAGGCATTTAGGAAGTAGATGTTTTCAGGAAAACAGGAAAACATTGGTCAGATTTATTGTCAGCCAGTAAAAAAAAATGGTTAAATGTCTATACATGACAGGTCGATTAACAGCGCTCTAAAGAATGAATTGATATAAAGCAAACCCAACATAATTAAATGTATGTTTTGCAGGTCACCAAGATGCAGCTTGCCTCATTGCTAGGGCTGTCTATCTGGTTGCTTTACGTTAAGGATGTGGGGGCAGCAACCTTTAAGCTTGCCCTGGTTGGCCCATGGTCATGTGATCCCCTGTTCTCCAGAGCAATGCCAGTAGCAGCAGCTAACCTGGCATTGTCACGGCTAAGAACCGACAGCTATCTGAGCAGAGGATACTGGTATGATGTCAAACTACTCAACGAGGACTGCTCTGTTTCCAAAGGTGTGTTAACCAAGTACCAGCTACCAATTACTAAATAAGTAATGAGAATAGCATAAACTATTATTAGTACCAACTAGTCAGAAACAGTAATACACACTGCAAAATTTTAAGGTTGAGATTAAGAACAGTACAAAACTGTATTGCCACTTTTATTTTTTATATTTCAGTTAAGCTTATAATCCTGTTACTATAACATTAGAATTAATATCTTAACGAAACCTGTGAAACTTGTCTCCTTTCAGCCTTGACTGAGCTAGGGGAGATGGAGGGTTATGGCCATGCTTACATTGGACCTTTTAATCCCACCCTCTGCCATGCAGCCTCCTTATTTGCCCAGCATTGGGAGGCTGGGCTGGCATCTCCAGGCTGTTTAGATGCTGACTGGTTGAACCTGCCCCCCATAACACCTCCTGCTAAAGTCCTGATCACTGTTCTCAGATTTTTCCGCTGGGCCCACGTCGCAGTCATTTCAGGTGAGGATGTAACATCATCAAGTCTAAAATAATGTGGTATTTGTATGAATACATAAAAACATCAAAGATAACCCGTTTAGTTAAACCCCAGAGAAATGATGTTTGGTTATGTGAGACGTTTGAATTACTTTACCTAATTTATTCCTGGAGAGACATTGCAGACTTTTAAAAAATTTGTGATGCAGGGATGACATTGGTAAAACAGAAAACAGAAGAGGGCTAAAGGCAAACTTGCAGTCAATTGAAGCAGAAATGGTTCGAAAGGAGGACCTGTCTTGGTGTTGTTTAGGACCATTTAGAGGGCATGGATAACAGAAGCAGGGTCGTGATGTTCCTGATGAAGGGAGTACCTAAAATTACTCTCACTTTCTTTGGTTTGGGTCCAAAGTTTTAGTGTTTTGTAGCAAAAAAATAGAAACACATACACACACACACACACACACACACACATTCACCTGCTTTATTCTCTTTAACATAACCTGCATATCAACATCACTGAAACATTCTACTCTGTAAATATGTTCAGATACAAGGTATATTCAGTTATTCAACTTGATTTTATAATTAGTTTTTTTAAATATATAAAAAATGCAAAGCGATGAGCCACTTCCAGTTCAGAGTGCCCCAACAAACATGCAATCCCGCTATGGATTACCTTGTTATCTGACTTTCACACTGATCTGTCAATATTATGGTCCCTGGGTGGTTTCAAAACAAGCAGTAGAGATTGCAGGGCCAAATGTTTGTGACTTACATCTCCCAGCATTAATATGAGCATCTGTCCTTGCTTTGTATCGTATCTCTACGTCACATTTGTTCTACCATCCTGTATCATCCCCTAAAGACCATATCACCTGGCCTCCAACTGGACTTAAATTTAACTGAAACTATAACTATATATGATTTTTTTTTGTTTTAGTTTTTTTTTGGTGCATTATATTTTTTCATATTTTGGACAAATATTCATGAGTCTTTGCACCCGCCTGAAAATGAGGACTCTAAACATTAAATTCACAGAAAAGCTTTTTTTTTTTGTCTTTCTGTTTGATTTTATTCTCAGCTCCAACCGATCTCTGGGAAAGTACTGGCGAAGAGGTGGCATCTGCGCTACGGGCTATGGGTTTGCCAATTGATCCTGTGGTTACTATGGAAACAAAGAACAAGGGCGGGGCTCGGGACGCACTGAACGAGATCAGACAGACCAACAAGGCCAAAGGTCAGCTCTAAGACTTGAATGTGATCCTGCTACTGTTAAATGACCTAGCTGCATGCAGCCAGAAAAAAAACTAGCAGGGCCACAATGGTTCAAGCTTCTCTTATAAATTTTGACATTTGCTTGACTTATACTGTTGTTTAACTTCGGCCTGTCTTGCTTACTTAACGTATGAATATGATTTTTATTAATAAATTTTCAAAACTTGTGTAAGGGTGCCCTGGTGGTGTAGGGGTTAAGCGTGTGACCATGTGCAGAGGCTATAGTCCTTGATGCAGCTGTCCCGAGTTCGACTCCTGGACCCGGGGACCTTTGCTGAATGTCTCCCCCTCTCTTTGCCCTCTGTCCTGTCTACCTGCTGTCTGAACATTAAAAAATAAAGGCCTCTAGTGCTGCAAAAAAAAAGTATAAAATTGTCCATCAAAGGAAACTGACTGCACTGAATCTGAACCCTGAAGATGTTTTAGTGAGTTGCATAGCTGCTATTGTACATTTGTATTATAAACCCTGTAACCTGCTGGTTGAGCTTTTACCTCCTCCTCCTTACTATTTACATCATGTGATTACTGTTTTACAGTGTGACAGGTACATTTACATTTAAAACCTGAAATGCCAGAGGTATGGATTCAGGTTACTTAGAATCAAGTCAGACACAATTGTCTCAACTGTAATGACATTAGACACAACTGGATAAAATCACAAAAGGCTTACGACTTGTGTTGGACTCTCACAATAATGACTTATGACTTCACTTAGACTTGAACTGTTTGACTTGAAAAGATTTGAGACCTTTAACCAACATGAAGTGTGTCTCAGTGGAGCTGTACACCTGGCACAGTTCTATCATAGTGTACCAGGCACGCAATCCAAACCGCTGCTTGCTTCTGGCCATTTGCAAATATTTACAATTTGTTGTTCATCTGACTTTCTTCTGCATCCTACAATGACAGCAAAGAGGCAAGCAATGGTGGAAAGGTCCTGTCTGTCAGCACTATTAAAGAGCTGTGCGCAAAGTTGGAAAAACAAAAAAACAGTTGGGCACTGTGTCAACCAAGCAGTATGTTACATATGCAATCTGCAAGATACTGTTAAGACACTTTCAGTAAGATATTAAGTGCAGACAGAAGCACAATCCTTAAATGGAAGCCTAGAAACAGTAGTGTGAGCGCTGCCAGCATTTGTATCGACATTAAAATTAGATTAAGTACGGGATGCTGGGGCTGCCACAAGTGTTTCAGCATTGTGTGCGATGGACCAAGGGTAAAATATTCGAAGTTCTCTTCTATTAATTCATAATGGAACTGTTTTTCTTTCAAATTAAAAATTAATATATGTTTTCAAAAACCCACCTCTCCATCATGTCAAACAGAAGGGTCACTCATATAAAATGCTTTCTTTGTCTTTTTTATTAAAGTTTTATTAATATGTCACAAATACAGAGGGTTCTCTGTATTTGGAGTATTAGAGCCTTTGTGGATTGAAGAAAAACAATATGGCCACCGAGATGTAAATTTCCGCCCAAAAAGCTCACAAATTTACTAGAAAAAACTTTGATATTCTCTCATGTCCAAAAGTTGTCCTGTCCAAGGCATTTATGACAAGTCTGCACCAGGGAAATGTTGTTCTGAAACAGGAAAAGAGCCCAGATGGCGTACCACTTTGGAAAATATCCAGCTATGTTTAGCCGAAGATGTCTTGACCTAGATGAGTTTGTTAGTAAAATAAACCAATTCATCAATCCTTTCATTAAAATATTTGACTAACCAATAGTTTATCTTCAGCTGTCATTAGATGTGTTTGCTATGACATGGAACTTAACTTTATTTTTCTTTTTAAGTGGTCATCATGTGTATGAGCTCCATCCTGATTGGTGGAGAACACCAGAAAGAACTCTTGTTGGCTGCTCTAGACATGGGGATGGTTGCTGATGGTTACATCTTTATTCCCTATGATGCTCTGCTATATGCCATGCCTTACCAAGTAAGAAAATCTTTTTAATCCTACACTAATAGATCATTCACCCTCATCAATATTGTTTGCTGACTTTGGTCACATATAGTGAAACGTGTTTTTGCTCATTAACTGTAACTCTACCTGTAACATATGACAACACCTACATATTAAAAAAAGTTCATGATTTTTAAGGTAAGCTCCTGTTGAGCTTTACTAAGCTACTAAATGAAACTATAGCAACTGCTAAATATGCCTATACTTCATGTTTTTTTTCCCTTCATTTTGTTTAGATTTTTTTGGTGGTGTACAGTTTAAACATGTGGATTTAGTTTGTGAAAATCTTAATTTTTGATTCAGAAATCTGATGAGATATTTGCCCTCTAATTTGTTGAATTAGGACATAACATTCCCCCTGCTAACCAACAACACCCAGCTTCGTCACGCCTACAGCGCCGTCCTGACAGTTACCATGGCCTCTGACGAGAGTTTCTATGAAACCTTTCGCCAGGCTCAGATTACTCGAGAGATTCGCTCTGCTATATCTGCCACAGAGGTAAGGAAATAAACAGCAGCAAAATGTTAACATCAAGATGAAGTATTGATCAGCGTGATAATTTGGAAAACATATTGGAGTACACAAGACATGTTGTATGCTCAACTTCAGTAACTGTTTTGAGATTAACTAGCATCTCTCAGCTGCATTTTATTTGCTATTCTGTTTAATTTTTGGTTAACTTTAGCACAGTTGGTAGCACTGTTGCCTTGCAGCGAGAAGGTCCTGGGTTCGATTCCTGACCAGGGGTCTTTCTGCATGGAGTTTGCATGCGTGGGTTCTCTCTGGGTACTCCGGCTTCCTCCCACAGTCCAAAAACATGACTGTTAGGTTAATTGGTCTCTCTAAATTGCCCTTAGGTGTGAATGAGTGTGTGCGTGGTTGTTTGTCCTGTGTGTGTGTCTGTTTTACCCTGCGATGGACCAGGGTGTACCCTCCCTGCTGCCCATAGACTGATGGAGATAGGCACCAGCTAATTTTGACAATTGCAAAGAAGTTTTGAGGCAATCTTTCATAGACAATAGCATAACAAATGTAATATTTTTGATTATTATCTGTACAAACAATTAATTATACAAAAGACAATTTTAAGGAGATTTAAATAAAGGAGAGTTCCTGGACCACAGAGAAATAAGGAGCCACTAACTGTTGAAACTCAAGCCACAGTGTGCTGCTTTAATCGGTGTGAAAACATTAATATCTTGTTTTCCATGTAAATTAGATAAAAATATAACACACTGGTGAGCTGATAAATTGTTTTTCTGTTATATGTAATTAATAGTTAACCTTTTTAAAAACCTGCATCTTAGGCGACATTCACACTGCAGGTAGGAGTAGATCAAATCAAACGTTTTGGCCATAAATGACCAATATCAGATTTTTCTATATGAGATTTTGAACAGCACAAATTAGATTTTTGCATATAATCTGACTTTCACGTCATTCCATCTGAGAGCAAAATCAAATTTAAAAAATGGCAAAAAGAAGCAGGACGGATGGTGTAACTATTACTCAATTTCACAATTGCACACTCTCTGTTGTTTGGAGTTGCAGGTTTTAGTTGCTCTTTTTCATTACTCTTCGTTCAGAATAAAGCCGCATGGGACTTCATTTTATTTTAACTGCACATGAGGGTCACGTTAGGGACTGTTTACACTAGAGTATGATGGTGGTTGCATCGAAGTTATAATTTCAACAACTATGTGGAGAAAACAAAGCAAAAATTTGAGTTCAGCGAAAAATGGGAAACAAGCATTTATACCTACAGTGGCAATATAGCTTCAGGGAGTTATGAGTTCTGACTGACAGAGAAGAACTTAAAGTGACTGTATCTGGGTTATTCCTTAAAGACTGTGTACAAGACAAAGCAGGTCTGTTTGTGCATTTGAGTCAACTGAGAAGGAAGCTTCTGCTTCAGGCAGCTCATTTCTGTGTACTACTATGCATATCTTCAGTGCCAAAAGACAGTAATAAAATTCTGATGTGGGGTAAAAAACAAAGAAACTTTACATACTGGCCAAATAAATAAAAGCTATTCAGCGTGGAACAGCAGCTATTGGGTGCAGGGATTCTTGAATATCACTATAAGCCATAAAAAAACACAATGGCGGTTGATCTGACCATACCACAAACCTAAATGAAAAGGTAGATGTTTACAAACTTCATCTATGATGCATAAAATTTTTTTCAGATCCCAAAACACCTATAGAATTGCGACACAAATGGTTTCAAGAAAGCAAAATCTGCAAAGCTTTCCTCCAATTTATTCAAATTACCATAACTGTGGAATATCCTGGAGGTTCTACTAAAGATCCAACAGAACTTCAATTATCTCCCAAAGGCTTGAAATAAATATAGATCCTTAAAACATTCTATGAATAAATATCAAAGCCTTTGTATTTTTATTATCCACTTTTGCCATTAAACTTTTTTCTCCGATTTTCTTCAAAGGTGTCTCCACTGTTTGGAACCATCTTCAATATGGTGTACTTTGTTGCTAAGTCTGTGGAAGAGCGTCGTCAGGCAGGTGGTGGACACTGGGTGACAGGCAGCCAGCTCTTCAACTCAGAGGGAGGCTTTGACTTTAAGGGCTTCAACCAGGTGAAAACACATGAAAAAGAACACTTTTATTAAAGTGACCTATTGTAATGAATGTTATAGCATAAAGTCTCTCTCAAGCCTACACACAATGCATAGGTAGCATTAATATGTATTAAATTATATATGTCTCATTAAATATTATATATAATTTATCAATCTCAAAGCTGTTTTGAAGATTGAACTTTCTTTTTTGGGGATCTTATATTGTTCACTTCATAAGAGGAATGAGAGGAATATATTAAAAAATGTTATTCTCAGAATCACAATATTAACACTTTAACTGGAAACTTGATAATTATACTGGATTTAGTCTGTAAAAGAACCAATACTTAATCTATTAGCAATAATGTAATAATACGTTAATAAACAAGGCACAAATAAACAAAAATCAAATCTAAGTAACTTAAACAGAATTATGAAAGGTTTGGAAAATGAATGTCCAGGTTTTCTTTTGCTTAAAAAAATGTACCTTAATAAAAAAGTAAAAAGGTTGTGCATAATTTGGAATTTCTAAATACAGTGGAGCCTCTAAATATGAATAGTTCAAAATATAAACTGCGTATGACTGCTCCAATTATAAATTATTTACTATATAATACATGTCTAAAATATGGTTGGCAAGTTCAGGGTCCATAGCATGAGCCAGCCCACTGTGTGCTGTTGCTACATGTGCTCTTTCTTTTGTGTTGTTTCCCTGTATCTGCTCTGCCTGTCACAGAAAGCAGCCCAAGCATGTGCAAATAACAGCCGTGATCTAAACAATTATTAAGCTTATTGGGAGCAGTGATGTTATAAAGTCTAACCACTGCTGGGAGGAAGGATCTGCAATCAGTGTTGTTTTAGGCAGCCATCTTAGTTTTTGTCTTTGTCTTTCGGACAAAAATGCTTATTAGTTTTGGTCATATTTTAGTCATTTCTTTATGTTGTTATTTTAGTCCAGTTTTAGTCAACAAAAAACTCAGAGAGGTGTATTCTCTATCTCTGTATACAAGCCCATCTGTTCTTTGTCAGTTTTACAGTTCTGATCCAGCCAGCTCTTATCCTCTTTTAAAAAGTAGTGCAGACTAACGGCTGCAGTATTGCTGCAATCACCAGCAGTGCACCATTTCACCAAATTAAGACTGCTTTTACTCAACTTGGCTTCGACCAGAATAGTTTAACATTGACCGCTCACACAATGAGTGACTGGAGTTTCCCTTAAATGTCACTTCTGGTCGATTTTGGACTTGCAAATTTTTACACCATAATATGCCCGTTTCATTTTCAATTCAGTTCAAAAAAAGTTTCTTCAAAGAGCCGTTGTAGATGCTGATGGCTGTGGGCAGGAAGGATCTCCTGTAGCGGTCTTTCTCAGAGCAGATCTGAAGAAGCCTCTGACTGAAGACAATCTGTTGTTGTACAACAGTCTCATGAAGACGATGCTCAGGGTTCTCCATAATGTTCTTCATTTTATGAAGAATCCTTCTTTGCACATTGATCTCCAGAGGTTCCAGAGGAGTCCCCAGAACAGAGCCAGCCTTCTTTATCAGCTTGTTGATCTTTTTTAAGTCCCTGGCTCTGATGCTGCTTCCCCAGCAGATGATGGCAGAAGAGATCACACTCTCCACAACAGACTTATAGAAGATATGCAGCATCTTGCTGTAAACACCAAAAGAACCTAGGCTTCCTCAAGAAGTACAGTCTACTCTGTCCATTCTTGTAGATGGCTTCACAGCCGCATCTCCACTCCAGTCTGTTGTTGAGGTGAACACTGAGGTATTTATACTTCTCCACCACCTCCACTTCTTCTCCCATGATGACAATAGAGTTTGACCTATTTTTGTTTTGTCTACAAAAATCTCCTTTGTTTTATTCACCTTCAAGATGAGATGATTGTTTCCACACCATGCCACAAAGCGGTCCACCAGCTCCCTGCACTCAGCTTCTTGTCCATCTCTGATCCACCCCACGACTACAGAATCATCCGAGTATTTTTGCAGGTGACAAGAGTCTGTCTTCTACTGGAAGTCTGAGGTCTGTTTGTCAGATAGTCTTTGATCCAGGAGATTGTTGAGGCCTCCATCTGAGTCTTCTGGAGTTTCTGACAAAGCAAATCAGGTTGAATTGTGTTAAATGCACAGGAGAAATCAAATAATATGATCATCACCTTGCTGCTGGCTTTGTCCAGATGACAGTGGGTTTGTATGATGACATCTTCAACTCCAACTCCACAGCGATAAGCAAACTGAAGGGGGTCCTGATACTTGATTCTTTGCCTACTCAGGTGGACCAACAGGAGTCTCTCTAGGACCTTCATGATGTGGGATGTCAGGCCAACCGGTCTATAGTCATTGAGGACTGACAGGTGAGTTTTCTTTGGTACCGGAACAAGACAGGAGGTCTTCCACAACACTGGGACCTTCTCAAGGTGAAGTTTGAAGAGCTGCTGAAGAATCCCACAGAGCTGCTCTGCACAGGCCTTCAGGACTCAGGGCTGACATGGTCTGGACATGCAGTTCAGTCTCTCTAGTTGTCTCTTCACCTGACTTAAGAACCCCTTATTGGCTCAGAATGTTGTCTTCGAATTGATGCACTGGCTCATATTCTTGACACTTACCCCAATCTATGGCTCGCAGACCCTCAGGGATCCAGGCACCACAGCTTTGGGACCGCTGTTCCAAATCACTTCAGCACAGCATAAAAGAAACTTGTTGTTGTAAACTTTTATTATTTCTTTTACATATTCTAAACATCTGCCTTTTAAAAACATCTTTTTTACACATTTTAAACATCCATGCTTTTTTTAAAAACAGATTTAACACCTCACATCACCACAACCCCTTTTCTTGCCTCATCTTAGTCAGAGCAATGAATCTGCTTCTTTGATATGCACAGGCATCGGGTGCGGGGATGCACTGTTTACATGAATAAACATATATCATCCTCTATCTGCAGGCTTGACCAGTACCTGTTTTTGATCAAGGTTAACACTGGAGAAACCTCATTCACACAGGTATGTAGATGTCAATGGCACGAGTACCTGTAGGAGCACAATGAGCAGGTGAATATTTTGCATTTCCTCCATATCAGTTTTTTTGAGCCAATTAACAACTGAGAGAGGATCAAGTTTCTTTTGGGTGATTTATGACTAGAGAGAAAGAGAAAAGGTGATGCCCTCATGTCAGCAAGGTCCATCATCCAAAGCCCCAAGACCCTTCTTTTCTACTCCTTGGCAATTTTTCAGTATGTTAAAATTATGTTATTGAAAGTAATCTTTGTAGTTATAGCATTGCTCTTTATTAGTCCATATTTTACCCCAGGTTTTTCTATGTTCAACCAGTAATGTCAACAGTGGTATTAGATGGAAGGTAGCAATGGTCCATCTTTATGATTACATCTAACAGAATTTATTTGCATCCTGCTCTAATTTACATTTTAGACCATCAAAGTAGTTTTAGAAGAAATTGAATCTCAAAATTGTCTTAAATCTTGGACTTAAAAATAAATTAGATATACTGTATGTCAAACCAAACATTTAAGTCATGTAATAACTACTAGGCTACAAAACATAATCAGAACTCTGACCACAAACTAAGAATACAAATTAAGAATACATATACATTTCAAAATCATGATCTCTCAAGGGAAACAAATCTAAAATATTAGTAAAATATGAATTAGGTTTATATCTGACAATAACATCCTGACAGAGGTTTTTGAAAAATCTGTCCTCTCAGTCCCAAGTGATCTCTTTTCCCTCCTCGCTCTCTTCTCACCTGCAAGCTGATAGGAGAGGCTGGGTTTGGACAAAGCATGAGAAATATCACTTTTTATGTTATAACCTTGCACTCATTGAACAAGTGATGTGATAAATGACTTACTGGCTTTTACACATTGGTGCAGTTTCCTCATCAAGCATCTCTGACCCGCTCTGAAAACGGAGCTGCCGAGAGTAGGAGCCGGTAGCCCCTCCATTTGGAAACAGCATGTGTATATGGACGACACTACTTTGTGGGATAGGGGTGTCGTGATCTTTTAGGAATTAGGAAACTTTGTTTACATACTATCTTACTTGGATCACTCACTCTCACTTTAGCTGAGCTTTTATTAAACATTACTATGTTATCATTTAAAAATGTTTTTGTATTTACAATGATTATTGGGGGGGACATCTTAATGGAAGGGGGGACATATCCTCCATCACCCCAAGGATTTCCGCCTATGAATGAAGAGGACCCAGGAACCCCCTGACTAGCTAGGACCGCAAGTCCCAAGAGGTGCACCCACCCTGCCAACTCTGCCCTGGCTGCCCAACCTGGTGGCAGTGACTGACACCAGACCCATCCCACCCATACCCACCACCAGGCCAAGGACAACCGGAACGACCCCACCCCCACCTGGAGTACAGGCAGCCCACCACCTAGAGCAAGGGCAGACTGGAGTCCCGGCCTGGGGCCCACCTGCAACAGCCAGGAATATCAGCACGTCAAGCAAGAAGAGCCAAGTAATCCACGGCCCACCCCTACCCGAGTTACCGGTGACAGCTGCACCACCACCTCGAGCCGGAAACACCACTACCACGGGCAACATCTACATTCCCACTCTGCCCAAGGACAACATAAACCCCAGTGGCAATGACAACACAACCCCCATCCATACCGACTAAATGATGTAATACATTTTTGGAGATCAGGGCCCATATTCTCAGAGATTCTGAGAGTCCTTTCAGAGAGCTACTAACTTAGCCTATAAATTCCTGCCAAGGAGTCTCAGCTTAAGAGTTATTGAGCAAAAAATAAAACACGATGCCCCTAGTAATCTATGGAGAGAAATTAACCAATCATAGGATTTAGACTAGATTCAGAAATGTGTAAGTCATGCTAACAAAACTTAGCAGAATGAAATTGTCACACAGCATCAAAATGGTTGAACCTTATTGAAATGCTCGTCATTATTTTGATTTTCCTACTATTATGTCTGCTCGCCATGCTGGTCATTTTCTTACTTCATCTATTTGATTATTAAAGTCGACACTCACTCGTCAGCAATTTACTGTGATTTATTTTGGTAAAAAGAGTTTTGATTTGCCAAAATGAGCCCAACAAAATGGAAAAAAAAGGGGAGAAAACAAACTGGACAGAGAAGCAATGTCTGCTGTTGGCACAGCGGGTGCAGGAGAATAAATCTGCCAAGGAGATTAATATGTCGTTCCGCTGCTTTCACGCACCAGTCTGGAATATGAGAATCGTTGCGCAAAGGATTCAAGATGATGAATCGAAGAACCCAAGAATGGTCCCCAGGACCATAACCCTCCCTGTCAATGACACAAAGCAATGTAAAGGCGGGATATCCATCAATGACAGAGGGCAGGTGGAGGGATATTGGCCGAACAGCACAAAGTGCGAAAAAGAACAGGTTTGATGTTTGAGACGTGGCAGTTTGGACAGCAGGAGGACTGATCATGGATTCTATTTCAATAAGACCAAGCAATTTGGGACATAGTTTTTTGGAGAATGGATTGGAGAATGAATTGAGCTTGGCTCTTTGGAGTAGAGCCAAACTTTCTTACCATGAGTACTAGTAGGAAGGAATTGCTTTGCGGTCAGCTATTTTCTGGTTTTGTTCAGCAGTTTTCTGTTCAGCAGTCCAGGTTTGTTACCAGACTCAGAGAAAGTAGGTAAGTTGATATCTGATGGAAGGGAGAATGGTTTGGGGGAAAGACGGAAGAAGGAGAGATGCTTGATAACCTACAGAGTATGCAAAGGGTGCTCATACTGTAGCTGCTGATGTGTGGCAATTGTGTGCAAACTTAAACCATGGTAGGTGGTGGGATTGGATGAGCCCACAAAATACAGGGAATCTTATGTATCTTGATTTATTCTTTCACATTGTCTGTTAGAGAATGAAAACCAGAAGAGAGTTGTAACTTGGCTCAGATAGCCAAGGAAACTATCACGACCAGAGACAGAGAACCCAAATTCAGCCAAACACAAAGTGATAAGTAAAAAGGTTTATTCAGAAACTCAGGATCAGAGAGCAGAAGAACAGCAGTCAGCTTCCAGGAACCACTGAGAACAGAGAGACTAGTTAGTGGCTGAATAAAACTCAGGATCTGCAAGGAGTTAGATAAAGCCACTAACCTTCTCAGTCTGGTGATGAGGCACAGAATCCAGAGGAGGAAGAGATCCAGACAGTTAATGAGGAAGCGTCCAACAGACTGAAGTCGGATTACCGACTGATCCAAATCCTCCGGGGAACCAGCTGACGCTGTGACAGGAACACAGAGAAGACGGGACACCACATAGGGCTTGATCCGGGACACGTGGAAGGTAGGGTGAACTCTCATGGCACGAGGCAGACGTAAACGAACAGCCACAGGATTGATGATCTTGGATATGGGAAAGGGTCCCACAAAACGAGGTGCCAGCTTACGGGAGTCAACCAGAAGCGGGAGGTCCTTGGTGGATAGCCAAACCTTCTGTCCCACCTGGTAGCTTGGAGCAGGGATTCTCCGACGATTTGCTGTGCGTGCCTGCACCTCCGACATTCTGATCATAGACCTTCTTGCCTTCCTCCAGATGCGCTGACATCTTAGGGCCGCGGCCTGAGCAGAAGGAACCTCAGCCTCTTTCTCCTGGACTGTGAACAAGGATGGCTGAAAACCACACACAACTTGGAAAGGGGATAACCCCGTGGCACTAGCCGGGAGGGTGTTGACAGCATATTCAACCCAGGGTAAATTTTGAGACCACTTGGTTGCGTCTGACTCACATAGTGCGCGAAGTTTGGTCTCCACCTCCTGGTTGGCCCTCTCAGGCTGTCCATCCGACTGTGGGTGAAATCCTGAGGACAAACTAACAGTAATCCCCAGCAAGGAACAAAACTCTTTCCAGAAACGTGACACAAACTGGGGCCCTCTGTCTGAGACAATGTCTGTGGGTATGCCGTGAAGGCGAAAAACCTCACGTGCCAGAATGTCCCCCATTTCCTTGGCTGAGGGCAACTTCTTGAGAGGGACTAGGTGAACCATCTTAGAAAATCTGTCGATGATAGTTAACAGAACTGTGAAGCCATTAGAAACTGGCAAACCTGTGACGAAGTCCATGGCTATGTGTGACCAGGGACGAGGAGGAATGGGCAGGGGATGTAAGAGTCCAGCAGGAGGGCGATGAGAAGACTTGGCTTGGGAACATTGAGTACAGGCCGTGACGTAATCTGTGACATCTTTGACAAGAGATGGCCACCAAAACTGAGTTCGGACCATCTGTAACGTCCTGCTGATACCAGGATGACAGAACAGACGTGAATTATGGCATGAATTCAGTTCAACAAAACAAAGCTCCGGAACAAAACACCGGTCAGGTGGGCATGAAGTAGGAATAGGGAGGTGTTTGGTGGCATCTCTAACCTCTCCCTCCAACTCCAACATGGTGACAGAGAGTCTCACTGATTCCGGAAGAATAAACTCATCCTCCCCAGAGGTCTGTGACTCGGAGGGTTCCTGTATTCTGGACAGGGCGTCTGGTTTGCCATTTTTGGGTTAGGGTTAGGGTTAGGGTTACGGTCATCAGAATTTCTTTGGCTTAGGACAGCTCCAACCCCTGTGTTTGAGGCGTTAACCTCCACAATGAACTGTTTATTGGGGTTAGGGGACCGTAGAACAGGAGCAGACATAAATAATCCTTTGAGCTTGACAAAAGCTCTTTCTGCTGTCGAGGGGCTGCTACGAGGCTATAATTCCTGATGAACCGTCTGTAAAAATTAGCAAACCCCAGAAACCTTTGAAGCTGTTTGCGGTCGGTAGGAGAAGGCCATTCCAAGACTGCCTTGACTTTGGAGGGGTCCACTATGACTTGGTCTGGAGAAATGATGAATCCAAGGAATGAGGTGGTAGTGGTATGAAACTCACACTTTTCAGCTTTGACAAACAGATGATTTTGAAGAAGACGGAGGAGGACAGCCCGGTCATGATTTCTGTGGGTTTCCAGATCCTGGGAATAAATCAGAATGTCATCAAGGTATACAAAAACAAACTTTCCCACCATGTCCCTCAGGACATCATTCACCAATGCCTGAAAAACTGCAGGGGCATTGGTTAAACCAAAAGGCATTACACAGTACTCGTAGTGACCAGTGGGAGTGTTAAATGCCGTCTTCCATTCATCCCCCTCCTTGATACGAACAAGGTGGTAAGCGTTTCTCAAATCCAACTTAGAGAAGATCTTGGCGCCCTGAATCTGGTCGAAAGCAGTGTTCATAAGTGATAGAGGGTATCGGTTCTTGACGGTGATGTCGTTTATACCCCTGTAGTCGATACATGGTCTCAAGGAACCATCCTTCTTTCCCACAAAGAAGAAGCCTGCCCCTGCTGGAGAAGAAGAAGGTCTGATAACACCAGCTTTTAGTGACTCATCAACATACTTCCTCATTGCTTGGTTCTCTGGTCCTGACAATGAATACAATCAACCCCTAGGGGGAGAAGTGCCTGGTAGGAGCTCAATGCCACAGTCATAGGGTCTATGAGGTGGAAGTGCCGTAGCTCTGGACTTGTTGAAAACCTCCTTAAGTGCATGATATTCGGGTGGTACCTTAGACAGATCAGGATATGTCTCCTCAATGTCATTCTCCGGAAAAATATCTTGTGGCAGTGGCATCTTGTATCTTGCAAGTGGCCGAGCAGGACTTAGCCCAGCCCAAAATCTCTTTGGCTTGCCAGTCAATATGGGGATTGTGCTTTTGTAACCAGGAGGCCCCTAAAACAATGGGTAGTTTAGGAGAGTTGATAATCCTGAATGTGACCTCGTCCTGATGATTGCCCCCCAGTGTGAGTTTTATTACCTCCGTCTTGTAGTATGAACTGTTGATACTATGACCATCCAAAGCCAGGACATTACGGGTGTCAGACGTGGGAAGGAGCTTGATGTCATGGTCCCTGGCGAACGACTCATCCATAAACTCCGTGTCCGCCCCTGAGTCAATGAATACTGACACCTGATGAGAAGTGGAAGACACTTGAATAGTTGCAGGAAATGAGCATGATTGAGCTGTGATTGTCCTCTTGACAATAAATCCAGGCAGACTAGAGAGCCAGGCGAACTCAGGCTGAATAAACCAGTGGCTAAGCAGAGACGTAAATCCAGGGACACAAACACGGTCGAATTCCAGGGCTAGAGGCGTCAGACAAGGGGCAGGCAGAGACATAAACAAGAGGCAGAAAACAGAGTCGAAATCCAAAATCCAATCCGTCAGACAAGGAGCAAGCAAGAGGGAATAATCCGTAAGGCAAGGCAAGGTCATGGAACGAGATCAGTCAGGAAGGAACGCTGTATAACTACTCACAAATGTTTTCGAAAATCTGGCAGGCAGACGGGCCAGAATCATAACAGAAACGTCTTTTCACACTTTGTTTATGAACTGAGGATCCTCTGTCAGAGACAACTTCAAGACGGACACCATGAAGATAGAAAACAGGGTAGATGAGAAGTCTGGGGATAGCGCAGGCAAAAGGTAGTTTTGTTATATAATTAAAATTTAAATAACAAACATATTATTGCACAACAGGCTGGGTCTGAATCGACTTGCCATTTGATTTAGATCCGGACCAAACTCTGGACTTTGAGAAAAGCTGCCACAAGGTAATGAACTTGACGCTGCTGTTTCCTCAGACTCTGACTCCTCATTAGTGGACTTTTCATAAATATCCCCCAGTATGAGTCAACAGATTCCCACTAAAACCAAAGACTGCTTAAAACAGGTCCAATTTTCCTTTTCAATTTTCAAATATTTTGTCAAAACATCCTTCCTCATGACCTTTCCAGATTTCTTCCACATTCAAGATTTTACCTTTCATCCATAAAAGCCACAGTCTATTTGGTCACTCTGCATCAGCCAGCCCTGTCCGGATACTGATAGCAAAGCCAGAAAAAGACAAATTTTTTGCCACTGGGTCATCCAGTTGCCACTGTGACTGCCTCTCCTAGATCATCTTTTTGCAATAAGAATGTTAAACATGGCTCTTTTAGAAGATATGTAATTCTCGTAGAGATGTCAGTTAAAGATTTTCTAAGAGGACATCAATAATGCTGTCAGTTGTTTCGGTTTCTTTCTAAATCTGGGTCTCGACTAGATGTTATTTCTTCATCTTGACTAACCCACTGATTGCATCTGATCTGGCTGTTTACAATGCTACCTTCTCGCCTCTGAATCCAACTCACCACAAGACAGTGATTAATTGATAGCTCTGTTCCATTCTCAATGCAAGATAGCTTTTTTCCTGTTGTCTTGCTTCACTGAGGTTCATTGCTCCTTTGGCCAATTTGCGACTGGAAACTCTAGCAGGGACTAAAGGCCAAAACAGATCAGTCCCAAAGATCACGAGGTTACTCTAAACCCTCCACAACATGGACATGACAAATATACGCGGGGAATATTTCAACAGCAAATTTCTGGAACTGTTGAAAAGTTAAGATTGTGTTATTTATTATGAGTTAGTTTTCCTCTGTCTCAACAAAGTTTGCATCCTGTGCAAAAGTTTTGGACCATAATACTGCTAATTTTTAGGGCCGGCTGTTGCATAGGACGTCCCTAACTGTGCTCATTTTGATGAAATTAAAATTTGCATTTGAGTATTTTTGTATTTAAAATAATAATTTATTTTATAATCTATAATTAAGTAAACTTTTATATTGATTGGTATTACAAACATAAATGTTTGGCTGCACTAGATTTAGAAGTTCAGACAATGATGCATATATATGTTATGATATAAATGCTGCTTCAGTAGTGGATAAACAAAGAGTAGAATCTTTTTAATAGTAATAAAATTTAAATCCTTTTATTTTTCAAAGCAAGCAGCAGTCTGTTTTAGGGTTGGCTGTTAAATCTCAAGCACGTAAAAACAGTAATGGAATAAAACACTGAATTGCCTTTGATAAATTAAAACATAGCCAATAATGTACATGTAGTGAGAACTGTACTTTATAAAAAAAGTACAGTACAGCTCAGTTATGGGCTCAGTTATGGGTATATTTCCACACTTTAAGAAAGATTGTTTTAGTTACAAAATTCCTGTAGACCTGAAGAAAAGAAGGGTGGTTTGGAGGGGAGTTCCTGCCTCAAGTGGAGGAGTTCAAGTATCTTGGGGTCTTGTTTACGAGTGAGGGGATGGAGAAGGAGAATGGAGCAGAAGATTGACAGACGGATCGGTGCGTCAGCCGCAGTAATGGAGACGCTGTGCCGGTCCGTTGTGGTGAAGAGAGAGCTGAGCCGAAAAGCGAAGCTCTTGATTTACCGGTCGGTCTACGTTCCTACCCTCATCTATGGGCATGAACTTTGGATCAAAACCAAAAGAATGAGATTCCGGATACAAATGGCAGAGCTCTCCCTTAGAGATAGGGTAAGGAGCTCAGCCATCTGGGAGGAGCTCAGAGTAGAGCCGCTGGTCCTCCACATTAAGAGGAGTCAGTTGAGGTGGCTCGGGCATCTGTATTGGATGCCTCCTGGACTCCTTCCTCAGGAGGTGTTCCAGACACGCTGGAGGGACTATGTCTCTCGGCTGGCCTGGGAATACCTTGGGCTCCCCCCGGAGGAGCTGGAGGAGGTGTCTGGGGAGAGGGACGTCAGGGTGTCTCTGCTGAGTCTGCAGACCCTGCGACTCGGTCCCGGATGAAGCGGAAGACGACGACGAAAAGAAAAGTTAAATTTGTATCTTCAAGCTGTTCAGATTCATCTCTAAGAAAATAAATCTAGTAAAGTTGTGTTTTGTCACCTTTATGTTTTGTTTCTTAAAAATACAAATACCTTGTAAACAGGCATTCGCCTATTAAAGCTTCGGTCTTCTGCTTTTTTTTTGTCTTACATTGTATTTTACATCACTCCTCAACAACTGTGAAATTCAATTTACCACTGGCCTTTGTTATTTCTTATTTGCTTTAAACAGGTTTTATATGGAGGTAAAGGTGGGGTTGGCCTTCAGGCCAAATATGTGGTGTTGGACAGCGAAGGTGACCGTCTCGTGCCCACACATTCACTTGGACCGAGACACATGGATGGAATGGTTGGAGGTCTGACACCTCTGAGGCGGTCATTCTTCTTTCCAGGAGGAAAGCCCCCCAAAGCCAGCTTTTGTTGGTTCAGTCCAGAAGAAGCTTGCAGCGGAGGTAGGGTAAATGACAAGGAGACAGTAGGTTCCAGAGGTTCCCTGAATAAAATCTTTGTTTTTTTGGGGTCATGAGGTAATTTTAAGGTCAAGCATTACCCTACTGTCTGTGATGTCAGAAAATGTGATACTTTAGGTTTTGTAGAAATCTGACTTAGTTGATCTGAAGACATTTTCTCTCTTTCAGGTATGGATTCAGTGACACTGTTTTTTAGCTTCCTGCTGCTTTGTGGTCTGACAGCAGCTTTTTTCTTCTTTTTCAGGTATAGGTATACACACACACACACCCACACACCAACACTTCACTTTTTCTTTATGTCCTTTACTTTTTAGCTTTTTTATGCTATATTGCATAGGTCTCTGTTAAAGTTATATATATATTTACAGAGCACAAAATCTATTTCCTTTTATTTTTGGGTGCTGAAATTAAAATATATTATATATTTTATAATATTATAAAATATTATATATATATATATATATTATATAATAATTTTAAATAAAAAAAGCTGTATATACATACATATACTATATAAATATTATATTAATATATATAACTTAAAATTTATATATATATAAAATTTTTTTTTTTTTTTTTTATTTGAACATTGCTCTTAGCAATAAATCTGATTATAATAAAAATCCTGTTTATCTGTTTTTAAATTATCCCATATTTATACAGAAAATGCCTTTATGAACTGAGTTAAATATGCAGGTTAACCATAAAACATTTGGATTATTTTACACCAAAGCCGACAGTTTTGTGAAAACCTGTATAGAGTGTGGATCTTTGGGCATTTTTTCAATTTATCCAAAAATAAACAGGGGGTTTCCCTACGGTAGGGGAAAACCATACACATACAGCCACAAAAGCATGGCACCTGCTCCTGATGCTGGTCACCATCTTGATCACACATGCATCACAAAACGCATCCCATTCTTCCACCAAGATTTGTGTTTTAGGTCATGACTGGCTATAGCGTCTCCTCCTCTGATTAACCTTGCTCTGTGGGGACAAGCTTTAACATCTTTTCTGAATAGAGTTTCAACATTAAGGATGGAGATATGGAATTTAAGCTGGGTGCAGAATCTAATCTTGATATCTCTCTTGCATTGAGATTGCCCCTAAGGATGACAAGCTTTGTTTTTCCATTGAGGAAGATGCTGCTTGACACCATCACAATGTTTTCACAAAGAGCTGTTTGGAACTGACAATAAAGATTTGGCCATTTATTCATGGGTGCAACACAAATGATCACCTCTGATGCTCAACCCAAAAATGAATAATTCCATACAAATCTGGCACATATATGGAAGTAAAACAACTTTTAAACAGCAAGATTTATTACCTAGAAGCATTGGTACAATAAATAAACAATCAACCAAACAAACATTTCCTACCTTTTTCTGCTATGTTTAAATATAATTGAGATTAAAACCTGTTTTCAACTTTAGTTATACCAAATATTAAAGGGTTTTTAATGTTTTTAGGATTGCCTAAACATAAACAAATAATTTACCACAAGCAGCAAAACACCAGCCCAGGTTTAAACAATGTACAAAATGAGCATCAAATATTGTGTAAAACATGACATGTTTTAAGACACATTCCATAAATTTCTTTCTCCTTCACTGTTGTTAGTAACTTGGGGCTCAGATTTCTAACAGTAGAGTTGATTTCTATAGATGGTTTTGAGTCAGAAAGTCTTTCTACCAGTGCAGGCCTAACACTGACCAAACGTTATTGAAGCAATTAACCACCTAGGGTGGTAAAATGTAAGGTAAACATTTGTGTATAACCAGTTTTAACAATGCAATTTAAAACCTTCCATATTTCTTTGACATCTATTATCCTTCAAAAGTTCTGTATGGTATTCTTTCTTATCTATTCAAATAAGAACAGTTAACATATTTTAATATTTTCTTTAGATTAATTTTGTGCCTCGTTAGTTCTCTGCTGTATGAATTCTGTATTACTACCCACTGAACATGTTTTAGATGAAGGTACAACTATACAATGATTGAATGGTTCATAGACGTTTAGACTAAATACGGTTTAAAAGTGAAACTTATTTCAATAACCAGAATTGGTTTTAGATGTTTATTTGAGGTCTAAATGTAGGGTTTTAGCTGACATTTAAATGCAATAAAATGAAGTCAGCAACCCTGAGATGCTGAACCTCTCTATTACCGTTCTAACAGCTCAAGAAAACCCACAGAACCTCTTAGGACACTAGTTGTGCCTTAATTATGGTTTTATTGTTATGAAAGAATTAACGATTTTTGACAATTATAAATTGTCCATTTCTCTTATGCGACAGAGGTATTCTATCACACTGCATCTTCTCTGTCTTTCTACTAAGGAGACATTTTTTAGATACACTACTCACAAAACCTTAGGGATATTTGATTTTTGGGTGAAATTTATAGAAATCGTTTATGCTACAGTGATATTATACCATAAAAGCAGGGCATTTAAGTAGAAGCATGCGATGTTGATTTCCTCATGTCAAACTATTTATTTAAACATAAGCGTCTCCAGTAGACATTCCAATAGTCCCTCAATGAGCTGGAGCATTGCCATCCATTAAGATGAAATTAGGCCTGTGTTGTTCATGCAGGAGAACAATGGCTGGATTAATTATGTTATTTAGGTATTATGGTATAATCACTGTTCAATTCACAAAGTGTGAAGGCAGTTCGGTATGAGTTAGACACAGTGGCTGATGCATAGAGCTCTCCTTGACGTCTTCAACATTGTTGGCGGCCATCATTTCTGCTCAGTGTGAAATATTTTTCATCAGAGAACAGCACTGAGGCCCACTGGTCCCTCATGCAGCATAAATGCTCCACGGTCCAGGCAAGATGATGATGTCTGTTCCTGGTGGTGTGTTCAGGTACCCTTGTAGGTCATCTAGCATGCAGACCACTCTGTTGTAAATGGTTTCTAATGCTCTGAGGTGACACTTGGATGCCTCTCACCTCAATTAAATGTGCCTGGAGTTGAGTGGCCTTCATCATCTGGTTCTGCAGGGCTCTGTTAAAAATGAAGTGGTCATCAGTGTGGGTTGTGGCCAAAGGAC